>OY986439.1:50329481-50929481 GCA_963920525.1 Dichetophora obliterata
TAAACTTATACATTTTTTCAAAACTCTTTTCAACATTTTTATTCATAACTTTAAGTGCAATCTAATAACAAGTAGCAACTCCTTGACTATTTGTCTAAAAGTATGCAACAACTTTCACTTCCCCTAAGCTTAGCTTAACTCAGCTTCAGCATGGACTTAAACCTTACGCGCGCTTAGCACAGACCCACAACCACTTGTTGCTGCTGCAGTAATGATTTAACTACAATTTTAACAAATTTTTTGTTATTATTTATTAATTTTATCGCTTTATTTTTAGTTTTGCCAAAATTTATGCATTTCTTTTTTATTTTTATATTAATTCTCTCGTTAATATTTTATAGCGACATTTTTAATCCGTAGAACCGACACGCTGACCACGACATTTAAATTCGGACTGCGGCGCAACCTTTGCAACTTATCGGTTGGCCCACTAGAAAAAGCAACACACGGCACATGACGCTAAGCCACCGTCAGACGACGGACGCTGATGATGACGACAACGACAACGATGACAGCAACAGCGGCAGCGGCGACAACAGATGCTGCTCCAGACAGCAAAACGATGAGACGCTGGCTTTAAGAACATTCAGCTACACGCACACACACACACACATATTCCAACGTAAAATGTTTATATGTATGTTTATTTTTATATTTATAGGAAAATCATTCAACCGTTAAGCATCATCATTCAAAGCGTAACGCAAAGAGAAATAAAAAGATAGATTTTTTTTGTTAAGACTTTTTTTTGTGCAATTTTCATATGGAATTTAATTTAATTAGAATTAAATAAAAAAGCGCAGCACAGAGAATGGCGAAGTTGTTGAAGTTGTTTTTGTTGATTTCGCATAGTCGTTAAATGCTTTGCGTTTTTTATTCAAACAACAAATGTGCTTGGCACTGGATGGTTTTGATTCGCGGTGGGTGGTTTGTTGTTGAGGTTTGTTGCTTGTTTGTTGGTTTGTTTGTTTGCTTTCTGTCGTTTGGCTGCTTACAGTGTGGGCGCGTTCTAGGGAGATGCTACGTTGAAAAATTTGCTTTAAGTTGTTGCTGTTGCGCGATTTTGTCAATATTTATACGCGTTTAAGATGTTGATCTGCGTATCTATTGGTTGTGGTTTTTTTTTTTTTTTGTTTTTATTTTTTGTTGTTTTAATTTCTCTGATTTTGCGTTTTTTGGCAGCATGTCACGACACTTAAGAATAATTAAAATTTATTGGATTTTTAATTGCTTTTATTTTGGTGTTTTTTTTCGTGTTTCGCCTCTTTATTCATAATTTCTTTTTTGTTGTTTTTCCTTATGATATTTTTATTAGCTGTCATAACTTTGCGTTGACTTTGATATCCAGCAGCTTGGCAATAAATTGTATCTCAGTACATTAGGAGCAAAATGACTCGAGTCTAGAAAAACATTTATTTTTATTGGTTTTGGGTTTTGGTTTTTAGTTTTTTCAACATGTGTATATCTGTGAAAATTCTAATGTTTGTATGTAAGATTTTCAGCTTTTTGATTTTCTTAGCTTTTTTTTAGATCAACTTTAAGTAGTTGTTTGTTGTCTTTTTTTCTTCTTCTTCCCGACTGTTTACGCATTCTTGCTTTTGAATTATGATAGATGTGTGTAAAAAATATTTTAAAAAAATAAACATCTCTAATCTTTATTAGCAAGTTCACACATCAGCGCAGAAACAACTCAATTAATACGTCAAATAAATAGCTCGAAGATACAATTCCGTCAGCTTTCAAACTAATTCATTTAAATTACTTGCAAGCTTATTTTAACGGCGTTAAATTACCCTGTAAACGAGCGTGCGCTTACGCTCAGGTTAAAGCAACAGTTTTGAAATTGACCGCAAGCTGTTAAAGTAATGCGCCGTAAAATTTATACTTCAATTAAATTTCCAAAATTTATTTTTAATATCTTAAATATTTTTTTTATCACCTGTTTACTTTTATTAGGCTTTGGCTTTCATTCGACTAGTTGGGTTTCAGCGCGACGCGGTAACGCGACAACGACAGCGACCACAACGGCGACGACAACGACAACGACGACTTCGAATAGTTGTTGTCTTGCTGGCCCGGCGTCCAGATAACTTATCCACTGGTGCATCATTGGCTGACTTGCTTTTAGGCCAAAATCCTAAAATTTCACACTTCACTCTAAAGTATATCGAGTGCAATACTTGAGTTTGAGCTTAATGTGCTCTACCATCTGCCCTTGCGAGAGAACGTGCTCAATTCCATAATCCAAGTTAACTCTCCGCTCCTATATACTTTAAGAGTGTTTTTTCTTCTGTGTCTTTTGTGCTTTTCGCAACAACTCTTTTCTGTGCGTAGCGGTTTCTGACCCTTTAACTCGCTGCACGTTGCCAGATATAAATTGTATTGTTTATTTTTGGAAACAATTACATCAATAAAATTGAAACAGAATATCATATGTATATTTTCTTGTTAAGTTAGAAATTTTGATAAATATCATATAAAAAGTATTTTTATAAAATATTTCAAGGCATATGTTGCATTTTTTCTGAAAATCCTGAATTATTTCTTCTTTTGAGGTAAACATTTTTGAGAAAAGAGCACAATTCAATTTAGAGGTCACTATTTTTTTTTTCTCAAGAGGGCAGAATTTCCAAAAAGAGCAAAAACATGTTGCATATTTTCGAGAAACGAAAACGCCATAAATCATTTTTTAATGGGTATTTTTAGACCCTTTTACAAAAAGTTAAAAAAGTTTCAGTAAATGAAGTCGTACATATACCCTTTACAGATGGGACAATTTTTTTACACATGAGCCAGTAGGCGACAAACTTTTTGGCTCAGTGGAATAACTCTCAAAATATATGGGCATTTCCACGATCAAGCACGTGACATTCGTACGCCTTTGAGGTGCAAAAAAAAATAAAGAAATTAAGAAAAAAATTGTTTATTTTATTTTTCGATAGCATTTTCGTAGCAATATGTTTAGTACAAAATGTAGGTTCCAAGGATTTTATGTTTTCAATATATTAGCAATAAACATGCGATCCAGCACGCGACAAAAAATGGAACTGCATCAAGAAAAATGCAGAAAACTGCGAAACGTAACATCAAATTTCAAGGCAGTTAACGTTAAACTTAAATCGATTAATGTATCCTTCTGATGATAGCTGTTGGCGCGAGTTAGTTAATGAATTTGTATAAAACTTTGTCAATAATTTTGAAAAATATCTGGAGTCGAAAAAATATCGAGCTGGAGCAAACAGCAATCTTAAAACAATAAATTGTTTAAAAATAAAAAGACATTTTATTTTTTGTCGCCAACAAAGTTTTTAAGATTGCTGTTTGCTCCAGCTCTGTTTCCTTTATTGCCGCTAAAACTAGATGTGCTCCCAATAAAGGAATGAGCATTCCACGTTTAGAGCTTCAAGCTGCCGTTCTCGGGAGCCGTTTGAGGAAGTCAATCGAGGAGTGTCAATAATTTCGAGTTGATAAAGCAACATATTGGAGTGACTCCAAGACAGTTATTCTCTGGATTCGTTCAACATTACGAGAGTATTAACAGTTTGTTGCTGCTAGGATAGCTGACATAGTTTCAAATTCAAATCCTTCGCAGTGGCGCTGGTTACCGACAACTTTAAACGTAGCAGACGAAGCCACTAGACCAAATAGCAATTTTTCATCATCTAATTGGTTATTGGGGCCAAAGTTTTTATTACAAGAGGAAGAATTTTGGCCACAGGAACCTTCGCAGTTGACTTCTGAAAGCTGCGTATTAGAAGAGAAGCTTAATCGACTCTTGGTAATGGATGAAGTAAAGGAACATTTTATCGAATATACAAAATATTCATCGTACTTAAAATTGGTACGCATCGTAGCTTGGATGTTCCGTTTTGTGAAAAATGTTAAACGTAAAGTTACAAATGATTGTATTGGACAAATAGAAGAACTATCAGCTCCTGAAATCGAAGCGGCGGAGAAACACATATGTCGACAAATACAGGCTGAAAGTTTTAGTGAAGAAATTGTCATCTTGAGTTCCAGAATGTCGTTACCAAAATCGAGTGCAATTTATGAACTAACACCTTACTTAGATGACGAAGGTTTACTACGAGTAAAAGGAAGAATTGACGCGGCTTATTGCTTACCATTTTCTGCGCGTCGTCCAATAATCTTGCCACAAAAACATCCAATAGTAAGGCATCCAATAAAAAGAGACATCACCAAAATGATCAGCTAACGATTAATGAAATGCGTCAGAAATTCTGGGTGTCACATGGCAGTGCTCTACTTAAGTCAGTAAAGAAGAATTGTAATATTTGTATTTGTAATCGTGCGAAACCTGAAATACCATTAATGGGACAATTGCCGAGCGATCGTGTAACTCCATATGTACGACCTTTCAGTTACACTGGTATAGACTATTGTGGACCATTTTCTGTTACATTAGGTCGCAGAAGAGAGAAACGATGGGTAGCTTTATTCACATGTTTAACCACTCGCGCAATTCATTTGGAAGTCGCGCAAGATTTATCTACGGATGCGTTTCTGTTATGTTTCCGAAATTTTGTCAATCGACGCGGTACTCCTGTAAAAATCCGAAGTGACAACGGAACCAACTTTATTGGTGCACAAAAGAAGCTACTAAAAGAAAACCGACTGTTTGATTTTAATCGTCTTGAACGTCACATGTCATCATCATACATTGAATGGATATTTAATTGTCCATTAAACCCAAGTGCTGGTGGTTGTTGGGAACGATTAATTCAATGTGTTAAGCGTTTGTTAGAAAGAGTGTTAAAAGAGGAGTCACCACGCTTAGAAACGTTTCGAAGCGCTCTTATAGAAGCCGAAAATATTATAAATAGTCGTCCACTTGTTGATTTGCCAATGTTACCTGGAGAAGAAGAGCCATTTACACCAAACCATTTTTTAGTTGGATGTCTCAATTCTACACAGACCCCACTTGCTCCAACGAAGAAGTTGTGTGCATGCGGAAACAATGGAGAATTTCCCAGAACCTTAAAGATCAAATTTGGAAGAGGTGGATTAATGAATATTTGCCACAATTGCTAAAACGATCGAAGTGGAGAGAAGAAATCGAACCTCTTAAACTTGGTCAATTGGTTATTATTTGTGATGCCCGCCAACCAAGAAGCCAGTGGGAAAAAGGGATATTAACAAAACTTTTTAAGGGGAAAGATGGTTGTGTTCGCAGTGCAGAAGTCAGAACGTATCATGGAAATGTACATCGTCCCGTCAGCAAGTTAGTCGTACTTAATTTTAGTGAATCTCCATAAAGATTCACGGGAGGTAGAATGTTGGCGCGAGTTAGTTAATCAATGATGTTAAATATGTTGTTCAAATACTTGTTTTTTAAATACTGTTCTATTATGTTTCTAGTTATCTTTGAATTTGTATAAAACTTTGTCAATATTTTTGAAAAATATCTGGAGTCGAAAAAATATCGAGCTGGAGCAAACAGCAATCTTAAAACAATAAATTATTTAAAAATAAAAGGACATTTTATTTTTTTGTCGCCAACAGCTGTCATGTTGAAATGGTTACCATCGCTGTTTTTTTTAAGCTTAAGTATACCCAACTAGAACTGATGGTCCACATTTGGGTTGCAGCGACGTCGTAGCGTTTATTTTTTTGTGTCAAAATTGACATGATGTTACGTATTGGCTACGTTACAGAGACCACTATGATTCGAAAATGGTGCAACACAATGCCGACATTGCCTGCATTCAGCGGAAAGAACTGTTCCACAACTTTCGGGCTGAATGGTATGCTCTCACAAAACATGTTCCTTGAGATGTCACAATTTATATAGCGAAAATATTTTATGCTACTTTGCTACTTGAGCACTTTTTCGGCTAGAATGCGGCCATATTGTGTTAGTGAAAATTACTTTGAAGTGACTTATCACATTTTAGTATACACATTTATATATAAATGCATTACAGAGTTGCCAATTGCAAAAAAATTTATTTTGTTTACATGTTTTGTTTACATTTTGCAGCCATAAATATAATTATTTTATAATTAAAATTTATATAATACATAAGAGTACAACATAATCTTAAGTGTTTATTGATATTATTTGGAGCTAAATGTAGATGGGAAAGAAAATTTTCGGTAAAATAACAGCCAAAACTTCTTAAGAATTTAAGCGCAAGCTGAATTCAGAAAATATTGCAGCAATTTCATACATTAATAAAAAATGTTTAAATATAATAATAATTTGCGGCCACCATTTTAAATAACTTGGGTCGCAATTAGCTAATTGTTACAAAATGTACATCTTGATGAATGATGAGTGATGCATTTTTTAAAGGTAACACTTGATAAATCGTTACCACATTCTGTGACCTGGTGGTAAAGTAGTATCCTAGGAATTTTTACAAGCTTTTCCCACAAAATGTTTTCCAAATCTGTATCGCTGCAACGTCGTCGTGTAAAAAATGTGTCTTAAGTAACCTGTGGTCGCAAAATTCTACTTGGGTAATCTAGCACGCGACATCTAGCACGCGACATATTTTTCCATTGCAATTTAATTGGGTAATTAAGTAATAAGGTAGTTAAGTAATTATGTAATTTAGTAATTAAGAACAAATTTAATACATTATCCTTTCTTTGCTTTAACCATTTTTTCATTATCTTTAGCCAATGCCTTCAATTTTTACTAAAACAAAAATGCTTACGAAATATTTACAAAACATTTACGAAAAAGAAAAACTACATTTTTGAAATAATGCAGACAATTTCCTCTTCAAGGCTAATGAATTTATGAACAAATTGCTTAACTTAATAAAATTAAAATGTTTCTCTTAGATAATATCATCAAATACAGGGTTGCCCATATTCGACGGACCCATCTGGCAACGCCATAACTTTTGACAGAGATGTCAGATCGCTTAATGACATACCGCGTTTGAAGCGTCAGTCCAAGCAGATTTTTACCATGGAACAATACACGCCACGCGAGCGCTCTGAAATAGTTGAAATTTACATTCAACAGAAGAAGTCAATTGTGAAAACTCAACGTGCTTTTAAAAGATTAAAAAATGTGAGAAGTGCACATTGAATGGGACCGTAAATAAGCAAAATTGCCGTATTTACGCCACTGAAAATCCTCAGGAGATTCAAAAAGTGCCTCTTCATGACGAAAAAGTCACAGTTTGGTGCGGCGTTAGTGCGAATACGGTCATTGGGCCGTTTTTCTTCCAAAATGAAAATGGCCATGCTGTTACCATCAACCAGGAGCGTTATCGCGACATGATGACCAATTTTGTGATGCCAATTATTCGTCGAAAGCGTATGAGGCAGTTCTGGTTTCAACAAGACGGCGCTCCACCGCACACAAGTCGCATAACAATCGATTTTCTGAAGAATTTGTTTCCGGGCCGTTTGATGTCGAAAAGTGGTGATTTGGACTGGCCACCGCGTTCGCCCGATTTGACGCCGCCTGACTTCTTCTTGTGGGGATATTTGAAGTCAAAGGTTTACGTTAACAAGCCAAGGACCGTAGAAGAGCTCAAGGACAACATTCGTGAAGAAATAGCCGCTATTCCGGCCGAAATGTTGGCGAAAACGATGGAAAATGCTGCAAAAAGGGCACAATACGCCATCAACGCCATAGGCGGCCATTTGAGAGATATCATATTCAAAAATTGATGTAAACAAATCTACTTGGAACAAATTAAATGATTAAGATTGCCAACCGCCAAATTTTTATTTTTTTCTTTGATTTTTTTAAAAAAAACATGGGTCCGTCGAATATGGGCAACCCTGTATTAAGTTTTTCATAAGTTTTAATTTTTTGGTCACGGTAGACTTTCCTGCTGAAATGCCCATATATGCTTATACATTAAGGTTGATCATTTTGTTCTGGCGTAAAACAAAATTATTTTTTCGACTCTCATATTCTGAATGCTGGATTAAAGAATATCTGAAATCCAAAATCAAAATGATATGGAACTCATTTAGATCGTCTGGCAACGGTTTTGAATTAAAAAATCTCTTTTTCCTCAAAAATCAACGTTTTTTTCGCCAAAAGTATTTATCAATTGTTGATCTGGATATTTCGAAGGCGTTTGACCTAGTGTGGCATAAAGCACTCGTGTTAAAACTAATTGCATACAGTGTTGATGGTAACTTTGCTCGATGGGTCATGTGCTTCCTGAACCATTCGTGTAGTAGTTGACGGCATGGGCGCCCTAAGAATAAACCTAAGAATAAAAGAATTGAACCTAAGAATATTCTCAAATTCATTAGAGAAATAGGGCTGGATGAAATTCTGTAATCCGCAAACCTCAGTTAGGTCGCAGTACGCATCTCCACCACACAACATTAAACATTAAACATGGGCGCCCGCAGGTGGTTCTCGCCCCCTAGGCAGGCAAAGTTTTTAATATATCTACATATTAAAATAAAAAGCTGTAAAGTACAATTACAAAATTTTACGGGAAAAGCAAAAGACTTTCTAAATTGTAAGTTGCACTTAAGCTTGGGTCTTTTAGAGCTTTATTTATACAAACGCCATTTTTAGTTGTAGGAGTGTAAAATAAAATTTTGCAGCAACTTGTATTTTGATAATGTGCATCATAATTAATCAAAAAGTCGATTTTAAATTCTTCGAAACTTACGGATTTTTTTATTTCATATGACGATATGCTTTATTATGTATGTTAATATATTTTGAAGAAATTACAAAAATACTTTTTTATGTTAATTTATAAATAAAGCTGATCCAAACCATGCAATTCTATTCGTAATTTTAAGCGTAATTCGTAATAGAAATCGTAGAATGGACGAAGTTTGGTACATATTACGATTATTTCACTCGTATTCGTACAAAAAAAAATGTTTATAGTACGAATAATTTTGTTACGTTTACGAATTATTTTATACCTAATTACGAAAAAAAAATATTTTGTCTTAGCTCAGGTTTAAAAAGTGGTCACCTTGCAATCATACATTTCATTATCGATGGTTCAGCGCATAAAAACGATAGGTAAAAATTTTTCCATTTTTAGAAACGCTTATTTTAATTTCAGTTAAAAAAATAAAAAAAAATTTCTGGAAATGAAAAAATTTTGACTTATCACTTTTGTGCTTTCGTTTTTAGATTTTTTCAACTCGACTAATAAATAACTCGTACATTCTACGAATAATACGTATGGTCAATCTACGAGTGAATGTTTTCTACTAATATTATTTTTAATTCGTAAATAGTACAAAACCATTAGTAAATACTACTAGAATGTAATTACTAGAATGTAATGAAACAAATTAAAAATTTATTCGTACGAGAAATTGAAAAATGTTACAGAATGATATCCCTTATTAGTCGAAGATCATTTTTCGTAGCAACAGATTCGAAGGGGGCATTTAATTTAATAACGGATATAAACTTTGACGAAAAGCAAATTTATGATTTAAAATCCTTGTAAATAAGCAGAAAACAAAGTAAAATAAATTTTATAAACATAAATGTTTTTCAAAAAGTCGGCATAAAAAAAAATAAGTTTTCTATCATAAAAATGATCCAATTTCGATTATTTTTTCATTTTTCCTAAATTTATGAAATTAGCTAAAAATGCTGCAGCATTTAAATTTGAGAAAGCTGCAGCGATCTAGGCGATGGCAAGGCTCACAATTCAAAAGCAAAAGAAAACATTTGGAAATTATGAATAAAGAGGTCAATTTTGAATCAAGGACTAATTTTTTAAAAAAAACATATGAAAAATTCGGATAAGAAAACAATTTCACATTAGAATATGTTATGGTCAAAAGTTTTTTTATTACTTAAATGTAAATAGGAAACTTGATTTGAAACATCCATTAAATTCTACTTAAAAACGTTTTTTTAGCGTCACGTGCTTATATTAAATTCCGGATTCAGAATCAAACCTTGCAGGGTGGTTCTGGAATATGTTAAGAAAATGTATGGAACTCACAACACAGAAATATGTATATTTATTCATTTTTGAATTTTTCATTTTTTCATTTTGAATTCACGTTTTGAATTAAAAAAAAGTTTTTTTAAATTATTCATGCAATAATTATGTTGTGGGTTGGTGTCAATGCTGTGTAAGATCCGGTCAAAAATATCTCCCTTAGGGCGCGTTTATAGTGACAGCTGTATGTTGGGCCGGACCGAGCTTGAAACGCGTCCTGCTAAAAGCAGCTGGAAGTGCGTATAGTGCGCGCTTGTCGCTGGTGACTTGTTTCAGCTGGTTTTTGACTATTTTGGGTTTGTTTGAATATATTAGTTTTTTTTTTTGTTTATTTTTGCAACCGAAGCATCAAAAAAGCCACATGATTTTGTTCATTCATTTTGCTCTCCTCAAACCAACAAGTGCAGAGACGAAAATGTGAAAAACGCTGCTGAAACGCGCTTCCTGCAACTGCAAGTCGTTTCAAGTCACTTGAGGTACCAGCTTGTTTCGACTTTTTTCGCAAGTGTTTTCTGCTGGTTTTTGTTGCCTTCTTGTTCTGTTTTTGTTTCAAATTTTTTTTTTTTTTTTTGAATCAGCTGCTGGCCCAAGATTTTTTGATGCTATGACTCAGCTAAAACGCACTTCAAGCCGCATGACGCCACTTGATCATTTAACTGGTTTTAACTTTTTTCTTTAGGTTTTGTTTTTGTTGTATTATTTTTGATATTGCAACAAAGCAATACAAAACTATTTTAAACAAAGTTGTTATATCTTGTTGCTGCTATTTTTGTTTGTTTACTTTTGTGCTTAAAATCGAATGGAAAGAAAGAGCGCACATAAGAAAATTTGATAATCTTCGATTCTCTGTTTTAGATGAAACGCACTTGCAGCCGCTAATCGACGAATTGCTTCACCGGCTGGTTTAGCTTTTTTCACTATTTCTCTTTTTTTGTTTTCTGTGTGCAACAATTGATAGAAATGTATCTTCGTTGCTTCTTTAGGCCGCGTTCATAGCGGACGCTTTGGCTGAAGCCGATGCATAAAGCCGCTTTGTCAAGCTTGTTTTGATCATAGTGAACGCTTATTCAACGCTACATAAAGTAGCTTATTGAGCTTATTGGTGTTCATAGTGCGCGCTTTATGCTTGTGGCTGAGATGCTTTGTTTTCATTTGTCTCTTTGGAAAATAATGCCCTCAATTGCGTTTTGCAAATAAAATGAAAGATTTTTTGTTTAATGAGTATCTAGATTCGCGATGATCACCAATGAAAGATCAAACCAATAACAAACAAAAGTTCAAAGAAACTTGAAAACACAAAGCATAACAACGGTGGAAAGCTCAGCACAAAAAGTACCCAAGAAGTAAGCAAGAACAACGAAAACTGTGAAAACAAACGAGATAGAATACACAAGTGAATACAACTGAAAAGCATCACAAAACGAAACAACAACGCAACAACAACACAACAACAGTTAAAACTTCAGCACAAAAAAATCCAACAAATAAAACAAAATCAACAAAAAAATTGTTAACAGGCAAAATAAATAAACAAGTGCCGAATAACATTTTAAAAATGCTCTACAACAAAGCATAAAAAACAAAATTATTTTTCTGTGTGAGCAAGCGAGATGAAGATATAAGCGCTGAAAAGCATTTGAAAATAAGATTTATGCTAGCTTTCTGCTGGCACTATGAACACTTTGAGCTTTTTCCATATGATTATAAGCGTTTACTATGAACACGGCCTTATAGTGCTGTTTCTGTGTGTATTTTTTGCGGGCAAGAAAATACAACATAACAACTGAGCGCAATTTCATGTTCTTGTATGCTTATTACTTTTCTTGTTGGTCTTCTTTGTTGCTATCGTGTGGTTCTTTGTTTTTTGAATGAATGAATTTAAGGAAATACAGAATCGATCGCGAAGCTGGCAGTCAAGTGTGCTGCAATTTGTTTTTTCGTATATCAATATTTTTCCGAGGAATTTAGTTTGCTACCGCCAACGTTGCCAACTTTGTGGGGAAAATCCCTTTTCAATCGTTTGTTCATTTTACACACTTGCTTTTGTGCACAAGAAAAACAAAGAAAAGACGAAGAAAAGGAGCAACAGCAAAAACAACAAAAAAAAATCGTTTTCCTTGTTTCTTTTTCCATTTCATGTTATTTACTCTATTCAGCGTTTTCCAGCTTTCCTTCTCGGTTCGGTCCGGTCCAGCAACAAGTCGCCACTATAAACGCGCCCTTAGCATGCGGGAAGCATTTCAAGAATAACGAAACTCTAACATTTAATTTTTGCGGATTTTATGGATTTTGACTTCCTCAATCCAAATCTAAAAATTTCAGGCCGCTCCCAATTGGTTTAGATTTTATATACCTTCAAAGTTGAAAAAATGGTCTAAAAATCTTGTTTTTTCCAGTTTTCCAACAAAACAAAAATATTGTTTAATATTGGCAAATTTTTGTATTCTTATATGAAAAATTAAAAACTTGGGGGCTCAAAAGTAATTAATGCAATTTCATTTAAAAATAAATGGGACCTCACATTATTTAATTTCCTTAACAACCTTAGATAGTTTGCCAAGATAGATTTTACGATTTCCGTGACCCCAAGATCTGAATATGCACTTTTGAAGAGCTCATTTAGAAAATAAGTTTCACCAAAGGATTTATCGATATATCGATTAGTTATCGAGTTATCGTTTTTCAAAAAATTACTAAAATAAGTCTTAATGTAAATTCGACTATATCTATGCTTATATTTGACCGATCGGGATAATTTGGGTATCATTTAAAAAAAAACAAATTATTGTGCAATTTGTAAAAGGCAGAGCCACTTTATTTTATAAAAATTAGGAAAAATATCAATATGTACTTCAGAGTACAACAAACAACCTTTGATAGAAGTCTATCTGGCTTCTTTTACAGAAAAAGTACATTTTGTAAAAGGCAGAACCATATTTTTTTCATTTCAGATTAAAAATATTTTAAATATCTTTCGAATGATACCTAAATCATTCAGATCGGACAAATATTAGCAAAGAAATAACCGAATATATATACTGGGTCCGTTGAGTAATCATTTTTTGGAAAAATCGATATCTCTATAACTCGAGATATCTCGAGTATCGATAAATCCTCCGTCGAATCTTATTTGCTCAAAGAGTACTTCAAAACTGCATACTCAAATTGGGGGGCCACGGAAATCGTAATCACCCCAAAAAAATGTTTACAAATGATAAAAACACAAATTTCCTGCTTTTTAAACTTAATCACTTTTGACTTTAGAAATATAGTAGTTAACGTAAAAATTACTTGACAAACTCCAAAAACAATTTATAGCTCTATGTTTTCTTAAAGCAACAAACAAAAAATTAAACATCTAGCTGTTACCAATCCTGAAATATGATCAATTCTACAGAAGCATTTTCATGGGTAAAAAATACCCAACTTTTGCAATTATTAAAATGCATTATTTTTTATTAAAATTCGACCTTCTGAAATAGGTTTGAACCCCGAAAACTCCCCCTCCTACGGCCCTGCCAAGGGAAGTTGCAAAATAGTTTCAAATACTTTTGAGGCCTAATTTTGTTTCTAAGAGCGGAATAATGGGAGCAGTATGCTTATTTTTAAATTGCGATGAAAACCCATCACTCAAAATTTACAACATTTTTAACGACCTTGGTAATTTATGAAGAAATTTTTACAAATATGGAAACAAAATGGTTTTACAGTCAGTACAAAAAAATTTTCGGAGTGGGCCGACCTTGAAATGCCACTTACCATATATTTAAAATGCAACAAGTATCCTTCTGCGGATTCCAAAAATACTTAATGGAGCTTATCATTGGACCCACGTAACCATGTGTACCGTATTTCATTAAATTATCTCAACTCCTTGCCTTTTCAGATGTTAAATAAAAAAAGACTGCCACATGTTTAATTGCTCCCCATATCCACATCTATTCTTATAAAGTATAAAAGAAAAAAAAGACTCCACGTTACAAGAAATAAGCCGTCTAATTCGTCATCATTAAAGGTAGGGATGCAACAATTAACCGAAAAAGTTATATTAATCAGCTATTTTCTTTCGGTTGAAGATTTAATTTTATGGCATTTACCATTCGATTAACCGAAGAAATTATCGAAAAATTAAAAAAAAAATATAATGCGAACTAAACTAGAAAATTATGCAATTTCACTATTTTGAAATTTACATGTTGGTTTGAGCTAGTTTGAGCAACAGAGCTCATCTTTAAAGAAAACCGTATACTCTCTCTCCCAAAAATATTACTTTTTAATTAGTATCATCTTTCCAACTTTCTGTACCATCAGAACGGCTTTTACCAAAGCTGGCGCAACTGCTACGGAAAAACGGAATCGCTTAACTACAAAACGCCTTTCAAAGCTAGTGTTTCTAAATTCCATTTTAAACAAATAATGTTAATATTTTATATTTTTTTTTTAATGCACATAATCGGGATTTTTTGCATGCAAGTTCAAGGGCTAAAAAAATTTCTACTAACAAAAAAAGGGAAAAACAAAAATAATAGAAACAAAAACTACTTAAAATTAATCAAATTAAAAATTAAAATTAAAAAAATATGTGTGGATTTTTTCATAATTTTTTGAGACAGTTTTGTTAATCTCAAGTAGCTTTTGTTTAAATGTTTTTTTTTTAATCTTAATCACATTAAAAAAATAAAATTTTTTATAAGTGTATTTCTTAATATCTAAACAAATTATTTTTGCTTAATTTTTCTGATAAAAAAATACGTTCTTGTTTTAAATCGTATTAAAGAAATTAAAGAATTGAATTGTTTTTTTAATTTTTTTTTAAATAAAGTATTTTCGTACTCATTGTAAGAAAAATGGCAGTGCCTTGCTCCATACAAATTATTATTTCTTAAAACTTTCTAAAAAATTTTTGCAAAGCAAAGACATTTTTCTTCAGATTGAGGAAATTTTATAACTTTTTGGAAGAAATCAAAGAAAAACTTGTAAAAAGTTTTTGTTTTCATTATTAAAGAAGTTTGACTATATTTTAAACAAGAAAAAAAAATTTAAGAAGTGCTGCCACTCTAGCTGTTTTTATAAAGTGTTGCTAAAATACCCCAGAAGTCAAACATCTTTTTTTCTTAAACTTTTAGCATAATTTTAAGGAAAATTAAGAAAGCATTAGGGGTATTCACGGGTTGTTGCGAATTGCAAGACTGAGAAAATGCAAGATATTTTGAGCACTAACGCGTGAACATAAATATTGCAACTTTATTATGCAATAAAAATTATATGTTGAATGAACAGTAAATATATTGCCAGCTCATTTCAAAATCACAAAAAGTTGTTAAAATGAACGTACAAATTTAAGCTATTTAAAGTTTTACCCAGATGGCAACTATGTTTGAAAACAACCAAAACATGAATCAACTGTTTAGTATCACTGCTTGTGCATTCTCGCAATAGGTTTGGGCAGTGCGTAATTCAAGAAGAGTTGCAAAATTGCTTCTAATGCAATAATGGAGTGATGCGAAAGTTCGCAATCTTGCATTTTCGCATCGTCGCACAGAAGGTTGAAATTGAAATAAAAGCTTATAAAAAGTGGAGATTAAATTTTTGCTATTCGATTAAAGAGCACAAAATTGTACATCACTACTGAAAATTTCAATGTTATATGTGTTTACATTTTCTGCTGCATAGCTTATAAGTTGAGAAATTTTTAGTTTTCTTGCGAACAGTTCAACAAATTGAAATTTGACATTGTTCAAAAATAAATATTTTTTTTTACATCAAAAGTGATGTTTTTATTATGAAACATTCAACTTCGGGTATTTAAGCGTGAGCAAGGTATATATAAGAAGGTAGTGTTAGTAGATAAAAATTCTCTCTTGTTGTGGGTACCTTAGCTGTCAAAATCAGTTGTTTATGAACAAAAGCAAAGCAAATAACAAAAATTGTCAATAACTTGTCAATAAATAGAATTATGTTGTGAATTTTTGTATTTTAAATTGATTTATTTAAATTGATTTTAGCAACTTTATTGTTAACTTTAGAAGTTCCAAAGTTGGCCAAACGCACAATGCAATTATAGGATTCACCCAAACATATGATTTCGCCGCAGATGGCATAGGTCTTGGAACCAACTGTCATGCGGCCGGTTTCTGCATCAACATCGACAATGCTCCATTGCACAGAGGCGTGGTCCTTGGTATGAATGATTCTGTTGGATGCAGAGCACTTTCTGGGGCAGTACAAATCAACAGACTCTCCAGCGTCGTTTACTATGTTTATAGATTTTTTGTAGAAATTTACAAAATTGATGACACTCGGCAATGAAGTCGAAAAGAAAAGCCATTAAAAGAACATTAAGCACCCAAAATTAACTCTATATAAATTTTAGAACACATTTGACAGTTTTCTATCAGCTTTTATTTATTGTCTTTTACGCTCTTCTTATGTTTGACAGCTACGGTACCCACCTCTCTGTGACGACTCTACCATGTTGAATTTACCTTGAGCGTGAGTAAAAAATTATTAAAAATAAATGTGTAGAAATATGAAAAAAAATTGTTTAAAATATGTCAAAATTTCAGCTATTTTCGAAATATATGTGGAGTTTTAAATAAGAATACCGTATCATCAAGTAGAAATGAAAATTTTGTATTAAATTTCAATATCTAAACTTCCATATTCAGCAATAAAAAGTTGCTCATTTTTACCCATTTTTATCTGTCTTATTTCAAAAATCGTGATAATAGTCACTCTTACAAAAACAAAGAATCTTGTCTTTAATTTGTTTTGTCATGTGACAATGGCCGCATTCAGCGCAGACAACAGTTGGCAACTGTTGTGTAAAAATTCGCTGAATGGTAAAAATTTTGGTAGCGCTAGCTAAAACTGATAAAGTAGCAAACGCCTTTTAATCGAGCGAACAAATTCTATGCTACATAAACACAACTGTTTGCTTAACCGTCAGATGCTGTTACTGACTCTATTAAATTAATAAACGCAGAAAGAACGCAGCAAATTTAAGCGAGAAACCTTTGCAATTGAATTAAATTTACATAAAAATTAAATTGAATCTAACTTCTGACGTGTAGAGTAGCAACACATTCAGAGAAAAACATCGTGAACTAAGGTAGCGCTACCATTACAGTTCACAACAGTTGTCTGCGCTGAATGCGGCCAATGATGAAAGTGACGAGGTCGATGCAGAGGAGTATGACGACTTTGGGCATCAGGAGGAATATTAACAAATTTATAAATTTTTTCCTACTCGTATATAATATTGTTATGATTTTTTTTTTTAAAGTAATAAGGAATGATTTTCGACTGGGCCGAAATTTTGAACTTTTTATTATATTGATGACGTCACTTTGTATGGACGATATGCGTAGTTTTTTCAAACATTCTCTGAATTTCAAATTCAGAATACATTTTAATTATTAAAATTATTTATATTATGCAGTGAATTAATTTTTGAGGAATTTATGAAGGTTTTTCTCTTTAGATGGCGTCATTACCCAAGTAACAATATTAGCCATATATTCATTCTTGCAGAGCTTATAGTGCTATCTTATATAGCAGCCAGCTTCAACTATAGCTTTAGTCGCGCTGCTAAAGCTCTTGCAGAGAATATATAAGGCTACTTTCTTGAGTTTAAAAGCACTATTTTTACTTCATATGAGGAGTAGAAGTAGCTGTAAACTTTTAAAAGAGTCCCTATCAAACCCAAATAAGAGCTCTTGCAAAGCTCTTTTTTATTATTCGTTTAAGTATGTATGTGTTAAAAATAAACTCAATAAATATATAAAATTTGCCAAGTGTTTGTGATGATAAGAATGACAAATAAATTAAAGAAATAATAAAGTGATTATTATATCAGACTCATGTTCGTGTATTCGTTATATGCTGCGAATTTCGGTGCGCTTTTGAATTTATCGGAAACGTGAATGTAGTACTTCGAAAAACTACAACGGGCTTAACAAATAATTAAAATTAAGAAGTGTTAATTACTTAAAAATAGTTGGAAAATTTTTAACATTCTTTAAGATCAACTAAAAATGATTTAAGTACTTTATTCTTAAATATATGTATCATAGAAATCATCAATTTCGTTTTAAATATTATTGTAAACACTAATATTTAGCTTGCTTCAACTCCGAAGATTTTCTATTTTTTATAAGATCGCCATTTTTTTCAAAGAAGCTCTTTATCAGATTTTTTAGTCACTTGTTATTGCCAAAAAATTTATTGCATTAATTTACAGTATTTTATATCTATTCGCTTTAAAAATGCTATACAAAAATACACATTAAAGCAAATATTATACTCAATCTACGAGTTTTAAAACTGCTATATAGTAATTTTTATTACTTTTAAAGATCCTTTACAGAGCAAGTAGTAAATTTTAGAGTTCTGCTCTTTTGCAGATTTGATAAAATCCTTTACAGAGCTGTATAAAGTATTAAAGCTCAAAATGGTAAAAAAATCATATTTAGAGCATTTTCTTTAAAATTAAAAGCAACTAGCAGCAAACAAAGCTGCGGTAAAGCTTTAACCGCATATTATACACCTATAGAACACTTTGAGGACTCACTCGCACCTAGTTGCTCCAACAATGTTACTTGGGTATGTATGTGAAGTAGGCGTGGTTTTCATCTGATTTTGCCGAATTTCATAGTTAGAATTTATATTGAAGAGGAAAACTTACGTGCAAAATTTCATGGCATTTTTTTAATTTTTGTAGATTTTGAAGAGATTGTACATTTAAAATAAAGTCACTCTGTGTGGGAGGTAGGTAAATCCGATTTAGCTCATTTTTTAACTTAATCTTTACATTTTAGATACAAGCTTAAATATCTACTTTCATGACGATAGCTTCAAATATACGACTTTTATCATATCGAAAGACGGACAGACGGACAAACGGATGCACGGACAGAATATTTTTTCGTATTTGTACCCAATTTAACTAAAGAAAAAGTCAAAAATTCCCTCCGACTTCTAGGTGAATTAATCTCCATTTTTGGGGGTTTCAACCCACTGTGCATCGCAACTGCGTTTCGCATCAACCCGTGAATACCCTATTTCCAAAGGTATTTCAAATACTCCTAAAACATCCATAAAAAAATTAAATCTTCCTAAAAAAACCCCTAAAGATTCATTACCCCTAAATTCCCTCAACATAGCTACAAAACCCCTAAATCCCATAACCTGACAACACTGCATTACTTTATCATTCTATCGTAATATCGAGACAAATTACGATCATTCTATCGTAATTTATCATTTATCGAGACAAAAAACTTGATAAAAAAATGTAAGCGATTAATTGAATATTCGGTTAATCGGTTAATTTTGCTGCAATTAATTGCAACTTATAATCGATCCTTTCGTTTTAACGATTAATCGCCTAAAAAATGTTTGCATCACTAATTAAAGGAAAATCCAAAACAGATATTTTCCAAATCTTTTTACTCAATTTGGTAAAGGATACTTTATTCTGCCACTATAAAAATATAACAATATAAAAATATAAAAATCAAAACAAAAACAATTAAATTGTATTTTATATTCGTTGCAGTCGTTTTTTCCATAATTTCACTTTAAAAAGTCACTTATAAAATGACATTTACTGCATTATTCTGTATCACGAAGCAGCACACTTACGACAAGCAAGACACGAGAAGCAATACTTTTTTTCTATACGAAATTCTATTGCTTCTCGTGTCTTGCTTGTCGTTGGTGTGCATTTTCGTTTTACAGAATAAAGCAGTTAATGACACTAAAACTATTTTTCTTTTTTTGTTAAATTTATGGTGGCAGATAGCTACTTTGAAAAATACCTGTACGAACTGCAAGCCAAAAAGTGCGATTTACAAAAAAAAAAATTCGTCTGGTTTAATTTTCAAATTTTTGCCCACACACACAGAAAAAATACTGCTACTTGTTTCAATCACCTTCCAATGCTTTCAATGTTTGGTAAATGGCTTGACGGTAAAACTGTCTATTAAAAAAGCAACTCAGAGCCTCCTTTGGAAAAGCCCCCATAATACTTATAATGTTTCAAAATAAGTATTAAATGATAAAATGTATTTATTGTTTTACTTACCAAAATTAATCTCTCGAGTAAACCACTTCGAAGTAAATTAATGCACTCAATTGTTCACACTTAAAACATCAATACACATTTATCGCACATCTTATTAGCAACATCGGTCATCAAGGGTTAAATAACTCTAAAAAAACCTAATAACTTTAAGAAACCGAAAACCACTCACTATTTCATAAGTTTTTTAGTTTTGTTTAGTTCTTGAAGGCTTTTAAGTTTAAACAAATTAAAACTTGTAAATCGTACTTTGATAAGATGGCGGTTAAGTAAAGGCGTCAGCGTTGCCAACTACGTTTAATAACTCAACATTATTAAGGGCGGTTTTAGACAAACAATTTTTTTTAAATCGAATTTTTTTTAAATTGATAGTTGTTGTTTTACAAGTATTCAAGAATATGTAAAAAATCTGTTTGTTATGTAAATCTAAACATCTTTTACCAAAATTAGCGTCTTTGGCAAATTTTTTCTATTTTTTACACGAAGCATATTGACTCAAAATTTTCCAACTATTTTTCCACGATTCATCATTTTCTTAATTTTCCATATATTTACTCCATTTTGGTAAAAGATATGCATTCTGTAGTGATATCCACATACGTTCCCACACTTTCTGCTAACAAAGCATTCACAGTTATTCCCACAGTTTATGCTTACAGCGCACTTTTATGTATGCGCATATGGCTCTCAGCGTATGCGGCACTTATCACTGCTCTCTCTCTCTGAATACTTATATTTAATTAGTTTAGTTACTTTAGAATTAATTTTCAAGGAACAATAAAAATCAGTTTTGCTTTAACTACCTAACCGGATGGATTTTTATTCAAGCGGCCGATATAACAATTCAAAGGTCTATTTTCGAATGCACTTTTGTTTTTTCAGATCAGACAATCTGGAGCCGAGCTATGGTGTGGCCCGATTTTCACCCTTTTTTTAACACACCAACTTCAACGCCATCTTTATACATAAAAAATATATGTTAAGAATAAATAAATTTTTTTTCGTAAACTGGTAAAGTAAGCATGTGAATGAAATTTTTTTAGTAATAACTAGAAATAACTAGTAAGCCCGTGTGGCGTTAAAACGCCAAAATCAAACATACCTAGATTTTATGTTAAGCTATTGAATAGATTTTCAACTGATCAAAATTGAAATTACATTAATTTTGGCCTTTTTGTAATATACGCGGTATTTTAAGTTTTTATATAAGTTTTTAAAAATTAAAAAATTTTCGTTCAACAGTTGAAAAAACTTTACTCTTATCAACACTTATCAACACTCGAAGTGAGCCAGTGGGCAGCCTCATTTTAGGCGAGTGTATACAGCTTAACCCATAAATGCTCACCAGAACTCGTTGAGTTTATTTTTAGAAATTTTCGACATTAATTTGTATTAATGTTAGACGAAGTTTAAGAAAAAATTCAAAGGATTTGGGTGCGGCGAAGTTTGTAACCGTATAAGGTCATAAACGTAAAAGGGGTCTGTCTGTAAGTTAATAAATAAAAAAAAAACTTAAAAAGTTTGAGAAAAATTAGAAATTGGAAAATTTTCATTTCTAAGCGCAGCCGTTCAACTCTAACCTTATGCATTTTTTTAATTATATTTTGTTTCTTGTTAATGTTTTAAGAAAAAATAACTCACCTGAGTGGAATTTTCATTTATCGAAATACTGCACTTAAAACTGGCTGGAAAAAATAAACAAAAACGCTTTAAAGGTAAATTTTAATTAATTTTTATGATCTATTGAATAATTACATGAATTAAGATTGTGAGCTTTAGATCAAGTGAGTTTTTCAAGAAGGCAACAACAACAACAACAACTCTGTATTGACTAATCACTCAAAGACTACTGATGAGGAATATGTAGCGATTTCCGAAACAGACTGTCTAGTCAGCTAAGTGATTGACTCTATACAGAGTTGTTGTTGTTGTTGTTGCCTTCTTGAAAAACTCACTTGATCTAAAGCTCACAATCTTAATTCAGGTAAATTTTAAAGTTTTTATGGAAAAAGCATATTTTTGGCTTTCTCACACTGTTGGAAGCAAAAGCTTTAGTGGCTGAGAATTTTTGAATAATAGTTTTATCGTGTATGACATGTCATACGTTGTCATTAATGGGTTAAAACAAACTTATAGTGCCTGTAAAATGTATTTCAATGTTATTGTATTTATAATGATTACAGATTTAAGAAATCGAATGTTCCTTTAAAATGAATAAAAAAATACGCTTTATGTTATGTTTTTAAGTTTTTGTTATAGTAACATAACTAAAAGTAATAGTTGTTAACTATTATTGCTTTTAGCTATGTTTTACGTTGTTTGTAACTTTTATAAGTTTATTGCAAATTTTATAAAAAAAATCGTATATGCAAAAAATTTGTAAAAAACTATTTATGACGTCAATTGAGTAATTTTATTAGCTGTTGGTTTTAAATTAAAAAAAATTATATAAATTTGCTAACACGGATTTACACGGCTTTTTAATGTTGCATTTGTGGATTTTTACTCTTCTCGGGTCGGCAGTAATGGTTTTAGCTGTGAAATTATAAAAGATTATTCGTCAATATAACAGTTTCATAGCGGTGGCGCTAATACTTCACATATTTTTAGGCATGTGCTGAAATAAGGAAGAGAAAAAGCAACATAACAACAATTCTGTGGTCAAAAGCACTAAGCGCTTAAGTCAAAAATTGCTGTTTCGAGTAATCTCGTGTTAAAGTTTTCAATCGCCATATGAATTGTATGAAAGAGTCTTTTGTTTTTGTGTCATAACTTTGGCTAGGGTCATGCTAGAAGCTCCAGATTTTGTGTGCTTATAAAGCTATATGCTTGAAACACATCTACATCAATAACTCAGTTTTGTCTTAAGTCGACTTAAGCGCTTAGTGCTTTTGACCACAGAATAATATTCAAACTTAATTTCGCTATAACTTAAAAAACATACATTTTTAAAAATAAAAAGTTCAGTTTGCACATATACAGGTCTAAACCTGCGAAACCATACTAAATTTATAAAGATTGGACTTGTACTTCAAAAGCATTACGCCGTACAAAATTTGCGTTTGCGTAATATATATAAGATTATATACATATTTTTTAAAATATGCTAAAATTAAGATAAAAAGAAAAACGTGTAAGCAAATATATTAAAAATAATCCAAAAATTGGAAAGCTTTTTATGTTAAGCTATTTACCTGTCCGCTCATAAATATTAAAATTAACAATTTTGCGATGATTTTAAATTATCAAACTTTGATTAATTTCATCTTCCGCGAAATCATAGTGTAGTAAACAAAATTATTTTATATCTTAATGCAAAACAAAAACCTAACTGTTAAGGCCGAAAAGGGAAAAAAATAATATACTTTTTTTCAGAACTACTTTTTTATACCATTTAATGTTAAGTTTTGGGTTTTCCCATGATTTAAAGTAAATTTTCATTAAAAGCTTTGTTAAAATAAACCTAAACATCAAACTTGTTTAGTTATCTAAACAGCTTTCGAAAGCTCATCAAATTACCTTTCGAACAAGCCCAAAAATAATCACTTTTGTTAAGTTTCTTAGAAGATTCAATTAAATTTTAGGAGTCGTCCATAAACTACGTTACTGATTTTCGGGTTGTTTTTTACCCCCCTCCCCTGCGTGACTTTTCATAGTGCTTTTCAAAGCCCCTCCTCCTCCATAAAGCAACGTGACATATGAAATTAATTCATTCGAATGATTATATATTTTGACTAGCTCCGACAATTTTCACTAGTATTAGTGAATAGTATGACTTGATACATTAAAGGAACAATTGGAAAAATATCAATAATTAATATCATCTGTAAAAGCTATTCCATCTGCGATCCAAGATTCGATGCTCTCAATCACTGGGATAGAAGAAGCTGGTAGCTTTGTTGAGGATTCTTCAAAATAGAATTTTTCTTCGGATTCTATGTCGACCCATTCAGGTGAATCCTCATTTCTAACGCAAAGAAATTCACCTGGTCTTTGACAGAATACCCTTAAAGGCTGCACCAAGTTCTGTGTTTTTGTGTAAATGCTTTCTGAAAATTGATTTATTTAAATAGTATTTTGTGTTCCGATTTATTGTAAACGATATAGTACAAACTTATGGCAATTCATAGAAGTTTTAAAAACGAAATACAAGCCGCAGGTAGGACACGACCTTGAACCGATTTCTTCTTTCTGAGAAGGACAGTACATGTCATACGGTATCTCCTTTGATCAAGAACATTCAGGCCTTAACGTCAAAGCCTGTCGCAAAAACAAAGACCCAAATTTTTCAGACGTGTGCTGAGATGGTGAAGGAATACCAAAAGGTTCCTGTGTCGAGGGAAAAGGTGGTGGAAGAAATCGTTGAAACAAAAGTTAACCATCAATTTATACGATCAAACATAAACATTTAAGGTTAAAAATTTTTGAAATGATTGTGTTATTAATTAGAAGTTTTTCGTCGATTTTTTTAATTTTTGGTAACGTTACAATATCTAAACACCTCCCCCCCTACCGTTACTTATCGTAGTGCATTTCAAAACCCCTCCCCCCCCCTAAATTGGTAACGTAGTTTATGGACGACCCCTTACGATTTACGATTTTGACAACCACTTGGTCCATTAAAAAATGTAAGATAAACTTTTTTAGAAAGTATCTTCTAAAATATGCCTCAATTTTTACTGCTTTTGCTTAAAACCTCCCTTAAATTATTCCGATTGTTTATTAAAAATGTATCAAATTTATTAATTTAAACTTCTTGCAGGAATTTTAAAGAGTAAAGTAACCATGAACCATAAAGAATCAGCTTATTCCACATCCTCCTTAAAGAACATTTCCAACAAGCTCTGCTTGGAACACTGATCACCATCTAAACGAGCAGGACTCTTCCAACGAATAAGCGTTGGAATAACGCTAACCGGGGCGTCAGAGTCTTTGCGAAAAGGATTCTGCATGTCCTTCCAGCTGTATACAAAAAATAAATTATCATAAAAGGTAAAAAAAATTTTTTTAACTGACAAAGTACGTTCTCCTACGTAGACTACCAAGAATATGGAATCTTTATCGGCAAAATCTTCAATAGCTTTGTTGACAAGCGGCTCAGCTGAAAAAGAATGTATGTAGTTAAGGCTTTATATCTTTTCATGTTTCAAGTGTTTACCTTGTATGCAATCAGGACACCAACTAACGCCAGATTCGTCTTTTGTACCGGTAAAGTAAATATTCAGCTGCACTTTTTTGTCAATCGCCTCGACAGCATCCCTAAATTCCTTGTAGCCTGATACTTGCATTTTTTCAACTATTTTCATCTGCTCCTTATTGTTCTGCTCAGTGTTATTTTGCTCCATGTTCTTCTGCTGCGAGTTCTTCTGCTCCGTGTTATTTTGGTCCGTTTTGCTGGAGCTCTGAACGAGTTTCGAATTCATCGCGTAGCTCATTGTTGAAAAGCCTCGTGTTCAAGATTTGCTATTTATCTAATCACAAGTTCGAAATGGCGTTTTTATTGCCGATTCTAATCGAGAAGTTACAATCTGCATACAATTTGTAAATTTATTAAAATCTAAAATACGACCGTAAAGATATAAAAAAACGTCAAAACAGATGTTGAATAAGTAGTCAGTTCAAAGCGTTGCCAACGACTCTTATCACAGCCTGTTTCAGATGATTGAAAACTGTTTTGTAAGAAAGTTCAACCATGGTTGGCATGGTAGAATTAGAGCCCCCGCACACTGCAGACCTTTAATCACACGAAAGTTGGATATGTTTTCATGTGATCATGGTTCTTTATGGCAATGCGCACACCTACCAATTGAAACGATCCCAACTTAAATATAAAATAGTAAGTCAGATTTCCATTTGATGTCAAAGTCTGTCAACTATCTGCAGACTGCCAAGTTGGTATTGCGTGCTATGGGATTGCACACATTAGTCTATCAAATCATTTTCTAACCATTGGTCATTTCGTTTGTTTTTGTTGGTTATTTTGTTTTACTTTGAAAAGTGTTACTTTTTGCAGTACGAATGGGGATAAGTGTTTTGCAAATTGGTATAAACAAGTTTTGCCCCCAGTTTTTCCATTTTCCAAAAGTAAAATATTCCAAAAGTATTCTCTAAACTTTTTCAGACTAATCGGATTATTATATATGGATAAATAACTTTTAATAGGAGTTTTTTATCTGGGGCCCTACTCCGTATTGCGATGCGTAAATCAATGCGTTGCGAAAATGAAACGCGATGCGCATTCAAATAGCAATTCGCATGTGGTTCTCGCAATACAGAGTACCGATTACGCTATTTTGGGATATTTTTGTTTCGCATAGCAATATAGAGTAGGGCCCTGCATGAACTACGTAGTCAAAACTTTAAACACGTTTTTCTCAAAACCATGTTTTTCAAGTCCGTTATCACTGTAACTTTAGAACGGCCGATTTTAAGGATCAGTTTGAAATTTTTTCAATTATTTCATAAATAATCATCCTGATGAACGAAGGATTTTTTTACGATTTTTTTAGCCGAAAATTTGAGTGAAATTTTGGTAAAATAAGTAATTTTGAATATCAACCAACATCTGCCATTTTTCGGAAAATCAAAATTTTTCAAATCCCTTCGTTCAAGCATTGTTCCACTAATGATCCGTTTTTTTATTTCAGATGATCCAGTGACGAGCAGCAGTGATCACCGTAAAACACATTTTTTTACCCCTCGCAAATTTGCAGTCCATTATTCTAAACAAAATCTCCCCGAGAGTTTTTCTCTTCTCCCATTTCTCCAATTCTAAACGAACTTCGAAATTGTTAGTTTTTCCCGAGGAAAAGGAGGTATTCGACCTCATCATGAATTCCAAGGGAATTTCTTGTTCCTACGGAATTTTTCACTCCCTGGAGAAAAATTCTCCTCTCATAAATCTTCTACGAATTAGAAATCCCTCGGAATTAGTTTTGCAAACACAACAGCAATATACTATGATTCAAACTCAAATTCAAAGTATTTGACACTTTCAATATGCGAACTTTTGAAAATTTATTAAAAATTTTAAATAAATTAGCAAAAAATTTGTTTCATTTTGGTCGCATATTCACACACACATCATCTGTTTCATTTCAACATACAAGTGGCGCTAGTGAAGTATGGTCGCACATTTGGTTAATTTTAACATACAAATGGAGTCAATCATTAGGCTTGGGTAGTTCACGAACGAACTAGTTCAATTTAACTATTCGCACTCCTGAACTATGTGAACCAGTTCGTTGATCCTCGTTCTTTTGGTTCAATCGATTTTGAAGCGAGTCAGATCGAAATGAACGAGAAAAAATTTATTCAGCAATGGTTTGAGTTCGTGCTGCTAAAGTTTTTTATTAATGAACGGTTAAAAATAAACTTTTTTGGAAAACAATTTTTTTCTGGCAAATGTTGTGTGGAATATGTAGTATTTTTATGTAAATTTGTTCTATTTCCACAGTTAATGATTGATTCCTTCATATAGTTCGTTTCATTTTAGGACCTGATCATGAACGAGTAAACAAAATGAGCTAAAAGACCTATTGAACTAAAAAATATAACGAGCTAACATACCTAACAATCTAAAACACCAAACGAACTATAAGACCTAACGAACTAACAACATGAACGAGTCCCCGAAACGAACTAAAAGAGCCAACGAACTAAAAGAACTATATAAACGAACTACTTCATTAAACTCAACTGAACTAAAAGGAGCGATCCTTTTAGTGAACTAAAATGCCCAAGCCTATTAATCATTAGGGCTATTCCCGATTACGGGCAAATAGCGTGGCATCGTGGCATTTGCAAAGTATGATGGCAAATATTTCCAACACAACAACAAAATGTACAGATTTGCATTTGCCCGACTGTAGCAAATTTGCAACACTAAAATCGCATTGCATTCATTCGAGCATGGGCAACTCTTATTAGCCAATCAATCAGCTGTCACATTTTAACCAAACGCCGCTAATAAAACAAAATTAACAGACTCTGATATGGAACTCACTTTGATAAATAATACGCTTTGATAAATAAAAATCAAAAACACCACAAATACTGTTCGTGTTGTTTTTTTTTTCCTCCAAAACAGCTGTGAGTTTTGCTTGCAACAGTGTTCTAAAAAGTGTGCTCACAGTTGATGGCAAATATTTGGTAGGGCATACATTTGCAAAGCTATTTGCCCGTAACTGGGAATAGCCCTATTGCTTTCTGATCTAGCATAGCCAAAATAAGCAACCAAATGTTGCTTTAAATTTTACGAAACTCCAACATCGCAGGATGTTACGGAGAAATATCTTAAGGCGAACGATTCACTATCATTGTTCACTTTGGATGAATCATCTGATTTGAAAAATGTAAATTGAGTTTCATCTCTAAAATTAAGATGATTTTCATCCACCTTGAACAGTCAAAGAAGTAGAAGGTCTTCCTACTTCTGATGAAAGTGAAAGCAAATCAAACTGATGTGTCATTCGTAGTGAAACACAAATGAAAGGTGTTAACATAAATTCAAGCAGAAAGTGTATATTTTCCAAATTTGGATTGCTGGATTTGTTTGTACGGCTTTTATTTATTTAATTTTTTAAACGTCAATAAAATAAATCAGCCAACAAATACATTTTGACATTCAATACAAATTTACACTTTGAATAATGTAAATTAAAAATTGATTCACTGTCATCGTTCCACGTTCACTATCATCGTTTTGAGTGAATTGTGTAAATTCGCCTTTAAATATGACAAGTTATTAAGCTCTAGCTTACTTTGATTAGTCATTTTTTTTCATTTAACATTTTTAAAGATCTTTAAGCATCTTTAACCAATTTTAGGCTAGACTGAAGCGACAAACCTTTTGCTTCTAAAGTGGTTAATGAACACTGAACTATCGAAAAGATTTAACACGTTGACGGACAGTAGAATCAAGTGAAATTCGAAAATTGACACTATATGTTCACTACTCCGTTCACAACCACGTGCATACTCAATGTGTTAACCTTGCATACTAAATTTTTTTCGAAAACATGATACTAGGCTTCTACTTGTACGCTGGTAAATGCACATTTGTGCTGCTACAGCCGCAGTGTCTAAAAACGACCGTTTCGTATTGGACGGCTATTGCCGTCATGTCACATAGTGAACTTGAACTTGACGGCTATAGACGCAACTGTCCGTCAACGTGTTAATAAAGGCTAAATCTTTAGATATTTAGGGTATTCACAAGGTGTGCCATTATGTCATATTGTCCTAAAATTGTACAACGGTTAAAAAATGTTGTTGTTGCTTTTCATTTGAAAATTACTGAAATATTATTATCCTGAAAGCTATGTTTATCGTAGTATCGTAATCAATCAGCCATTTTAACGTCAAAAATATGTTTTTCGCACAAAACGGCTGTTATTTTATCTCTTTCGCTTTCTTTTGGCATTGTGATTATAAATATTTATTTTCGCTAGATTTGTATGAGCGGATTGAGAGTTCACATAGCACATTAAATTATGAGGAGTTATTCACACTAGCTGTACAATTTTATGATTTCAACTTAAGACATAAGTTTTTATGATACCTTGTGAATACCCTACATGTTTCTTTTACGTCATCTTTCGCAGATTGGAAAAACAGTTTGGCAGATGAACTGAATTATATTATCATTCGATTAGTAAAAAATGCAATATATATATTTTATATAGTTATAATTTAGTTTTTAAGGTCACTTTTCATGTATATAAATTATTTTTTTTTTTTAATCTTAAAGCTAGTTTTTAGCAACCTGGTTTAGTTTTTAAAAAATTAATCAATATACATTTTAGTTGTTTTTAATTTTTATTACGTGTAAAATATGCTTATATAAGAACGAACGTAGTAAAAATGCAAAAAGGGCTAAAAAGTGTCAAAAGCATATGCTTTTGCATATTTTAATCTTCTCTAGTGATAACATTTGTTTAGAAATTTCCGTCAACAACATGTGAGGGAATTCTGTGCAAAAATGTAAAGGTTTCACATTTTTTAAGGAAAATTTAACTTTTATTGCTATTTTTGACTAAACTACTGGTTTGCAAAATTTACGTTTATATATAGAGGTTTTAAAATTGATTAAAAATTATTTTTAATGTTATATCTGATGTTTTGAGTAGCAGTCAAGGACTGGGGTGATACTAAGGTCATCACATCACTTTCTTGGGTGGTAAATTCCGAAATCATTAAAAACAGTATAACATTTTAAATAAATGCATATGTTGTGTGCATGTGCGCAGGAAACATTGATAAGTTTAGGTGCCTTTTTTGGAGCGTAATGCAGCTCTCTTGCACCAAGCATACATCTCCATTGATTTCTTCAAAACTCCATTAGTACGCCAGTTCTACCACATTACGGTACTTTAAATTATGCCCCTATTATGTACGTATTATGTATGCGATGGTATGCGATGTTGACTCGCTTCAACTACATTTTTTCCATATAACGTATTGCATATATTTTAATTGAACCATGTAGTTTGCTACCATCTATTAAGAATTTTCAAACGACGTAGTTCAACTGAAATGTATGTAATAAGTTATACGAAAAAAAATTAGTTGAATCTAGTCAACTTAAGTTGAGTTGTAATACATAATAGGGGCCTTAATTTCGTTGAATCTCATTCCTCAAGACTTGTATTCTTGTTAGTCTGAGTTTGCTTGAAATAATTTGAATTTAACAACCAACACAAAACGTCATGAAGCAAAACAGCTGACTTCCAAAATTCGAAGTTCTTACTCCCTTATTACTCTTTTTATTATTAGTCTGTTTAGAAAAGAAGGACTTTCTTCTCGAGAAAAATTAATTCCCCGGAAATATTCAGAATAGGGCTGATAATTTTTATTTCTGACCAAAAAAATATCAATCAAAAAATCAAAATATACTTCTAATTGCATCGAATCATAAATGCCTCTTTACTTTTTTAATTATCTTTATTAACCCACCAATTGCTAGACTTATGGTTACGTAGCACTTGCATGGTGGCCCAAGGTCTAATAAGGTACAGCAGCTTACCAACGGACGAACATGAAGATGCTTATAAAACCTTCGAAAATGACCCCTTTCTAAAATTCCCAGACCGGATGCTGTCGAAGGTAAGCTTCTTAAAACGCCACAGGGTCGTTATACCCAATAGGAAACCCTGCAAGAGTGATAGCTTCAAAGTTGATCCTGGCTCACAGATATGGTATACTGATGGGTCAAAACTTGAAAATGGAGTAACGGGAGCGGGGATAAACACTCCCCATCTCCAAAAAGCTCTTCCAATGGAATACACGCCGACCATATTCCAGGCGGAGGTATATGCCATTGAAGTGTCAGGGAATGTCTCCGCAGGAAATTCAAGGGAGCACACTTCTACATTCTTTCAGATAGTCTAGCGGCCTTAAAAGCCCTGCAAGCCTATGAGCTTGAATTAAGACTACAACCCTATTTAACAGCTATTTCACAAGTCACTGTTCACTCAGAGAACATCTTAAAAAGATGGATCAAAATCATCGAAAGTCTATCTGAAGTAGATGTCTGCAGACTATGCGAGGAGGATGAGAAAACTCCAGAACAAATTCTTTGTGAATTTCAGGCAATCTGTAGTCTAAGACGTCTCCACTTTGGAGGGGCAGTACTGCCCGCATCAACAATTTCGAACACAAAGCCAGAAACAGTGTACAAATTTATTAAAAGCCTAAATCTGGATAGTTAACCAAGGGCATGCAACTTGAACACCCGGCAATGGTGGCCTACTGGTTTGTGAGACCGGGTGTGTTAAAAAATTCTAATAACTTTATTCTGTTATTGTTTTTTGTTGCAATTTCGAGTAGCTGCCGCATTACATGTCCCCCACCATTTGTTTTATCTTTGTTTTATTGTCAAAGAGCATAAATTTAAAAAAGCATGAACTATTGGTAACACGTTTCGATAAATCTTCAGTTGAAAACCCCGGTGCGTGAGACCTGCGTCACCATTGATCAAAGGCAAATTTTAGTCAACATCGGCGGTTAAGATATTTATTTTAAAAAATTTAATTTTAATCAATTCAGAAACGGCCAAATTTAAATTCTGATTAGTTAGAAGAAATTATAAATAGTTGAAATTTAAATAAATAATATTTCGATGTTCACTTCTGTGCCCCATTTAACTGTTGATGTAGTTAGTTTGATTATGTATTTGAATTTACGATTTTCAGAGTGAATTGTTCTCTTTCGAAATCAATTGGAATGTTTTAAATTCCAACAAAAAGGTAATTGGTCGTTCTGAAATTTGATATAAGAATTATACTGTTTACTTTTTTGAGTTCAATCTGCCAATAATTTTTTTTTTTTGCACGTTTATTTTGTCTGCAAAAATTAAAAAAAAAGTATTACTAATTCAGTTATATGCTGCTTAACCTCTCCTAAAGCAAGGTCTGTATGTCTTGTGTTGTTTCTTTTTTGTTAAATAAACTTGACCCAATTGTTAACACCGACTATTTTTGGGCTTGGGCTTGAACTTGAAAAAAAACACAAACTGTTTTCCGCAATTTTGAATGTTGAAAAATAATGTGGACGCAACATTTTTGCCATATTTACAAAGAATGCAAGAAATTGAAGTTATTATTTAAATACCATTCAAAGCTATGATTACAGCCAAACGCAGCTTGATCAAAGACGATAAAGATGGGTAAGTAACAAGTATTATTTGATTTTTTTTTAATGAAAAGGTTCAAACAGACCCAACTGTATGTTGTCGCCAGTTTATTTAAAGGAATTTTTTGTGGCCACTACGATTGTTTTTCTATTTGGAATTGTGTTGCTAGACACAGTGGAAGCAGCCAATACAAAAATAACCTACAAGAAATCTATTTCTGGCAAGTCACAGGTGGTGAAAGAGAAGCAGTGGCCCAAAACAATAACGGAAGAGAAGCCGGCAGCTGATTACACAAAGCCCACAATGGCAACAACAGAGAACACAACAAAAAGTTCAACACAAATGCCAACAACAACAACGTCGAACCAGACACATGTGGACAGCATTGAACAGCCACCAGAAATTGATGCAGTAAACAAGAGCGATGACACGGAATCATCAATTGAGGATATTCCTATATTAACGGAAGAGGATGCAGAGACAGAGTTGAGTGCAGATTATTCCACAGCGGAACCAGTGATCGAGGAGATAAGCGTTACTGTCGCTACTGTCGCTACTGTCGCTACTGTCGCTACTGAAACCGTAGCTACAACTGCAGTGACGCCGAAAATCAAGCCTACAGTGGCAAAGAATAACAATCTGCCTGTGCCCTGTACGTGCGGCGTCTTTTTGAACTCACAATTTAAACGTGGCTCCAACATGCAGCCACAAGGCAAGCCAGTCATTTCAAATGAACAGGACCGCATTTATCCATGCAATGCCATCGGTCAGAAACAGTGTCAAACTAAGTGCCTGGAAACGGTGAGTTAAAACATGTTGCTTGAATTGAGTTCAATTAATTGGAGGAGTATCTATTTTATACAGTTGGTACAGCATCTACCCAATTCTGCAAATATTATATGTGCTACACTTGATCGTGACTGTCGCAAGGAACGCGCTTACCTATTTGTCAAAAACTGTCGCAACCACTGGGTGAATACAAATTTAGCAGCGGGTCGCGAATATTGCTGCAAAAGTGGCAAATCGTATCAATGTCCACTAGTATGACGATTCTAATGACCAAAGGCACACTGGATTGGATTGGATTGAATAGAATTTGTTTTGTTTTTATTTTCTAGAAAAACACTAGTTAAATGTACATACAATAAAAAAGAGTCACAGCTAGAAATCAAAGTTAAATTAACGAAAGAAAAAACAACTAAATAAATTAAAATTTTTTACACATAAAATTAATCCCAATTATTGGAATAACAAAGATGAGTGAATAATAAGTAAAAAATGAGTGAGAGACGACGATAACAAAGCAGGTGTTTGTGAAACTAGCTCCACACAGACACACACACACACACAAGCACCCTAAATTTAGAATAATCCTTATTTTCTATTTTTGTTATGATTTTTGTTGCGGTTAATCGAAGAATTTTTTCTTTGCAGAGGCCGTTTGAAATGATAATTGTGACATTCTGAAAATAAGTAAAGAACAACAATTAGTAACTGTTCTTTTATAGAACTCAAAATGTGCAGCTGTTGGTCTCTACCTTGCAATTTTGGGTGTCTGAAAGGTTGTATCGCTGGGCTTGGAAAATGTCGCATCCATGCTATTGGTAGCCGGTGGAAATAAAATATTAACATTATCTGACGTGTTTTCAATGCTTGCTTCTTTTTCTCCCTCTTCTTTTTTTTCATCTTTTACTACTGCTTTGACGCCATCGTCAACAATATTGTCACCATTTTTTGGATCCTCAGGTTCAGCATCGCCGTATTTTCCGTTGCTACAATCCTTGCTACAGCGACAGGTTAACGAGCATTTCTCAGCATTCGAATAACATCCACAACGTTTGTTCGAGCAGTTACCACGACATTTGCATTGGGCATGTTTTCTCTTGACTGCTGCAACAGCTGTTTCATTGCCAGAGGTGTTCGAGGTATTTGTTGAGTAGGAGGTGGTGTTTGTATCTTCCAAGCCGTTGGGGTGATACAATTTGTTGCGTCTTCCTCTCTGTAATTTGGAATTGTTTGTTTAAGCAAAAATCATATTTCAGTTATTTTGTTTATACTTGTTTAATATACTCACGCCCCTATTATTATGCTTTGGAGTTTTTCTCCAATCAGGATCTTTGTCGCGATCTTCATCATCATGATTATCTACATCATCATCTTCGGAAGAAGTGACCTCAATTAGTTCGACCTTCGATTGCGGCGGAAAATAAAATTAAATATAATATTTATTATTGATGTTATCGGCCTTTTAATATTTATTTTTTAATTGATTTTTGTAGGCTTTGGCCGTTATAGTTAAGAGACTTAACTATAAAATAGACACTGATAACTGCGCTCATATTTACAAACATTGAATTAGACAAAACATTAGTTGACGAAAGTAATTCTTTATAACAAGTACCTTTTTTTTAGTGTTACTGGTAATGTTAATTTTTTAATGTTTAATTATAATTGTAATTGCTTTTTATTGAATTTATTGTGTTAATATAATGTTTAAGTGTTGTGATTAATGATTCTATGTTTTTTGCTGTAGGTCGGTCCTGATGATTACTAACAATTTTAGTTGAAATATCGAAAAATAAATACATTAAAATCAAAATTATAACTCGAGTTTAATTTTTACGGGCAAAGCCTACAAAAATCAATTATAAAATATAATATTTATTAGCAAAGGTTGATGTGAAGCAAAATGTGTTTTCATTAAACTATAAGTTTAATTTTTGGTAAAAACGGATGATTAAATAAAATCAAGATCATTACCATCACTAGTGAAATAAAGCCGGCATTCCCTAAAGCTCAAAAATACAAATTTATCCAATTTCACAAATTTACTATTCCTAAATACTGCTCGTAATAAAACAAAATATAGACACTAAGGTGGCCCTTATTTTCAAAAGTGTCTTTTTTTAAATCGATCCCCTTAAAAAGGTTCGAATATATGAGAAATGATGAAATATGAAATTTCAGATCAATCTAAAGTGATTGAGAGGGTGAAATATACGAAATATATGATTTTTTGTATTTTTTAAAAAAATTAGCTAAAATTCAAATATGACAGCATTTCAATAAAATGCAGTACAACTAATATTGACAGAAAAAATTATGCAATTACGTTGAATAACCTGGTTGTTGTGAAAGTTTTACCTAGAAGTGTACCCTTTTAAAAATTTTGAGTTTGAGTATTTTTACGTTAAAAATTCCCAAAAATCTAAAAATTAAATATTTTAATAAACAACACCACAGGTGGTTGTGGCATTATTTTGAGCCATTTTGTACAAAATATTAAAAAAACCAAAATTCGGTAAAAAAATTTATAGCTGTTGAAACTTCACTTTTTTCAAAAATCCTTAAAGCGCCTGTTTCTGGCATATCGAACACAAAAAATCAGAAAGCATATATTTCTCATTTGAAATAACTTCAATTAAATAAAAAAAAATATTACTGATTTACATTCGAAAAAATGTTGGTTTTCAGGGTTACCAAAATATAAGTTCCTGGTTTTATGTTAAAAAAATAAAACCTTTAAAAAAGGGATATTCAATCGTAAACTTAAGCCCTAATTTTGCTTATTATTTTGCCTTAAAAAACCAAAACTTACCAGTTATTTTGTGTTCTTTATATTGCAAGGGTGGGTAAAAGTAAAAAATATAAAAAAAATCATATTTTTTCGTATATTCCACCCACTTGAGCGACCCCTGAATCACTTTGGATTGATCTGAAATTTCATACATCATTTCTCATCTATTAGAATATTTTTAGGAGGATCGATTAACAATCCTACTAAAATAAATTTCTCCAATACAAGCAAGGGCCACCCTAATAGACACACTACGCCAGAAAATTTAATACAAACTGTCGTGAAACTTAAAGGTAACATGTCTGACTGTCTTAACCTGGCGGGGCCAGCATAATCCTTGTGAAATCGTCTCAAGTCGACTCAAACCTTCACGTGGTGTTTCCTGGGCAACGTCAAAACTGACAACCGTCAGTTTGGCGGTTAATCTGAGCAGCGGGCGCCTAGGCTTACAACAGGTTGTGCTTCGGGTTTGAAGCCCACACGTAAAAACCCATTTCAATGAAAATAAATAAGAATAGAAGAAAACTGATCCCCAAATCTGATGACGACTACCGCAAACGAAAAACTGACAATGATTTACGGATGTGCATCTTATTTGTACCTTAATTGGGAAGGTGCCTCTATCCAACTGACTGATGTCTTGGAGAGATACAAAGCAGTATAAAGCTTATTCGTAAAAATAAAAAAAATTAGATGGCAACCCTATTAACCATATGGAATTTTAAAATTCTGACTGTAGATTCGAAATCAGCGACACCCTAACACTGTTAAATTATGTTTAAAACTATTAAAAATACATATTATTAAGTTAATTTTAAAATTCTGACTTCAGATTCGAAATCAGCGACCCTCTAACACTAGGTGCTGACGACCGCTGATTAAAATTATCAAAATGATCCAAAGGATCTATTGGCATATATTGCTTTTTATTCTCATACTACCCTTAAGCATAGTACTATGTTTGCTTGCGTGGAATTTCGGTAACATTCATTTACTTGTTGCGAGAAATTTCTCACTTAAAGTTTGTTGCGAGGAGTTCCTATGGCAACGTTTCTCAGAGAGACTAAGAAAGTGAGTTGGGAAATTTCTTATGACCTCTCTCTCTTTTCACTTCAAAATAAATAGCCAGCACAATTAGATTGTCGTGAAAAATGTTGCTCAGAAACATGTTGCGATAATTTCACGCAGCGGAACAGAGTACTGCTCTGACGAAAATGTGAAAATTTACACGCTTGTTTCGCAGAAGTCATATTTTGTGTAGAGATTTGAGTGAAATTTCACATGAAACTCATGGCAAAATCAGACAATGTAGTGTTAGGAAGAGAGCAGGTGGACAAAACTGTCAAAACGAAATTGGCAATAGGTGTGTTTCCGTACTCTACACTGTGTAAGATTTGTGTAACTTCTGGTAAGCTCGAACTGAGAGAGTAAAAATGAAATTTGAGAATATTGGCAAAAGTACGGAAACAGCTTCTAGCAAGTTTCGAGCACAAAACAGCTGATTCTGACAGCAGACGAGTCAGAAGTAAATAGCGCCAATTGAAATTGACGTAATTTTGTTTGTGAAGTAAATTTTTTTAAGCTATAAAATCTTTTAAGCTATGTTTTAAGCTATAAAATTAATTTAAATAATTTATTTACAGTTAAAAATAGAAGACCAAAAGAAACTGCAATTTGTAAATTTATTTTTAGCAGCACAATTTGTGAATATTTGTGAAAAACATAAACAAACATTTGACATTTGCTTGTTCTTCTTGATGTTTCTTCTTATTGATGCTTGTTCTTAATTTACTCGAAGTCTTGAGTTCTAGCACTCTCTGTGCACATTCTGTGCTCAAGAGAGCGATTTTATGCTTGTTCTTCTTCTCCCATTTCTTACACAAAAAGTACGGAAACAGAAAATAGCGCCTCACAAGTCACACAGTGTGAGTACGGAAACAGACCTATTATAAAAGCAAAAATTAGCAAAAATACCAAAATAGCTGAGTTTTACAGTTATGGTCACTAAGAAAGAGAACACATTCAGCCCTAACACTACCTTGTCTAGTTGATGAAACTATGATGAAACTGAACAGAGTACTATGCTTTAATGATTAAATTTCATTACTTGCGGTGTTGACGAACAAAAACACGTCGTGCATGGATTGCCGAGAGAGAAAGTGTGTATTGCTTGTTGTTGTAGGCTTTCGTTTAGTGTTGAGCAAATCAAACTCTTAAGTGTTATTAGATGACAGTCAACTGTGTCGTTGTTGACGCAGTGTGTGTACGTTGAAATAGATGTACCGACGCAGAGATTTAGTATGTATGTATAATGACCGTTCCGAATACAATCGTAACGTTTTTGTAAATTGCGTAATCGAGCGAAATCTATTGTTCAAAAAATAAAGAAACGGACTGACTCCAAAATGTTTGATCGACTTGAGAATAAGTAACTATGGAACACTCTTCGTGAAAATGGTTGCCTCAAATCTGCTGGTCCACCTGTTGACGCGAATGTCAATGATATTAATGTTCATTTCCTAGCGCATCAGTCTGATGATTCCTTAAATAATTTTGTTCTTGATAATTTTGTTGATGAGAACTTATTTTCCTTTTGTAACGTGGATATTGATAAACTGGTGATTGGACTTATGAAAATCAAGGCTAATTAAGTCACATTTTTCATTTCGTCAATACATCTTTTAGTACGTCGAAAATTGAGGAGGGAGAAAATTTATAATATGAAAATGTCCTAGCGAACCTTCCTTCCACTGGAATGTGTGTTTTTAAGTACAAAAAACACGTCCAAGGGCTGCTTTTACTTACGCGTGCCTGCGTATTTGCATTTGTATGCAAAACAACAGCAAAGCAAAATGCGCTTTCGTAAATTGGCGTACAAATAGCAGATCGAACAAATGGCAGACCAGCGTATTCGAACTGTGAATGGCCTTATTGAGATGTTTTGATGTTATTTGGGCTGGTTCTTAAGATGATCCAATGCGGAGAAAGTGCGAAAAAGCTGTAGTAGCTGAACTCTATTGTTATTGCATGTTATGTGGAAGTATTAGCGACCATCTGTTTTGCTAGGATATCAAGTGGTGTAATCGGAGCAAAATGTCTAGTGCATCTGTTGGAGTGGTTCTTAGTGCTCCACTGATGCACAGTTAAGCTGATCTTTGAACTTTGCGAAGTATATTGCGGTGTGCCTGTTTGTCTAGTGCTTGCCACCAAACGATGGCACCATATAGCAAAATTGGCCTTATGACTGCTGTAAAGAGCCAGTGAGTAACACTTGGTTGTAAGCCCCACTTGGTATCCACCGCCTTTTGCATGACAGGGCAATATTCGCTTTTTTGGCTCCCTCGAGCAGATTGGGCTTCCAATTTAGTTTCCTATCAAGTATGAGGCCCAGGTATTTTGATTGATCGAGAAGCTAAGTCTTGTGCTTTCTAGTTTAGGAGGACTAATTAGAGGTAAATTGTGTTTTCTGGTGAAAATCACTAACTCAGTTTTATTTGAATTTACGCTGAGCCCACAACTGATAGCCCAGTTAACAAGAGTATTTAGGTAGTTTTGCATAATGTCTTGAAGATGTATTTTCCAGAGTTAAAATCGCAACGTCATCGGAATAAGCTATCAGCCTACACCTGCCAGCCTACCCAGCCAACATTAAGACTATTTTAAGACTCTCTTTAGACTCTTATTTATGAGGCTTTTCATCATTATGCGCTCAAAAACTTTTTTCCTGGATTGAGGGCACCACGATATGACTCCTTTTAATGATTCTTTTATGACGCAAAAAAGAAAGATAATTTTATGACTCTTTTACGACTCATGTTAAAGACTATTTTATGAGCATAAAAAAACTTCATTAAACCCTCACAATTAAAACTCTTTTATGATTCACATAAATGACTCCTTTACGACTCATATTAAAGACTTTTTTAAGACAAATAATAAACACTATTTTGTGGCCCTTAAAAATCCTCAAGAAACTCTCATATTGCATACTATTTTATAGTGTCCGACCGAATGTGGACTTTTGGCCGAAGACGAAGCCGAATGTTCGGTCAAAGAGAAATAATCTCCCGAAAGGCTTGCTTTCGTTATTTGTTAATTTCAGTACAAAAAAAGGCAAAATTAAAGGTCCAGTCTGGTTAAACAGGCCAAAAAATATACATTTTCATTAATCTTTTTTGGAAAAAGTAAATAATATAGATACTTTGAAGAAGATTGTATAAAATTTATAATCAATAATTATTTAATTAGTATACTGCAGCAAGCCACGGGGCGACGTGGACCAGCGCTTAAAACACGAACTGAACTGGCGATCTTCCCACAGTTCGCAAAATTCATCTGAAACAAAAATACAAATATTTTGCTGTGAAATTTCTCAATGAAATTATAGTCCATTGGAAATTTAATAACTCTTATCTTGAAAAAACAATATAAAGCTTTGTTAAAAGTTGACTGAGTTATGAAAGTCGCAAGCTCGAAAACGCAGTTTTAATGAAAACTCTTTTAAAGTTTTAAACATGGGGGTATGTTGTATTATTAAGTTTTATACGATAGACGATAAGCGCTTACAAGCGTATCGTAAAAATCAAGCTTTCGAATTATCGTTTTCATACGCCCGATAGATATGCTATTGGGAATGACAGTGATTTTTGCTTTCATTTTACTGTGAGTTCAAGAAGAAACAATTGAAATTCTCACTTCAAAATATTAAAAGTTCAAAAATAAAATATATATAAATATGTTTCCGACGTTCTATTGAGTCTTGGCCAGAAAAGATCGCATAGATTTTGCTCAAATCCTGTTCAAAAACTTATTTCTATCACTTTAATACTAACATATTTCGAAAAAAGATTAAAAATTCATATATAATTTCAGCTATCGTGCAAGAATATTTAGCCGTTTGCAAGCGTATGAAATTAACATCTGATCCGATACGTATCGTTTCGTAATACCATTTGTTTCCGATAATCGATAAACGTTATCTGTCGGATTTAATACGACAAATGTAAGTTCGTAATACAGCATAACAGAATGCAAGCGTTTATCGTGTATCGTATGAATTCGTAATAGGGGCCATAGTGCGCTTCTTACTTTGACGCGGTCGGCTCGGAGGCGCATATATTTTGAACGTTTACGAATTTCTATTTAACCTTTTAGAATGATATTTTACATAGTGATAGCTATCGAAAAATGCAAAAAACCAAAATATAAAATTTTTTTGCATTTAAAAAAAGCAAAAACATTCGGCAAATATTTGGCTATTTTAGGCCGAAGCCGAAGTTTAAAAAATCGGCCGAATATGCCGAATATTCGGGCGGACACTAATAAAAAGTATTATTTTATAACCCTTTTTTATGAACACTTATAAAACATGCGTATAAAAGGATTCTTCTGAGTACCTTTCATGAACTCTTATAAAACATGCATAAAAAGGATTTGTTATGAGTCCTTTTTATGAGCACTCATAAAACACGCATTAAAAGTATACTATTATGACTGCTTTGTATGAACACTCGTAAAACATACATAAGGATTATTTTATGAACACTCATAAAACATGCATAAAAAGGATTCTATTATGCGTTATTTTTATAAACACTCATAAAGCACGCATAAAAAAGATTATTTAGTGACTCATTTTTATAACCAGTCATAAAGCACTCACATAAATTACGCATTTTAGAGTTATATTTTTGGAGGGCTCATAAAATGTTTGCTGGGTCTAGTACCTCACAGTTACTTATAAAGGTAAAGTGCGACGTATACATATAAGTAAAGTGCAAGTTTTGCCTGTAATTTTGAGTAATTGGCTGTAGTTCGCTTCACAATTACTTTAAATTCAATAAAAAAAAAAATTAAAATGTTCGCTGAATCACTTACCATTTCATTTTTAGGCGAATCGCGTCTACGCCGTTTGGACTCTGCCTGTGCCACCGCTGATTGTAGCTCTGCCACTATCTTTTTATAGTACTCCAACTCCTCGCGCATCATGTCCATTTTATTTAATTGCTCCTCTTGTATTTTCATGCGCTCTTGCTGCTCCGGCGTAAGCACATCATTTGCAGATAGTTGTGGCGTATTGTGCAACTCACGCAGCAGCACGGCAATCTTTTCTTCATACGTAGTTTCACGTTCGGCAATCTGCTCCTCATGCTCGATCTCTAAAATACGCATGCGTTTTGCTGCCGACTCGTAGCGTTCTTCGGCAGACTCAAGTGCTGTCTTTTGTTCCAGCGCTCTATTGGCGTATTCCCGACGCATCTCGGCAATGGTAGCAAGCAGATGCTTCATAATCGCTCGCGTTTCCGTCAAATTTTGAATGCTTTCGCATATGGTGCGCATGCGTGTATCTAAATCATTAGCGCACACTTTCTGCTGGAGGTCGGAGATTTGTGCATTTCGCATTTCTAATTCCTCTTCCAGCTGTGCTAGTTCGGCGGCAGCAGGTGTATTTTTTGCCGGCTGCTGTTGCTGAAGTTCTGCAATACGATTGCTGATAATGCCACGATCTTCCATTAATTGTTCGAGCGAATTTTCAGCATCAATTAGAGATATAATTACCTCGAGCTCTCGCTCCACCCAAGCGATAACTTGTTCGATTTTATTGCTGGCAATATTGGTGTCCTTGGTAGATTGCTGCTTTTGTCGCATTGATTGTGCGACTTTCTGGCGCTCGAGAGCATCTTTAAGTCTGCAAAGAATTTAAAAAGAAAATAGCAGTTTTTTTGGGCATTGACTATACGATAATTCTACAAAATGCCATATATATTCAGGGGTGTTGTGGTGGAAACCAACAATTGTCAGAATCGGAATAAAATCGACTCAAATTTTATTTTTGTGTCATAGAAACCGAATATTGATTTTGAAACCAATTTTCGAAATTGGTTGTGTCGGTGTCACAGAAACCGATTTATCGATTTGATTATCGGTTTTAAAACGAGCTGCTGACAGTTGTCAGAGTTACTGACAAGTGTATGTGTGCTAGTTTCTGCTAATCCGCGAAAATTTTGGAAAAATGTAAGAAGTGAACGATTTTTATTATATTTGTATGGTTTATTAATTTGTATTTTTTTATCAGGTGAAAACATAAGAACGGAGCTAAATTTCCAATTGTAACTGATTTCATGGAGATTTACTCCGAAGTGGCCACAAGGGCTTCACCAAAAGAGACAAGCCACTTGTTGAATCAAACACCATAACAAACACACCATAACAAATAAATTTATATTTACATAAAAAAACAGACCATTTAACCTGAGCACTTGTGCAAAATTATATAAACGCCTTCTTATTTGGCGGTTTAATTGTCGGTTTTCCTATGTTCGAAATCGATTTTGCTTTAATTAAAAAAAAAGCCGAGTCTGTTTCATGACACCATTTGAAACCGATATCGTTTTCAAAACCGATTCTGTTTCAATTCTGTGTCGGTTTTCACAACACCCTTGTTTGATATTCAGCCCAATCATTAAATTTTTCTCCCTGGAAATCAGAAAAGGCATTTTTAAGATAAAGTTCAAGACCATTTTGGAAATTTTAATGTAAATTTGTTCATCAACTGTCAATATTCAGGACTGTAAAAATAAAATATGATGTCTTTACCTGCTATCTATATATATAAAATAGGATGTGTGTATGTATGTAACGTATGGACTCCAAAACGGCTGGGACGATTTTGATGAAATTTTCAGGTAATGTTCATCTTGGTACGGTGGGTAACATAGGCTATATTTGGACCCGATAGGTGGCGCTGGGGTGGACTTATATCGAAAATTTGAATTTATGGACCAATTTAACTGAAATTCAGAATGTATGTTTGTTTGATCGTAAGAAAATATTTTGTGTATAAATGGACACGGTAGGTGGCGCTGGGGTGGACTTATTTCGAAAATTCGATGGCGTGAAAAATATATACTTTTAATTTTATTTTATAATGAGGGGAGTAGCGAAGCACACCGGGTTCAGCTATTTTTAAATAAGAAAACTACCTTTTCCGATTCCCGGGGAGAAGAGTTTCATGATTGGGCTGATTGATTGACTTTAAGTCGCATAAATTTTGACAAATAATTTTGAACCCCTTTCAAAAAAAAAAAAAGTTACCAAATGAAAAAAATTCTAAAAGCTACCTTTTATTTATGGCCTGTGCTTCCTCACACTTGCGCTTGAGCACATTCCGCTGCTTGGTGTGAAGCACCTCCTTGCGTGCCATTTCATTTTGCATTTTACGATCTTTAGTTTTAAGCTGGATCAGCTCCTTCTCACGAGTCAGTTTCCACTGGCGGAAGTTTTCGGATTCCTGTCGCATGGCGCGTATCAACTTGACTTTCGACTCTTTCATGGCCTGAATCTCGGTGTGAAGATTCTTGATCTTTAATGTTTCCTTTTCACGCACCTTCAGCAGCTTAGCCTGTTGCATATTCTTGCGTTTCATATCGTTTATTTCCTGTTCAAGCGTCTGCAAACGTTTACGTCGCTCCTCTGCCAACTTAGCGGATGCATTCTCCTTCACATGCTTAAGTTTTTCCAACAGCTCACTCTTCTCCGCTTCCAGTTCTTGAATTTTAGAAGCACACTCCTGAAATTTACCTTCAACATTGTCATCGAGCGTATAAAACTTGGTGAGATTTCCTGCAACGCGCTGGTGAAGCTCTTCTTTAAGATTTAGTTCACGCTCGATGCGTCGCAATTGGTCTTTGAAATTCATTTGCTTGTTTGTATATGCATCATTTTGCTCCTGCATCAGTGCATTCATTTCTTGCGAGTGTGTCTGTGCGTTACCATCATCATCATAGTCGCTGACATTTCCACAATCACCACCATTCATTGTAGAAATGCGTCGCCTATGTTCATTTATCTCGGTATGAGTTTTTTCCAACTCCTCATCAATGCAATCCACTAGTCTGCGCATTTCCTCGATTTTATCGGGCGTTATACCCTGCTCCTCTTTGGCATCCTGACTGATAACAGTCATCATTGCCTTCATTTCATCAGTTTTTATTTTAAGCTGTTCATGTGCAGCCTCAGCAATGTGCGCACGCATTTCATTTTCGGCAACATCATGCAAGGTCATTTGTAGCTGCTGCTGCAAGTTGCGATACTTTTCTTGCAGCTGCTGGTGAGATTTGCTCAACGCTTGATACTGCACGCTATTGGTTTGTAATGCAGTTGGCGTCGTATTAACTCCAGCTACAGTTTGCAAAGCACCGCTTAGCGATGAACTCATGCTTCCTCCAGCGCTTAGCAGCTCCATACGCAGTTTTTGTATGATGCCAGTAAGACGATTGATTTCGGCTGCGTGTGGATCTTGATTGACGATTGGTTTATTTTTAATTTTACGTGCACGATCGGCATAGCGTAAAGTGCTCAGAGTTTCTGCAACATTGTAATCTGCTGGGCTAACGCATGCAATCATAAGGGTAACAGAATTGCCACCGAGTGAGTCTTGAAGGAGGCGTGTCAATTTCGAGTCACGGTAACTAACGTAGCCGGAACCATTGTTAGCTAAATAGAAAGAACATTTTTAAGTTTATTGATTATCAGGCTAAAACTAGATTTAAATTAAACAACATTTGCAAGGTTGGATAATAAAGTGAGAAAATTATATACAGTAATGCAGACAACATGGAATTTACTTGAATAGTAAAAATTTGAACGTGAAATTTATGAAAATTAAACTCAAGGATTAGCTTTTTGCAGTATGCTCAAGAACCGTAATATTTTCGCTATTCGAACTATAATTTATTCTGGATGGTGCATGTTTTGAAGAGACTCAGAATTTTAAGTTGTTAAATAGTAGATAAGTTATTGTCCAATGATCTACAGCGGACACATATTCCTTTAAACGCAAATTTTTTTAAATATTTTACCGTTTTTTTCATCAATTGATGCATTGGGCACAAAAAGGGAGTGAGAGTCTTACACGACTTTTTTGCATGAATCACAGATATCTAGTGATTATATTATCATAAACTAACGTCCTACAAAGTTTCAGCTCGATGAGTGTGGGATTTCTTCAATCTAGGAGGACAAAAGTAAAAAAACACTTTCAAAAAATAAATTTTTTTCTGGAAACTAAGGCAAGGACGCATAGTAAGCTATGTCAAATGTTTAAAAACGATTAATTATTCGATATATTTAAAACGGACGTCCTAAAATGGTGCTTTTTATATTTTTTAAAATTATTTCAAACTCCAAGATAGCAGTTTTTATCATTAAGTGCGCTGACAAGTGATGAGGTGGTAACTTTTAAACTTCTTTTGTTATGGAAAACCTTTATGATGGTATAAAGATTAATTTACAATAAAATTAGATGCTTTATAAATCTAGGTTTTATATAAAGTAGCGATGGATAGAATAGCATAAATAAAAAATAAATTTAGCTAGCATTTTGAGAGACTGTCAAAAATTTTGTTCGCATATGCTTGCATACAAATTGAATTTGTTGAACTATCATAGTTCATACAAAAATTCAGCTGTTATTTTTGCATGTTTCTAAAACAGTTTTGATAAAAAAATAAATATTTTTTCCTTAAAAACCAAAAAAGCCTACAAGTTCTTCTAATAGGTATTAATTGTAATAACAGAGAAGTAAGTTACAAGATTTTCTATTGTTTTAATACAAAGTGTGAATTTTTTCTATATGCAACTAGCTAAAAACGCGGCCGAAGCTTACTGGTAGCGCACGGGTTCAATTCCCAACTCAGACAGAATGTTTTTCAATTGAATAAATATTTCTATTCCGCCGCCACCAAGCTATTCGGTATCGCAAATTTAGATTGTATAGGAGGTGTCACGCCCCTTGCCGAACGCCCATTAAATATTTTCAGTGTTAAGCTGCACATGTTAATAGTGGTCGAATATCAAATTTCGAGTCAGTGCACTTATAACTCCAAAGCTATTCGATATCGCAAATTTGGTTTGTATGGGAGGTGCCACGCCTCCTTATTCGAATAATAAAATCTTTTGCACACTTATAATTTTGACGTAGAATTACGTCTTACAGCGCGCGGTTTGTATGGGTGTCATTTTCACAAATTTTTTCAAGCACATTTAAGGATTTTAGTTGACACTTTGGGGTATGCCTACAGCCTTTAATATTCATCGTATAAAGAAAAAATGTATGCCAAAATATCAGTTAGAGTACGAATAAAACTAATATCTAATTTTTGTGTGTTCTCACTTCTTTAACAACAAAGTCACAAAATAGTAAAATCTAGAGAAAAAATTTATATATTCGTATGAGAAAAGTTATACACAAGCTGCTTTAGTAGCTGCTTATGCTATTATTTTTTGTTGTTGTTGATAGTGTGGTTGTTGGGTTGGCTCGCAATCGTGTCGTTTGTTTTTGTGCTGCTTTTGTTGTTGTTGTTATTAATATGTATGTAAAATGTTCATATATAAATACACATCAAATGCTTTAATTCTTGTTCGTTTGTTTATGGTTTTGTTTATTTTCAGCAAGAAAAATACAATAGAGAATGCAGATGCGTGAAGCTACATAACCAGTATGTAGCTAAAAAAATGCATTATTAGTACGCAGGTTTGCGCACGAGTTGTGCTTTGAAATAACTTTAACCAAGATAAAAATTAACAAAAAATGCATCACTAAAAATATCAAACAAAAAATTATTATACAAATTTCTTTTAAAATAATTTTTATTTAGAAGATGAAATGCTTTAAAATAGTTTCAAAAAATATAAATGGAACTTTTTTTTGTTACTGTATAAAAAGGAATTCTACGCCTATACTTACCGATACTATCGAAACTATCTTTTTTTAACGAATTTTACCTAAATGTTCCAAAAAAGGTGCAATTGTATCTAAAAAACATAACTGCTACCAAGTAAAACTATTAAACAACTAGTAAAACCATTTTGAGATTCTAATTAAGTCTGATTGAATCTTAGATAAAAGCTCTTCTAGTCCTTACAACACATAAATTATACATCATCTAATATCATAAGAATGTGGGATAGCCTTTAAGTTTTAACGAAAAATTCCATTTATAGCAAGTTCAGATTTCTGGCTATTTATATTTTAATTGTTTTTAACGAGCTTTTTATTTTATTAATTCTACATAATTCTTGCTATTTTACAAGAAAATTTCTAAGGTACATTTTGTTCACAGAGAGATAAATTTATCCCCGAGTTAAATCCATGATTTTTGCAGTTTTTCATTTGTTCACAGTGAGTTAAGCATTTAACTCTTCAAGCTGGAGATAAAAATGGTGGCGAGATAGCTTAACCCCAGAAATATTTAACTCGTGAAAATTGGTGAGTTAAGATTTTTAATTCGCTCTCATCACTCTCATTTTAATATTTTTTATTTACTTGGTGTCAAAATAATGAAAATACAGATTTTTAAACATAGGGAAACAGTATTGGGGGTTACTGATTGCGAATCTGGTGTCAGAATTTTAAAATTGAAGATGTTGCATAAGGTTGCCACCTTACTTTTTTATTTTTACGAATTCGGGGATGGCGCGAACTAAAGGGTAAAAATGGGTCGCTGAATCCGAATCCGTTGTCAGAATTTCAAAATTCGCAAATTTTTCTACACATAGGGTTGCCACCTAAAAATGTTTTATTTTAAGAATTTTAAACATGAGGGAACAGTATTGGGGGGTTACAGAATTTCGAATCTGAACTCAACATTTTTAAATTCAAGATGGTGGATAGATAGGGTTGCCACCTAAATTTTTTAAATTTGTACGAATTCGGGGCTGCCAAAAAAATGGTATACCAAAAATGGGTCGCTGAATCCGAATCCGTGGCCAGAATTTAAAAATGATAAAGTTTTGAAATAATAGGGTTGCCACGTAAGAATATGTATTTTTAGAATTTTAAACATCATTTAACAGTGTTAGTCACTGATTTCGCCACGAATTCATAAAAATTTAAAAAATTAAGGTGGCAACCCTATCCACCATGTTGAATTTTAAAATTCTGACTTCAAATTCGAAATCAGCGACCCCCAATACTCTTTCCTCATGTTTAAATTTCTTAAAATAAAACATTTTTAGTTGGCAGCCCTGTGTAGAAAAATTTCAGAATTTTGAAATTCTGACAACGGATTCGGAATCAGCGACCCAATTTTACCTAGTGTGTCTCCCAGAGTTAAATTCGTATAAACAAGAAATTAGGTGGCAACTCTATCCGCCATCTTGAATTTTAAAATTCTGACACCAGATTCGAAAGAAATAACTTCCAATACTGTTTCTTCATGTTTAAAATTCTTAAAAAAATGTTTAGTTGGCAGCCCTGTGTAGAAAAATTTCAGAATTTTGAAATTCTGACATCAGATGCAAAATCAGCGATCCATTTTTACCTAGTGTTCACTCCAACACCCAAATTCGCAAAAATAAACCAAAAATCCCCACACATTTTTTAATTAATGAGCAACACTCTAACATTCCAATGGAAATCGATATAAATTGAGAGCGAATTTATGCTCTAAGCATAAAGCCGGGATAAAATGTGAACAAAACCACTTTTTTATCTCCCGATTTATACGCTTGGTATAAAATTAACCTAGAGATAGTTATCCCCGAATTAAATCATATTTATGCCCTTTGTGAACAAAATGGCCCTTAGAGTTTGATTACATGTGGTGTTAAGCCAAGTTCTACTAGTTTTCTTAATCAATCAATTGCCAGAAATGCCACATACTTTTCTATCAAGATTTTCATAGATAAATTCAGTGCGATTTAGACAATCAGATGATGTTTGAATTTTTTGCATATCCGAATTGGTTTACATTAATTATGTTTTAATGTAACAACAAGATGGTCTCAAATATTTTATCGATAATGGAGAGCTTAGCTATAGGTCTATAATTTGAACAAAACTCTTTGCTAACGCTTTTTATAAATTAAGAGTACATTCCCGATTTTTAATTTTTTGGTATAATTTGCAATTCTAAAGCTATAATTTTCAAAGTTAAATCCCGTGAACACGCGTCCAGACAGTTGGCAAGACAGGTTGACAAAAATATGAAACTTATGAACTTATAAATAAGATTTTTATTAAAACAAGTACTCCAAAACATTGTAAATTTCCAAATACTTCTATTGAATACATAGGCGAATAAATACCTACTTACTTTACATATTTACAGTAAGGCTTACCAGACTGTCTGCCCTTGCAATGCAGAAAGTTATGACCATTACTAACCATAATGTACTCAAGGAGCTATCTAAAGAGCAATATAATATAAGGGGATATCCAAAGAGGTTTAAAGCAATATCAATTAATTTCATATATAAATATTCACTTCTTTTACTGTTCGCCAGGATAGTGCGCTCTTAAAAACGCTTAGATAAAATATGTATCCATTTGTAAACATAATTTTATGTAACGCGAAGATGAGTCTTTTTGCGGATGATATTTTATTTGTATCAGGTAATTCTGTGGATGATTGCATTGTCAAGCTGAACGCTGGCCTACAAAATGTGGAAATACACTTAAAAATTAACAAATAGAAATTAAATATCAGCAAATCAAAAGCTATTACTATAAACGGAGATTCTTCAATGGATATTATTATTAATGGTGAAGTAATTGAGAAAGTCAATGAAATTAAATATTTAGTAGTAATGATAGACAAAAAATTAAAATTCGATGTACACATTAACTATATTTGTAAAAAAATTCGTTATATGTTATCTATAAATAGTGCTATTAAAATATTTAATAGAATGATCAAACAACATTTCGAATATTGCTCAACGATTTTGTTTTTGGGATCAACCCAAATGATTGACAGACTGCAAAAACTACGAAATAGAGGAATGCGATGTATTTTAATGTGCAGTATATTAACACCGATAAGGACAATGATTGATACTTTAAAAAGGCTAACAGTAAACCAAAGAACATTAATGAATGTGGTCTTATTTATATTTAAATTACAAAATAATCTACTACCTAGATATTTAAACAGTCCATTAGTCTACGTATCTAATGTACAACCCTATAATCTACGTAATAACTTAGATTTCAGAACAAACTATTTTTCAACAAATAGGTCAGCAAGTATTGTATGAGGGCTTAAAACTTTTTAACGGTCTTCCTAATAATTTGAAAAGTGAAGCAAATTATATAACTTTTAAAAAATTATTAATCTTGCATATTAAGTTGAATTACACTTTTAAAAAAAAATTCAAATTTTATTTATAACATAGAATACTTACTGCCTAGTGCAGATATAACATTTCCCAATGCTAACAAACCCTGATTGATTTTGACACCTTCTTTAAAACGATCTCCTGTCGCCTTAGTTTTATTGGATCGCTCCGAACCAGCCAGATCAACCAAATGGAATTTAGATGTTGTAATGCCGCGCCTGAAAGAAAACCATTATATAATCAAATAACACTTTTTTACAAACCGCTGCTTTGGGAAGATAAAGGCACAACTCACATTTGAATTTGCTTTCATATGTGCCTATAGCTTAAGTTCAAAAGCAGCGATATGTATGGACAAACTTATTATATATATCTACAAGTTCTATAATATAACTCTGGTTTTATTAAGTGGTCAGGACTTAAAATATTTTTATTTTTTGTTTTTAAACCAATTACTTTGTAAGAAAATAAACTGTGCATAGTTGTATTGGCAATTTTAAATAAGTTTTTCAATTAACACTTCTTTCTAAAGCATAAAAAGTATGCAGACTTTTTTAAATCTTTTTATAATTTCGAACCAGAATGACCCCTTGAACTAAATACAATTAATTCAATAAAAAAATGTAAAATTTACGCAAATATTTAATTTAGCAATGACTCTATTGCATGTTTAAGTAAAACTAAACAAAGGATTCGTTTCGTTTTACATAAACATTCGCAGCCACAAATTGTTAATCATAATATCTTTATCCAGCTGGTTAACTATATTCCGTACTTTAAAGGGTATACGCATTAAAAAGCCATCGGTTATTTCCGAAAATTACAATTTGAACCTTAGTCTTTTGCTATTTTCTTACATTTCATCCTTTTTAGCTGCTTTTATAGTCAGCGTAAATATTGCATGTGAGCGCGATGATTGCTCATTCATAGCAGTCGATGCTACTGCGCGTCCAATCGAGCCACGCATTAAGCAATCTGTGGTCTCGCGAGAATTAGATACAATCTGCTCAGTCAAGTCCGGCATAATTATACGATTTCGATCTTCGCGCATTTCGATAGTTCTTTGATCTCGCGGTTTCTGCGATAGCAGGTCAAAAAGTGTTTCCTGGTAGAGTTCCATGAAAGAGCACGTAACCGTAAAGTCAAAATCTTCACTTTGTTCTTCGATACGCTTAAATATGTCGTCCATGGCACGAGGTATAACACCCATATCGCCCTCTAGATTGCCATCAAATGCTGTGCCCATAGTGTGAGTTTTGCCCGAACCAGTCTGACCATAGGCTAATATCGTAACGTTGTAGCCAGTGAAAAGGCTTTCAATCATTTCGTACACAGCCTGGCGGTAAACATCTTCTTGGGTATTACACTCATCAAACACATAGTTGAACGTAAATGAATCAGTTTTATTTACAATAATCTGAGGAGCATTTGGAGTTCTCACAACAGCAGTCTGACATCCCTTTTCGCACTCCGAGCGAACCAGTGGACGTATGCGAATGGCGACGCGTACGCAGTCAGGATCCGCCATCTAGCTGTTTAATATAAAAATTCGATCAATACTTTCATATGCACAAAGTCATAAAAGTAAACTTACACAATAGATTATAATAATTCACACAACAAAATTTCCGATTTTAAACTAAGTCACAGACCTTATTTACTATGAATTGTTTTCTTACGTAAATGTTTATTTTAATTTAATATTTAACAACAAATAACAATCTTCAAGTCACGAATAAAGTTAACAAAAAAATTGTAAAACTATATGCAATAAACATTGACCGATTAGTCCTGTTGCAACAAAAATTTTAAATTTTGAAATGGAGGTTGACGCCGCCTTTCTATTCTATTTTTGGAGACTCCTTTTTGGAGACTTGTACCAGCGTCTTCAGCCATCATGTAAAAGATTTTCAATGCTGCAAAGCTTTAGTCTACTACATAATATAATCAGTGTGACCAGAGTGGAATATTATATTCCACTTTGGCATATTTTATCTTCGGGGAGCATATTTTTTTTTATAAAAATATGCAGCATAAAAAGTGGAATATTTTGCGTATTCCTATATTTTTATATAATTACAAAAATTGCAATAAAAAATGTCTATTTGAATACTAAATGGTTATTTTTGGCTATCGACATTTTATATTTTTTCATCTCTGAACCACCTTGTGAAACGCAATATAAGGAATTCGTTCTGTGGTTAACTTCTTCATTGTCAATTTTATTGCAATTCATTTAATAACTTCACGCAGCTTAAAAAATGAAGTTAATTTGCTTATATGTTTGTTTGGTTGGATTTTTTATGGATTATGTTACAGCAGTAAGTAATATACTTAGGACAACATAAGGGGTATTCACGATGTGTGATGTGTATTTCCCCTTGTATTGTGTATTTTTGATAAATTTGATATTTGTAGTAAATTTTGTAATATAACAAAAACAAAATGCACAGTTTTCAAAATACAACCCTGAGAAAAAATGCAACGATGGAACACTATTGTATTCTGTGTAAATTTCGTTGCGTATTAGATCAGATGATTGTACAAGCATTACTACTCAGCATATAGCAAGCTACCGGCTACGCTGTGAGTTTATTTAATAAAAATTAATATAATTTATTCTTTCATTTCAATTTTCGTATGATTTCCTTTAGTTAAATGATGATTTAAATAAATATTTCCAAACAGAAGTTCATACCAAATTCAGCTGATTTTAAAAATACAATATTTACAGGGTTGCCAATATTCGAAGCGCCCATTTTATTTTTAAATAAATCAAAGAAACCACAATTTTTTTGTCTGTTCGTCATGAATATCATTTAATTGGGTTCAAGTAGATTTGCTTACATTACTTCTTGAATATGATATCTCGTAAATGGTCGCCATTGGCCTCTACGACATATTGTGCCCGTTTTGCAGCATTACCGTTCGAACGCTCGATACAGCCGGCTGACAACATGTTATCTGAAACATGTTATTGAAATATTTAAAATTCAAGGCCATCACGCCAGGCGTGACAACATGTAGGATCATGTGAACCCCGCTAATCAGTATCAGTTTCCGCTACTTTGTGTGTCTGCTGAACGGTATGAATCATTTTATGCCAGCGCACTGGCAGAAATAAAATAAAATAAAATAAAATAAAAGAAAAAGTAATCAATAAATTCAATAAAACTTCTCTCTACAGTTGAACAACTGTTGCACCTTTTGAACGCATCCAATCGAACTCAGTTAATTCTAATAGCACGTTCTCACGGCACACATTGGGGCCAAATGAATGAAAAGTGGCGATTAATTCAAAATATGAACTTTAAAATTCATGATCGTGTTTGGTACCGGGTTAAAGTGGATAAAATTCTGCATCACTAATTGCAAAAATTTTACTTTTATGTTGTTTGCTTTAGTTGAAGTGAGCACTTAAAGTTGAATAATTGTTATTTTTTTTGTGCATATTGAAAAAAAGTGAAAATTTTGATATTTCAATTGATAATTTTTTCTATTAATACTTCTAAAAGTTAAATTTTTATAATGGAACCGTCTACTTCAGGTAGTTTACTATATAGTACATGTTTTTTTGTTTAAATAAATGTTTTAAAAATATTAAATGTTAATAAAATAAAATTAGCCCAAAAATGGGCTATTTTTGATTTATATATGGAGTTTCAACAACTTTGTTCGTGAGCTTGCGTAAAATCGTCTATATAGTGTTATAATATCAGATCTCAACTAATAAACCCCAAAATATTTTTTGGCGATTTGTTGAGATTTTTCTGTTATGCTTGTTTTTGTGAAATAACTCAAGATGCTAAAAATCCACAAATATGAAAAAAAAAACAACAAAACAAAGCATCAAGTTGTTTTTACTTTGTTTTGTCATTATTTTCGTTATAGTAGTTGTTATTGTAGCTAAAAAATGTGTTGTTAATTAGAGATGGGGGCGTGAGTAACTTTAATTCACGCTTACTCGGTACTAATTATTGATTCGGTACTGACACGTTTATTTATTGTTTTAGCTGTCAATGTTTTGTGATGTGATGTTACATATTTAAAGTGTTGTGAAAGTGTAAATTATTCGGTACAGGGTTAAAGGAATTACTTTTTGCAAATTTTAAACGAATACAAATCTTATTTTACAAATCTTATTTTACAAATACAAATAAATTTTAGGAACATCTCCCAAAACAATTTTCATTCCTCGTCATGAGTTGCATAATTTTATGAGGAGTGCAGAACCTAAATCACTTCAGGATAAATTTAAACTTTTGAGATGGGAAGTAATAAAACGTGTCGACCCTTCGGATATGGTAGATTTTATGACAAGGTTTCGTAATTTTTGCTCTAGCTATGAGATTCGGTGGCAGAAATGTCATAGAAAGAATGAAGTTTTTGTAAAAAATAATAAGAATTGGCTGGATGCCTCAATCTCATTCAGTCCACCACCAGAACCATAACAAAAACGAGGTCGCAATGAGCTCTCATTTGAAGAGTGCAAAGAAAAAACAAAAGTTAAGAAATGTAAAGACATAAGAGATCAAATTTCTTTGCCTGTTTTGGCTTACGCCACACAAATGAGCTTGAGAGCTGCTGGAAAAATAGATGAGTCGAAAATTGTTAAGGAAATAATATCATCTCCAACAAAAGCCGAAAAATACCGAAAAAGTATAGCACAGGTACCACCACAGCAGTTAACTCCGGATGAAGCTCTGTCCGTTTTGGTAGAAGCGAAGCTAAGTCGCCACCAATATAATGTTATTAGAAAGGTTGCACCTGAGAAATTTCCATCACATAAATTGGTCCAAAGAGCTAAGAAAAAATGTTACCCAAAGGGAGAACAAATGAAAATTTCTGAAACATCAGCGCAAGTTAGCCTACAAGGAATATTGGATCATACCACTGAACGCCTTTTGTCGGTTAAAAATGCAGATTTAAATTCGTTAGACAACGAAGAAATCGAAAAAATTACTTTATACACTAAGTGGGGCTTTGACGGAAGTTCAGGGCATAGTTCTTACAAACAAGCCTTTCATGACAGTAATGCATCTGATTCTTCTGTTTTTATTACGTCAATTGTACCATTAAAATTAGTTTGTAAAAACAAAATCATTTGGCATAATCCTCGACCGTCTTCAACTAGGTTTTGCAGGCCATTAAAAATTGAATTTATGAAAGAAACGGTCAACAGTATTAAAACAGAAAGAGAAAGAGTGGAGACAGAAAAAAATGCTCTTATCGATACAGTGATATCAGTTGGAGAAAGAAAGATAAAAGTGAACCACAAACTAATTCTCGTTATGATTGACGGTAAAGTGTGTAACGCGATTACAGACACAAAGTCCACACAAAAGTGCTACATATGTGGCGCTACCAGCAAGGAGTTCAACAATATTGAACAAATGATTTCTAGAGATTCCAACGTAGACTTCATGGAGTTCGGTTTGTCTGTCCTACATGGCTGGATAAGATTTTTTGAATGTCTTATTCACTTGGCATATAAACTTCCAATTCAAAAATGGCAGGCAAGAAGTGACGAAGAAAAAAAAATTATTGCTGAAACTAAAAGTCGTATTCAACGCGAATTTAAAAAGAGAACGGGATTGATCATTGATCGACCAAAACCTGGTTTTGGTAACTCTAATGACGGGAATACTGCAAGACGTTTTTTTAAGAATGCAGAAGTATCTGCTGAAATTACTAATATTGATTTAGAGTTGATCAAAAATATGCACACAATATTAATTGTAGTTTCTAGTGGTATTGAGGTCAACATTGAAAAATTTACAAACTTCGCTAATAACACTGCCAGGCTATTTGTGAAAAAATATCCATGGTACTATATGCCTCCTACTCTTCACAAATATTTTATTCATGGGCCTGAAATTATATCATTATCGCCATTGCCAATTGGTCAGCTAACCGAAGAGTCTCAGGAAGCCAGAAATAAAGATTTTAAAAGTTATAGGGAGAATTTTGCCCGTAAATGCAGTCGAGAAAAAACAATGGAAGATATCTTTAATAGATTTCTCTTAAGTTCAGATCCGTTTATAACAAGCATGAACAATAGTTCTAAAAAGAAAAAAGAGCTAATGCCGAAATCTGCATTGGAGTTGCTTGTACTTCCCAGCAATCAAAATAGCAATGATGAAGATGGAGATGAAGATGGAGATGAAGATGAAGATGAAGATGGAGATGAAGACGGAGATGAAGATGAAGATGGAGATGAAGATTAAGATTATTGTAACGAATTAATTTATGATTATGAAATTGAATGTGAAGTAAATACTAACATTGAAGGTAATAATGATTATAATAAAAAATTGTTGTTTTCAAAAAAAAAAAAAAATAGAATAACCGAATTGAATTAAATTTTTTTTAAATAGTGTGTTTATGGTTATTTATCAATAAAAAAACAGTTATATTTTCAAATGTTTCATTTTTGAGCAAAATTTTCAAATTTCGAGAAAAAAGGTATGATTTTAATTTAAACATTTTCTAATAAAAATACATATAAAATATTTATTCCTTATTATTTTTAAAAATATTACTTGTTTTTCTTAAAGTACATTTAGTATGCTTTAATTTGCAATTTAATTGAATAATTTATAGCGCACCGTTCCAAAGTTACAGCAAAAAATGTGAAAAAAGAGGATTTTTTACAGAACACAAAATGGCCCATAAAGGGTTAAAAAATGTGTTTTTTCACTCTGTTTTTTTTTAAATGTTGGTTTTTTATGTATTTATAAATATCCATTAATAAAAAATATTTTTTTTTTAAATTACGACTTCTATGAATTAATCGCCACTTTTCATGCATTTGGCCCCACTGTGCGGCACCTCGAATTACTTAATTCGGCTCTCATTCGTAATTCGAGGCTCAATTATGTTCCGAACTAAGTAATTCGCAATACAATATTTGTCAATCTGAAGGTAATTCGAAGGTAATTTATCTCATTCGAAGGTAATTCACATTGAATTACCATCCGAATGACGTAAAAATCGGTTTCATCTTTAATTTTGATCGAAAATTAATCGAAAACTGCTCTTCTATAGAAGAAGATAGACAAACAAAACAAATAGATGTCAGCAGTCAGAGTGAGTATTTTTGTTTTAAAATTAATTTAAATTATAAATAAACATTTTACAGCACCCTGCAACCCCTGTTTTTGCATAGGGATTACAATCCTCAGTAAGTCCAACACCGGCTACGCTGTCTACAGTTCTTCTGGATATAAGTATCTTTTTAAAAGGTGGACCGTCAAGTGTGCATAATACGTGAAATGTAATATCTTCGAAAGTATTACATATATAATAAATAATATAATAAATTTACACTAAAATTTAATTTTTCGTGAATTTTATCTCCTAAACCAAACGAGATAGATAATTTTCGTATTCTTATTTAGACTAAGGACGCCCAAATCCATTTAATAAAAAATAAGAAAAAACATTTGGGTCCGGGCCATAAAGTCAAAGTATGCTAATAAAATTAACAAAGAACAGCTGTCAAACCGAATTACGATTGCTTCGTGAGAACGGGGTAAATCACAATCGTAATTCACAGACTGAATTACTTAATTCAAAGTGCCGTGAGAAAATGCTAGGACCATGGTATAAGAATACAGGTATATGCACCAGATGAGAGCATACTGCCGGAATTGTCAAAACGAAGCAAAACTTTTTCTTTATTTTCTTTTGTTTCCATTCGCTAACACAGCTAAATTTGACAGACATAGCAGTATGGAAAGAGAGCACAGTCAGCGCTGCATATACCTCTGTCCTTCTACTATGGCTATGACCAGTTTCGTGGAGTTTCGTAGATTTAACGAAATTCAACTTAACTCGCGTTTCCATGGAAAGTTCTTACCTAGTTATCCCAACTCAATTCGCCATGGAAACGTAGTATATGAACGAAAACAATCTTTTACATTTTCATAAGAAACATTGGAGACTTCAACAAACCTCAAACAGATGTCAAACATGAATGTCTACTAAAACAAATAAAATTTTAACTTCGCGTCGACTCTGATATTTTCTCACTTTGATAAAATAAGAATTTAATAAAATTTACTTTTATTGCCATTTCCATTCAAAATCAAAACCATTAAACAAAATACTATACAAGTTGCGTTCAGAAGTATACATGTGTATGATTGAGCATGTTGGACAGCCAGTTGATGTTGAAACATTGTTATAATTTTGGGAAAGAAAAAAAGAATTTCCAATAAATCCAAGGTATGGAAATATTTATTTAACAAAACACCTTGTAAGGAATGCTGTGTTTTATTGCTTGTATTACTTTTATCAGTTTCAAAACAGCAGTAGGATCTGGTAAGTCAGATGAAAAAAAAAATCAAGAAATTTTTTGGTATTATTTTGGATAAGCTTTGGTTTAATTGTTGGGTAACAACTCGACATGTGATTCTATAGCTTTTCGAAGCGCTCGGATCGTGCTACGTACGTTTAACATGATTTTCACTTTTACACAACCAATATATCATGCAATTTTCAAGCGAAGGCATTTTTGGCTTGACAACATTAAAAATTATTCTAAGTCTCACTCAACAAAATGTACTTGAATGGTTTGTCGCAGTGTCTTTATCGGACAATATCGTGTATGTTCTCTGACTTAAAAAACATTATTCTAATACTGACAGAATAACATTATTAAACATTATTACAAACATTACAAAACATTATTGTAATACTGAATACAGTTCCTCAATAAGAGGGTTTTGAAATACGTGTACGGGTTTGGGAATAATTGAAGAATAGTTGGACTTACTGAGGGCTATTATCCCTAAGCAGCGGCCGAAGTCCGCCTATTGAAAGCAGAATTGTATTCAGGAGTACTGTAGACATCGTAGCCGGTGTTGACTTACTGAGGGTTGTAATCTCCAAGCAGCGGCCGAAGTCCGCCTATTAAAAAAACAATTTAAAAATGCGAGTTTTCACTATTCTTCAATTGTTCCTGGGTTTGTCCAGAAAATGGTCAACCATAGCTACAAAATTTACTTTCATTAGCCGAGAGTGAAAACTACAGTACGCTTATTCCCACTTGGACATACTGGATTAATGGTGCGCCATGGAAGCCAGTGTGTCTATAGTTCTATATAGATGGGTCAAAATTTAATAAAAAAGTCGGGTATTTATACTCGTAGGCTGCCTGATAACTGTAGTATTTTCCAAGTCGAAATGATTGCAATTAAGGAAATTGCAGCATAGCTCGCAGAAAATGTCATCTCATAACGAGAAATATACATTTTCTTAGACTAGGTATGGCCACTTTTAAAAAAAACTCCTTTTCGGTTAACAGGTTTTGTAAATGTGGGTTTTCTACTGAAACAAAAACCCAAGAAAACCACCGGTTTATAAAGAAACCTATTTTGCATTTTTACCGGTTGTCTGTTTTGTAGATTTTGGCTCAAATTTGAAGTGCCAAATTCTATTTTCAACGTTTTTATGCAGAGGTTATACTCTGCAAAATCATTCCCCACTTTTTTAAAATATGTCACACCTCACTCTTCATTTACGTTAAAAATTTCTTATTTTGTTCCATTTTTTGGAAATTTGCAATGCTCATTCAACTTCGCCGTCTTTTTGTTAGGGTTGCAGGTTGATAAATTCTCGTCGGTTTTTGACATTTTCCACCGGTTTTCCACGGTATTTTTCCATCTAATAAAACACCGATTGTTTTTGGCCATCCCTATCTCGGACAGCCAAGCTGTGATCGAATCTATGGAGCAAGTATCCTTACAACGCTAAAGTAGCCAAATAATGTCGTGCTGCATTAAGTGAAATGTCAACTATTTTAACATTACCTACTACTACGAAAAAGCAGACGAGCTTGCTACAAACGGTACCTTGGGACATCAGTAGTTCAGAACCCACCGATCATTCCGTTGGCAGCTGTCAAACTGCTGCTCAAATAGTACACTGATCGATAGTCCTTCTCTCGTTGGGAAGACTACAGGTAGTCACGATAGTGGCCGTTACCACAGGGCACTGCTTAATAGACAGACTTGCCTTCAGGCTGGGAGTCATCGCAAATGTCTTCTGCACGGACAAGGAGGAGGAAGAAACCATCTCCCACCTTCTTTGTTTCTCTTTTCTGAGCTTGACGACCTGTCAAGGAAAAGCTTCAGACGTCTTGGCGCCAGTTGGAAATTCCAAGCTTCGTCAGGTTGTCCTCTACTTGGTCTTTCCAACGAAGATGCGGTCGACCTCTTCTGCGTTGACCGCCGCTGGGTACCGAATCGAATGTTTTCTTCACTGGAGCATCGTCTTTCATGCGCAGAACATGACCAAGCCAGCGAAGCCGCTCGATTTCAATGCGCTTGACTATGTCGATGTCAGCGTACAGCTCATACAGTTCATCATTCCACCGTATTCGGTACTCGCCATTGACGCAGATTGGTCCGTAGATCTTACGAAGAATCTTTCTCTCGAATGCTCCTAAAGTCTTTTCATCTCAACTGCTCAGCGTCCAGGTCTGTATACACATATGGTCATTAAAATAGGTACCTTATTCTTGATAATTCAATTCGTTGTGCCGCTCTGAAAAATCAATACTTTTTATACCAGTAACGCAACAAGAAATACATAAAATTGTAACAAATCTGAACAGCAATGCAGACCAGGGGTTTGATGGCATAACGGTGAAGGATTTAAAAATACTCTTACCAACTATTGCAGAACACTTAGTTATACTGGTAAACAAATGTTTTACAACAGGGATTTTTCCAGATTACCTGAAAAAAGCGATAATCACCCCAATATATAAAAAAGGAAAAAAAGATGTATGCGAAAATTACAGACCAATTTCAATATTAAGTGCTCTCAGTAAAGTTTTCGAAAAGGCAATAGACACTAGAATTGAAAACTTTATTAATGCAACCATTGGATTTGACAACAATCAATTCGGATTTCTGGAAAAAAGCAGTACAGAATCTGCAATAACAGCAACGATGGAGAAGATATATGATGGATTAGATGAAAAACAAATAGTCGCAACTACCTTCATTGACTTATCGAAAGCGTTTGATCTTGTAAATCATGAAAAACTGATAAATAGCTTAAAGGATATAGGTATAAGAGGTTTGCCCAACAAATTAGTCGAAAGTTACCTTAAAAACAGACCACATGTTGTTAGATATAACGATGTATATAGTGATGAGCTCGTAAGTAAAATAGGTGTACCGCAAGGATCTATACATGGGCCAAGGCTTTACCTGTTATATATTAATAACATAAAAAACTGCATATTTCGATCAGCATACAACATTTACGCAGACGATACCAATTTTATCTTAACGGCAAGTACAGTAACAGAATTAGAGGAAAACATCAATCTTGACATGGAAACTTATTATAAATGGGCTTGCGGAAATGGTCTCAGCATTAAGGGGTCGTCCATAAACTACGTTACTGATTTTCCGGTTTTTTTACCCCCCCTCCCCCTGCGTTACTTTTTGTAGTGCTTTTCAAAACCCCTCCCCCCACCCCATAAAGTAACGTGACATATGAAATTAATTCATTCGAATGATTATATATTTTGACTAGCACTGACAATTTTCACTAGTATTAGTGACTAGTATGACTAGATACATTAAAGGAACAATCAATAATTATTCAATAATTAAAATCAATAATTAATATCATCTGTAAAAGCTATTCCATCTGCGATCCAAGATTCGATGCTCTCAATCACTGGGATAGAAGAAGCTGGTAGCTTTGTTGAGGATTCTTCAAAAAAAAATTTTTCATCGGATTCTATGTCGACCCATTCAGGTGAATCCTCATTTCTAACGCAAAGAAATTCACCTGGTCTTTGACAGAGTACCCTTAAAGGCTGCACCCGAGCTGCACCCAGTTCTGTGTTTTTGTGTAAATGCTTTCTGAAACTTGATTTATTTAAATAATATGTTTTATTCCGATTTATTGTAAACGTTATAATACAAACTTATGACAATTCATAGAAGTTTTAAAAACGAAATACAAGCCGCAGGTAAGACACGACCTTGAACCGATTTCTTCTTTCCGAGAAGGACAGTACATGTCATACGGTATCTCCTTTGATCAAGAACATTCAGGCCTTAACGTCAAAGCCTGTCGCAAAAGCAAAGACCCAAATTTTTCTGACTTGTGCTGAGATGGTGAAGGAATACCAAAAGGTTCCTGTGTCGAGGGAAAAGGCGGTGGAAGAAATCGTTGAAACAAAAGTTAACCATCAATTTAGACGATCAAACATAAACATGTAAGGTTAAAATTTTTTGAAATGATTGTGTTATTAATTAGAGGTTTTTCGTCGATTTTTTTAATTTTTGGTAACGTTACAATATCTAAACACCTCCCCCCCCTACCGTTACTTATCGTAGTGCATTTCAAAACCCCTCCCCCCCCCTAAATTGGTAACGTAGTTTATGGACGACCCCTAATCTACAGAAAAAAAAATTATATTATATTTCGATCTCACTACGATATGGATATATCTATAAACGTCAAAATTAACAACACAGACATAAAAAGGGTGCAACAAACGAAATATCTTGGAATAACAATTGATGAAAAACTCAATTACGAACAACATATAAAAGAACTAAAAAACTCAATTATGCCATTAATAATGGCGATAAAACGAGTTGGAGGCATTAAGGAGACTGCAGCTAAACTAATTTACTCAGGACATATTCTCGCCAGAATTCGTATAATATATGCAGTTGGAGCCAATGCAGTAAATTTCAAGTCGAGAAAACAGGAAGATTGATGAACAAGGCTATTAAAGTCTTATTTAATAAACAGCCAACAATATCTTCAAGACAGCTATACAAAACAACAAAACAGTTGGACGTAAACCATCTTATATTTGCCGAAAAATGTAAATATATCTACAAAATCAAAAATAGCATGTAGAAATCAAAACTAGTTCTCACAACAAGAAACAATATACACCAACATAACACTCGTCAAAAACACAACTTCGAAATACCAAGAGCCAGAATATCCAGACAACTAAATATCCTTAAACACAGCGCAATCAAAATATTCAATTCATTACCAAATACAATTAAAGAATCAAGGAATATTCAACTATTTAAGACTAACTTAAAATTGTACCTAATGAATTTAAGATAAGTTAATTAAAACATTTGATCTCATATATGTGATATCCTATTAAATTAATCAATATTGCTATTTATTTATATATTTTTAATTAAATTTTCCTCTTATACACGGAACTTATTTCCGTCTGAGGATGCCATGTAACATAAATTATTATATTATTAATAAATTATTTTGCATTAAAAAAAAAAAAAAAAAAAAAAAGGGAATAATTGAAGGGTATTATTTATTTAGAAGTGGCGATACTCCTTCATTATAAAATTACAAGAACCGTTATTATAAGCTGCGTTGTTAGTTGCACAGATCGCTTTATTTTTCGAAAAAGTAAATTTTGTTGGCCATTGAATTAGATACTTTGAGGTTATATTTTGTGTTTTACTGAATCTGTTGAAAATATTGGTCGTAAGGTAAGTTGTGAAGTTGAAGAACATTTAGTAAATAAAAATGAATACGAATATTACTAAAAGATGGGTCGCGCGCAACACTGCACAGTTGAGGAACGCAGGATAGTTCTCAATCTTCGAAAGCAGAATAAATCTTACAAATTTATCTCGGAATCACTAGATTGGTCCAAAACTTTTTGTTGTTAATGCCCTTAAGCCCAAAAAATCAACAAAACTACGTGGTGGCAAGAAAAAAAAACAACTCCTACTACCGAAAATTTAATCGTAATACTTGCCAAGGGTTCCTTTTATATCATCGAAAGCGATTGCAGCTGAATTTAATAACGTAGTTTCAGCGCGAACTGTACAGCGTAGATTGTGCTCAAGGAACCTACCGGGAAAAATAGCTCGAAAAGTTCCTCTGCTTAGAAAAGCAAATTTACGGAAGAGGACAAAGTTCGCCGAAGCCCACAAGTCTTGGTGTGGAACAGATAACATCAAAAAGTGGTAAAACATACTCTGGAGTGATGAGACAACAAATTTTTTTTGGGAATGATGCCGGGCGAAATGTCAGACGCCCTAAAGGACAATAATTTGCACCCCAATACACAAAAAGACAATGAAGCATGGTGGCGGTAATATAATGGTTTGGGGCTGCTTTTCCTGGTATAGAGTTGGACCTATTCACTTTATTACAGACAAAATGACCAAATTTATTTACAAGGATATTCTCCAAGCCATTTACTGAAGAGAACATGCCGCTTCATTGGGTCTTTATGCAAGATAATAACTGAAACCATTCAAAGTTAGTGAGTACGTGGTTTCAACAAAACAACGTGAAAGTTTTAGATTGGCCAAGCCAGTCGCCCGACCTGAACCCAATACAAAGTCTTTGGGGAGATTTAAAACAGAGAATTGGAAAACAAAATTTCAAAAATAAAATGGATTTATGGCAAAAAATTCAAGAAATATGGTATGACACTCCTGTAGAATCCTGCCGCAAGCTTCTGCCGCAAAAAGTTATTGATAATAACGGTGGACACGGTGGTTATTCATGAAGTCTTAAAAATGTTGTGTTTTTTTTTGTCATAAAACCATATAATTTTATTATATTATAGCTTTTTTAACTTCGTACCTATTTTAATGACCACATGAATTTTTAATTTTTGTTCGAATTGTCACTAACCTTTGAACTATATGACCTTTGGAATGATATTTATGTTCACTTTACATGCTTACCAAATAAAAATAGCATAAAATTGAACACATGATGAATTTCATGTAAAAATCGAGATGCATTGAACCCGACCCCCTCAGATATCGATGAAATTTTGTTCATAGCTAAATTTGATTAATACAAACAAACTCTCATTTTTAGAAATGACTGTTTTGCGATTTTTTGGGCGTGGCACAGTGGGAAAGTTTTCGAAAAAACGCGAAAATGGTCAAAAAGAGCTCCATTTAAACTACAATAACTCAGAATCAGCTGAACCGATTTCCATGATCTTGGTATCATTAAAAAGATATTTTAACAGGCTTTATGACACGTTTTATGACACAAAAAAAATTACACTGTAAAAAACTTATAAAAAAAGAAAATTTTAACTAACGAAAAATCCAAAAAGATCAAGGGTTTTTTACAGTGTATTACTTTTTTAGAAAGGTTTATCCTTCACCTATACCATATCAAAAAATAAAAATGGGTTATTTTTTAGTTTTTTTTATATAATTTTTTAAGTAGTGTCACTTCTAGTAATTGCCCTTATATTTTATATTTACAGGTTAAATAAATAAACATAGTCCTAGGAAAATTATGAATATGTTTTAACCCCCATTTTTTAAGTAGTGTCACTTCTAGTAATACGTACCGAAAGTTTTCGAAATAATTCGAATAACAGCGAAAATATCAGGTCACATTCTTACACATTTACAAAATAGTTCAACAATTATAACATTTTTTAAATGTTTACAAATAAAAAACCATCAACAATTGTTTATATTATTTGCCATGTTTTTATTAATTTGTGTTTTATTTTATTTACATTTTTTTTTTAAGTTAATTATTTGTAAGAAATTTTGCGCTGCTCAAATTTGGCACAGTCAGAATATCTGCGCACATGTACAAAAGTTTCATTTATCGGAATGAATGAATGAAAGCCTTGAGTTCCTGTTATAGTTTGAGCTTCTTTATATCTTAAAAATAGCTTTTCTTTAACGTTGTTGTATTCGTCAGCATCTGCGTAAGCAACTTGTATGGTAGTCTTATATGTTTCTGATGCCCAGTGCAGCCAGCTTCGTTGTCTGGATTTCATTTTTATTTGCAATACTATAATTTCGAGCACCTCTCTTCAATGTTCCTCCGATTCCATCACATGCAGATTTTCCGTGACTGGTAGCATAAAAGTGCCATTCAGCGTCAATACCAAAATCAGATTTGTGATGGCATAAATTAATGAAGTTATATTTATTTTTATATTTTGCTCCTGCACCATCTGATACGTAAATGATTTTATTAATATTGTTGGTTATATTGGCCTTCACGAACTGTATCATTTTTGAAATATATAGATGAACTGCTATACTATCATGGGTATTGCAATCAGATATTATGGCGAAGCTTTTATGAGTTAATTTATCGTTATCTGAAAATAAACAAACAAAGGAAAAAAACAAATAAATAAAAAATATTAAATATTTTGATGAGTGTGGATGGATGTGTTTACTAATACCAAAATATTAAAATAATTACCTTTGTAATAAATAACGAACGGATGTATTGTAGCCTGATCATTATTCCAATGGTATCCTTGCACGGCATCTTGTACAAGAAATGCATAATTTTCAGCAAAGTCCATTTGAATTAACATTTCTCCTGATAACAGCGCCGCTCTTTTATTGCTGATAAATTCAGATTGTCGCTTTGCTATGAAATGATGCGGAATCAGAACTTTGATGTGTTTAGCAAAATCGCTGACAAATGATTCTGGGTTGGTGGTTAACGTTTCCAGAACACATCTAATCGTTGTATTCCACTTTTTGTATATTATTTCTTCAGTTTGGTTATTTTCAAAATGTTTTAGCATTTGCGTTTTTAAATTATTAAAATTTTTGAAGCAGTGACCTTACATTGAAACGCAACACTCGCTTTTTTCTATGTCACCATCACAAACAACGAATTTGAGAACATCTTTGTAGTCGGTAAATGTGCATTCTCTTTCAATACAAATTGATTTTAAGCCACTTTTTTCAAACATCAATTTCATATTCTGATGCAATGTGCATACACAGATATTTTGCTGGTTTCCAACTCCAAGTTTCATACAATTTTTTGGCCTTAACATTGTAAATTTTGTAAAACCCACTTTGGCCAAGGGATGTTTTTTTAAAATTCGTAGTAAGATTCGCGTAGTGAAGATAACATCAGTCTTTTTTGAACTTTTTCACGTAAGTTTCCTTGTTTAACAGTAATTGAATCTTGCGATCCTGGCATCATTCGGCTAATTTCATCATCTTCATAAAATAACTTGACTGTGCTTAGAGTTTCGGTTGGTAAACTACGTGTGCTCATTTTTAAAAGATTGATATCTGCAAACTTCGTTTTATTCCTTTGGATATCTTTACTTTTTTGATACAATCGTGAGATATATCATCCCCAAAACGATCTTTAATTTCTGCGTGACTCATATTGATTGGTAAGAGAGATAAAAGTTTTTGCTTTTCAAAAAGATTTGAGCTGTTCTCTATTTGATATTTGATGTTTTGCAAAATTTCTTCGTAAATGGCTTTGACGTTTTCAAGTTGCGCTGACAAATCAGACAATGGATCAGCTCCAAGTGAATCTGCTACATTTTCCAAAATTTGCAGTGATTTTCTATTTCTGTATGCATCTCGTTTGATATATTTCCTCTTAAGAGGCGACATTTGGTTTGGTAGATGAGGAATAATATGATCATTTATATTTTCAATGAGTTCGTTGCTTTCGATGTTTGCATTACGGCTGGTACAAGTTGGAAGTTCATTCAATTCTTCCCTAATTTCATCGCAGGGCGTTGTTGGTAAATAATTTGAGACTTCATTCTGCTCCACGTTGGATTCATTACGACTGCGCGCTTTTCTCAGTGTATTCCGGCAAGTTTCGCAAATACGGCTACAATGAATGCTGGCGACAGCTGGAAAATATTCAATTATATTTGCAGCCTCGTTTTCACTTATTTTACGAAGCGAAGCGCAACACTTATTAGATATTTTTATGCATCTGTACTTATTGTTTGAATTCATATTCACTCAAATTTTTAAAATATACGCGTAAAAATTGTAATGGGATATCTTGGTTTCTCGAAACTGTTTATAATTATGAATTTCGGTACGTTCATCAGGTGCATTTATATAGCAATTTTTAAGGCAAGCAAGAACTTTTTGGGGTTAAAACATATTCATAATTTTCCTGGGACAGTGTTTATTTACACAGTACAACATTTTTCAGTTCATTGATTGCCAACTCAATTCTGAGAACTGTATGTGAAATTAGACCAAAAAAGAAGAATTTCTGCATCATTCGTTTTGTCTTCTGACCTGCCAAAATATTTTTAATATCGATTTGAAGTTAGTAACTATCGTATAAGGGAATTTTTCACGTTTTATGCACAACAATATTTGGAGAAAACATTGACACCTTTTTTATGATTCTGAGAATTAAAAAAAAGGAATAAACAAAATAATAAATAAACCCACATTTAAGGGTGCTGATTATTTGGAAAGTTTTGCACGTATTTGAAACGTATTGGGGGTTGGAATTAATTTTAAAGGTTTTTTTTCGGTTTTTGAGCATTTATTTAGAAACAATGGTACAATGTATATTATTCAAAGTATTGTCCATCGTTAGCTACAACATTTTCCCATCTTTCTGGCAGCATATGGATTCCGCGCCGGAAGAACGATTCGTCTTTTGAGGCAATCCACGAATCGACCCATTTTTTGGTATCCTCGTAAGAAGTGAAGCGCTGCTCAGCCAAGCCATGTGTCATCGATCTGAATAAGTGGTAGTCGGAAGGGGCTATGTCTGGGCTAAAAGGCGGGTGGGGTAGCACATCCCAATTCAGCGCCTCCAACGTTTCCTTGACGGTTCTTGCAACATGTGGCCGTGCGTTGTCATGTTGAAAAACCACTTTGTCGTGTCTTTTGGCATATTCCGGCCGTTTAACCTTTAATGCTCGGCTCAATTGCATCAATTGTTGTTGGTAGCGTTCCCCAGTGATGGTTTCGTTAGGTTTTAGCAGCTCATAGTACACGACACCCTTCTGATCCCACCAAATACACAGCATAAGCTTGCCGCCATGAATATTCGGCTTGGCCCTCGATGTTGATGCATGGCCGGGTGGTCCCCACGATTTTTTTCGCTTAGGATTATCGTAATGGATCCACTTTTCATCGCCAGTGACAATACGATGCAAAAAACTTTTCCTTTTATGCCGTTGAAGCAGTTGTTCGCACATGCAAAATCGCCGTTCAACGTCTCTCGGCTTCAACTGGTCCGGCACCCAATTTCCTTGCTTTTGAATCATTCCCATGTCCTTCAAGCGTTTGCCGACCGTTGATAAGTCGACTCCCAATGATTCTGACAATTCTTGAAGGGTTTGACATGGGTCTTCATCGAGCAAAGCCTCCAATTCCTCATCTTCAAACTTTTTTGGCTGGCCCGGACGCTCTTTGTCTTCCGTATCAAAATCACCACTTTTAAACCGACGGAACCAGTACTCACAAGTAGAAATCGATGGAGCATAGTCCCCGTAAGCCTCAGTAAGCGTGCGTTGTGCTTAAACCGCTTTTTTCTTCAAATGGAAGCACAAAAGTAAACCTTCCCGCAAATTGCATTTTGTTGGAACGAAAGTCGACATGTTCACAGAGAAAAAAATATATATTGTTTACACTTCAGTGGAATGACACATACTAAAAAATGAAGCTTAGACAATGTGCTTTGAAATGAATATAGTCACAGGTGTGCCCGATGCGATCTATTGATAGTTACGCCATCTCTTAGAAAACCTTTAAAACTAATTCCAACCCCCAATACAAGTGCTGAATCAGGTATATAGCCAGCCACCCTTAAAATATGCGCCCATTTATAAGTACCTGGCCGTAAAATATTGAAAAATACGTAGTATTTATAGGTGTGCATTGATCGATTTTTGTCATTCAGGCAGTGCCGACGAACGCGAACAGTGAAAGTGATTTTTCTCCAGTTTTTTAAAAGTGAATAACAACAAAACATGAAATATATCAATATGGAAAACAACAAGTGCACAAATTTGGATGAATTTTGTTACGTTTGTGGTCATATTGTCCGAAAAATACAGAAAAAAGATCGAAAAAATTTGTTTACTGAGCAATTCAAATTTTTTTATTTTAAGGGTGGTGGCTATAACTGAATTTTTAAATTCATACCTTTACTCAATTGCGAATAAAAGCATAACTCGTGCATCGATTTTCATGATCTTTGTCTCATTTTGCTCATAGGTTATGTGACTTTGCGAAAAAGTAACTAGACTTGAAACTTATTTCCGTTTTGTATTTTTTATGAATTTAAAAAAAAATATTTTTTTCTTCATGCGCTTATTTTTAACTTGGAAACTGTGGCTTTTATAGGAAAACAATATATGAACAGATTAAGGAAATTGTAATTTTTAATTTTTTAAAATTTATTTCAACTAAACCGGGCTAGTGGTTGTCGAGCTATGTCAAACAACAGGGCCTAAAACGTGATAAATTCCCCAATACGATAGTACTAACTTCAAATCGATATTAAAAATATTTTGGCAGGTAAGAAGACAAAACGAATGATGCAGAAATTCTTCTTTTTGGGTCTAATTTTACATACAGTTCTCAGAATTGAGTTGGCAAATCATGTGTTGTACTGTGTTATTTTACCTGTGAATATAAAATATAAGGGCAATTACTAGAAGTGACACTACTTAAAAAATTATATAAAAAAAACTAAAAAAGAACCCATTTTTATTTTTTGATATGGTATAGGTGAAGGATAAACCTTTCTAAAAAAGTAATACACTGTAAAAAAACCCTTGATCTTTTTGGATTTTTCGTTAGTTAAAATTTTCTTTTTTTTATAAATTTTTTACAGTGTAAATTTTTTTTGTGTCATAAAACGTGTCATAAATCCTGTTAAAATATCTTTTTAATGATACCAAGATCATGGAAATCGGTTCAGCCGATTCTGAGTTATTGTAGTTTAAATGGAGCTCTTTTTGACCATTTTCGCGTTTTTTCGAAAACTTTCCCACTGTGCTACGCCCAAAAAATCGCAAAACAGTCATTTCTAAAAATGAGAGTTTGTTTGTATTGATCAAATTTAGCTATGAACAAAATTTCATCGATATCTGATGTGGTCGGGTTCAAAATTTCAGTTTTATCTCGATTTTTAAATGAAATTCATCACATGACAATATTTAAAAATTTATGTAAAATGATTTAAACGCCATGATGTTTTAATTAATATGAGTCCTACTTACGAAGAGCTTCATCTGAATTAAAAAGTTGATTAATCAAACCGTGATGTATAAGAAAGAAACGTCGGAATGTAACGACCGAAAGAGAACTTTCATATATTAATACAAAATTTATCAAATTTTGCAATTTAATTTAATGTCTATGTGAATTATTTCCACTCAAATATTATAATACAAAATGTATTTATCAGTATTTATTGATTTTTTGGTTCTTGTATATTAATATTTTTAAAACATATTTCTAACTATTTTTATTTAAGCGCAATAAATAATACAGTTAACATTATACATGGCTATTTTATAAATTTTATAATACATACCTAACAACTAATAATTACAAACATAGAAACGTACATTTAAAAAAGTTTCGCAAAAACAATAAAATTTTACATTAAAACATCAAGTGTGTATCGTAACTGATTTACTATAATTAAGTTTAAGCTTATGTCTTCAGTAAATTTCTAACATTAATTTTTTTATTGAAATTAAACGATGTTTAAACGATGGTTTTTTCTTTGTTAAGTTTTATTATAGTTGTTTTGCTTTAATTTAAACTTAGCAAATACTGAAAAATCTAACATATTCTAAAATATTTTCTAACTTTCAGTATCGTAAATTGTGCTATTGTTTGTCTCTATTGGAATAGCTTTGACTATAAAGCGTCTACGATCCCATAAAGCAGTATTTGAGGACGAGACGCCGTCTGGGCCAGGAACAACTGACTGTGAATAGAACAAAAAATAAAATACAAATATTAAAGTATAGGAAATCTTCAAAATATGGCTGAATCATTAGCATTAGGTAAGAAAAAGCATGCTGTTAAAATTTTTTAAAAATAGCATTTAATTCATGTTAACTCTTTAACTTCTATTTACAGCTTAAGCATTTAAAGATAAAATAATGAGTCATGAAAAAAGTTATGTGCCAAAAGTACAGGTGTTAGTAGTAGACAGAATTTTTGTTTAAACATTAATACAATACTAAAACAATTAAAGTAACGAATACTCACAATTCTATACTAAAGTCTTGAAATTAGAATGTTTAGACCTAAAACAAATAGTGGATCAACGTTACAAACACATTACAAACGCAAAAACATCTCTATTAAATTTAAATAAATCAGAATGTGTAAATGTGTTTATCAAAGTTTTTGCATTGAGTGTGTGGAAATGTGTTTAGCGGCATTTAAACTTATTTTAATCAAATAACTCGATATTGTCTATCTAAAATGAGAGAAAGAAGAAAGAAAAACAAAACAAGTACATTGAACATATAATTAAAAACAAAACAAATGTTTGGACAGTTTAAATGACAGTGTATTTATTGAAAATCATAAACAAAAGAAGTTAATTTTGATTTAAATTTATTTGTCTTTATATAATAATCATTTGTTAGAACCAATAAAGAAAGTATCAAATCATAACTTATAAGGCGATACTGATCACTATACTATCGAGGAATTATATTAAAATGGCTGTAGAATTCGGTTGTGCAAAAACTATAAAATTCTGAGTTTATTGTTATTCTCCTAATCCTTTTACATCTTTGAGTATGTAATATTCTAGCAAAGAATTTAAGTAAACTTTCACTATATCTAAAGCTATTTTCAAATCAGAACAAAAGAAAGTTCTATAACCCTTGAAATTGTTCAAAACAAACAACATCTAGAGCATTCACCATTAACCAATAACGCACGTTGTTTAAAGATTCGATACAGTGAAACCCATGTATACGTCGATGCTATGAAGCATAGTTCATGAAATGCAATCCTATGTTTGTAGTGAGAGAGAAGAGAATGAGAGAGCAGCCAAAAAAAAGGTGGAATGAGCGTGAAGTGCATCTCATTATAGAGCTCTTTGAACTATTGATTTTACTATGCTTCGCTTGTAAAATAAGGCGTTCTCGTTCCATTGGATTTTTTGTTATAGGCTTGTTACAATCCGTGCTCTCATGCAATTGAGCTAGACATAGATTGTGCTAGACATTATGTTTGAGCTGGGAATTGATCCAGGGCTATTGCGGTTGCTTAGCTTATGGGCCATACGCTATCCACTAGGCTACGGCCGTCACTCTGCCATTTAAACTAAGCTGAATTTCATTTCAACATAATGGGTCAGAAATTCAAATGGAATTCTTAGTTTCAATTGATCTGTTCTGAATTTCAATCGATCTATTTTGGATTTTTAATGTAAATTTTTAATTTCAATTCATCTTTTCTTGGTTTGTAGTATATAATTTCTGAATTTCAATTGATCTATTCTATTCTACAAATTTAATTTTGAAAATTCAACTAATCTTTTCTGAATTTCAATTGATTTTTCTGATTTTAATTTGATCCTTTCGGAATTTCAACTGATCTATTCTGAATGTCTGTTGATCTATTCTAAATTTTTTTTTAACTTCAATTAATATTTTCCAAATTTCGAATGAAGTTTTTAAATTTGATCTTTGATATTTTCTGAATTTTAAATGATCTTTTCTGATTTTAATTGGTTCGTTCTGAATAAAAATTGGTAATGGTGAGATCATTAATTGCATTCAACAGAAGAAAACAAAATCATATATAAAATATTTTTTTTGTAATGTTGAGACATTACCATGGTAATGTATCCACATGTCTAATAGACATAGTCTTAAAAATTCAACAAAAATTGTATATACCCCTTCCCAAAATTATAACCGCACCATGGTGTAAGAAAACAAGGTGATAGTGAATTTTATTTTTTGTTGTAAAAATCGAACTCTAAGTTGTCAAACCATACAAAATAAACTTTTCTGTCTCTTTCACTCATTCACAAGTTTGACAGCTTTAGCAAACGACGTCGACGTCACTTACACCTTGATTTCTTACACCATGTTACCATGCACTATATTTTTCTAATATATTTTGTTGTGGGCATGAGAAAATTTTTCTACTTTTACCGTTAGACAAGTGTATTGAAACTAATTGCTTTACATAAAGAACAACAACAAAACAACCGACAGAGAAGACGCCAAAAACCCTCGGAGGTACCTTCGACAGTCTGTTTCCATTTGCTTAACACGCTGGGGATGTGTTAAAACGAGTGAAAATCAGAAATAAAACCTGGGGCGAGGAAGTATAAAACCATAACTTATAAGGCGATACTGATCACTATACAATAAAAATACGATTGTGGCGACATACAAAGCAATTGGTCGCCACTTGATCGACTATGCCGCACCAATTTGGACCCTATCGGTCAGTGAGACGCAGTGGAGAAACGTCCAAACGGTCCAAAACGCAGCATTACGAGTGGCAACAGGCTGACACTCCATAACTTCCAGCGAACACCTACACCATGAGACGAATATGCTGCCCACTCGTCACCACTGTGCTCTCACCCGTCAATGCCTGCTTAAGTGCAATCTGCCAGAACACCCAAACAACTCTGCTATCAGTGTCTCTTCATCACAGAGACGTGCAGCCATCAGGCGCGACCTACGAAAAGCGCAAGCGCAACGACCTACTACACTAACGGGCTAAATAATGAAACCATTGCCAATGACATGGTCTCAATCCACACGGACCCGGTTTTGGAAACTTTGAGCACCTTTTTGGGCTGTCTGGTGGGAAATCTCCCCCCATTAATAAGGAGAGATCCCTCTCAAGAGAAAATAGATCCATAATTTCCCAACTTCGATCAGGACTTTCAAGGGTGCTCAACAGCTATCTGGCACGCATAAATCCTCACATCGTGGACGTCTGCCCCCACTGCGGCGCCGCGCAGCATACGACGCGTCAACTTTTCGACTGCCCGTCCAAACTCACAGATTTTACGCTCCTATCCCTCTGGACCAAGCCGGTCAAGGCAGCTCGCTTCCTTGATTTGGCCTTTGGTTTGATTCAATGCCAATCTATTTATTTCCCTATTGTGTTTGTCCATTCCTTTTTAAACTTTTGCAGCGGCTACAACAACAATAACAACAACATTAAAAGAGAAAATATATACACACGAAAAATAGCGCTATTGCAAAATTATAACTGCATTTCATAAAAACTGCTGTTTTTTTGGTAGAAATAATTTTATTGTTAATTTTAGTAATTAGTTATGTTTCCGTTTCTTTCTATAACCTCAAAAATTCGATTTGACATTGAGTCAAATAAACTCTGAACTTGTTGCTGGCGGAAGTCGTTCCAGCTCTTTATTTCTTTCCTTCTTCATGGCGTATCGGGTATTTCCTCCATAAAAAACGTGAAAAAAGCATCCCACACATGGGATGGAATGAAACGGGAATGTTATGGCTTCGAAACCAAAGTAAATTGCCACTTGCCACTCGATGCGTGGCATTCTGTGGCATCTTATTGAAATTCAAAAGTTTCGTCTGCATATTCGTTCAAAAAGCGATTAAGCTATCCAAGGGTACTAACTGCACTCCACTCCACACCATCATTGACTCGTCACCGAAATTTATTTTTTAAAAATATCGAGGTTCGTATAACCTTAAATTATCCATTTTAGCCATCTGGTCCATGCAAGTTAAAACTTTTTTCATCACAAAAGATTATCTTAAAAAAAATTTCGAGCTACATTTTTTACGAAAACAGTACCTGGTTCCAATGACGTTCCAGGGCCAGCCTGGCATACGTTTGCTGGTCATTTGAGGGGCTGGCGTCATTTTAGAAAACAGAATGTTCCCGAAACCCTTTAAAACGTTGTGAATTGTACATCGAGAAGCATCCAAGTCGCCATCTGCCTTTATTTCTCGCTACCTTTTTGTACTGTTGCTAGCTGTTTGTAAAACACGACGAATTTCATAATTGCAGAGAGCTTTTTACGTCCACGCTGATTGTTCTGCGAATCATAAGTTTCCTTATCTTTTACAAAATTTCGCACTACTCGATCACTTCTCCCAATCAAGTGACTTATTTCTCGAAAAAACATTTTTCTGAAAAATATGCTACGATTTGATCTTTTTTACGCTCTGTCAACTCTTTACCACGTGGCACTTTGCAAAAGACTGAAGAAAATTAACTGCTTTTTCTGATTTATTAAAATATTCTATGTGCGGTTATAATTGCGGTACTTTTCGTGTGTATATCTTTTCTCTTTTAATGTTATTGTAAAATTAGAAAAATGTTCTCATCCCCACAACAAAGATATTAGTAAGAATTTAGTGCGGGTATAATTTTGAGACGGGGTGCATAAATATAATTACATATAATTTGATTGCGATCTTTTTTAAATAGAGACCTTTTAAGTGTTTTTTGAATTAGAAGGACTACTTCGGTCGAATCCTACCCGGCTTTCAGCTACAAGTTTTCTAACAAAGTATTTCAACAAAGAACTGACGTTTGCCCAATTATATAAGTATTTATATACCATGTAAACTCTTTTCATTTCTTCTCAGTGGTTATTTTTTGATAGCTGTGTTTTATGATGTATTGTCCCACATTTTAGAAAATAGGTCTGTTACCGTTCTCGATTGTAGTAACTTGCAATGGCTTGCAAAACTAGCTAGAAGAACAAGCATAAAAACGCTCTATCGAGCTCATAAGTTGCTCGAAGTGTGCTGGAAAAATTTCTTCCAGCATTATAAGAACAAGCATAAATAAGAATAAACATCAAGAAGAACAAGCAAATGTAAAATTAACATATCTTGTTTGCTTACGTTGAGGTTTGAAAAATTATTTTACAAATTGTTAAATAACATATAAATTGCTAAATAATATTATTAAAGGTAATATTAATGCTTTAAATAATCTCGGCAAGTTTATTTGTTAACTTCAAAAACAAATTAACAAATTACCATTGGCGCTGTTTACGTTGGATAGGTAATCAGCTGTTTTTGTGCGTGAAACTAGCTAGAAGCATAGAAGTAAAATATAAGGAAACGGTGTAGTTGAAGTGAAGTGAAGTATTTTACAAACACAATGAAGTTGACACAAACACAAAAACATTCCAACAGGGCCACATTCGGCTATGTAGCAAAGAATGGCGTACATTATTTTTCGTTTTTTAGATGTATGTTTACTATGTAACTTTTATATAGCACCATAATACAATTTGGAGCAACATGAACTCGGAATAAAACTGAAACGACAAAAGCTACTTATAATAATGTATTAATAAATTATTTCAAGACCTTTTTTTTATAACTATTCAATTGATGTTAAAATAACAGAAACTAAACAACTAAAATATATACCAAATTAAACTTCTTTAAAATATATAGTTTTGTGTAGATATTTCTTTTTAGGCTTTTCATTATTTTTTTTTATATAAAAGTACCTAGCTATAGCTTCCAACCTTAGGGCGCTTCTCCACTTTAATTTCATGTCAAGTATTCGAAGAAACTATAAACTAATAAATAACTATTAAAGCTTATCCCAACATGAAAAAAATTAAGGGCCTTGCCACCCTAAAAATTAAAGCGCTCATGAAGCAGAACTTGCGTTTTGACAGAAGCTCTTGCTGATAAATGGCGGGCAACAATTTTTTTTTTCGCCAATTTTTTTGCTCGGCAAGGGCTTATGTCAAAAAATGGCGCTCTCTCTCGCTTGCTCAGTTGACGAAAACTCTTTCTATACACGTATAGTGTGTGTGAGTAGAACACCATTACCTTATCTTTTATTTCTATGGCTAGTTAGCCTCGCATGGCATAGCAGTGCATGGCTTCTGTTTAGTGAGATTTGTGTGTATCTGATTATGCACAACATGGCAACGCATGGCAATGCTCAGATAAAAACAAATGCATCTCTGACTACATAGATAAACATAGAGGATCAACTATTCAGTTTGATTTCTGTGTATTCTTCTATGTATTTGACGTTTTGGCAAAACAGATGTGAAGTTGTAAAATTGTTTGACCAAGTGCTGTTAATATATTAAAAGTAAAACCGTTGTATTCTTTTTTTTTATTGTTTTATTTTGACTATGTGACTATGCTTTGCATAATCATCATTTATTTGGCTGTGTGCTAGCTGCTTATCTGCGTTGCATGCGCTGCTGTGCCATGCGAGGCTAACTGGATCATTACTCGACAATGTGTACGGAAACCAGGCATGCCAATTGGTGGGATTTCCCCGATTTGTGGGGTATTTTGTGTCGATGTGGGAATCGGGAAATGGGCTCAAATATGCAAGGAATTTAATAATTCATCTAATTTTTAATGATTTTTGCGGGGAATTTAACATTTTATCTAACATTTGCGGGGAATTTAATGTTATATTAAATTTTCTAATACAATGTTTTTCTTACAATATTAGAAAAATTTAATTAACATTAGCAAAAAAATCCTTGTTGCCAAATTAATTTTTAATGCATTTTCGTTTATAACCTTGGAAGGTATTGCACAATTGAAAAATAGTTTCACAATTCGATTTGAATTTCAATAACATCATAAATGTGCGATGGTTTAAGAGAGGTTTTAGGTAAGGCGGTTAAAATTAAGGCATATGTTAGAATGAGATTGATTTATAAATTTTTTTGACATATATGTGAATAGTTGTACAACAATAATCAAATGTAAAAAATTAGGTTTTTAAAAAATTTTTTTGCCTAAAACCACCCTTAACGTATTTTGGAATCGGGCCACCGACATATTGTAGCTTCAAAGTTTGACGTCACGACACATTTACTTTTTTTAAAGTTATTTTTTTAATTTTATGGTGTGTTATTTTTTTATAAAAATGAATTGCTTTCATAAAATTTATAAAATCCTTACGTTATAAAAAAAAAAACTATAAGCAAATTCATTAAAATTTTTTTGAGGGGGATTTGAAACACGTTCTAGCACATTGCAAGTTATTACAATCGAGTACGGAAACAGACCTAATATGTCCCAATAGATTGGCCGATTTTATCTTTTATTCTTTCTACATTTTATTCAATATAATCAAATAAATATTATTTCAATATCAGCCTGAATATCAAATCAAACCCATAAACCGTAGCATTAACTATATCTACTTCTTGCCATGGGACCAAAGGTTATTTTAAAGTACTTCAACTGAACCGAACCAAACCGCTTCCAATAATTCCTATACAAATAATACCTTATGCTTTGCTTTTAACCAGCTTACCTCTATACACTTGCATTGGTTCTCATCGAATACGGTGCCTGTGGTGCATACCGGCGTTTCTCGACATTTACATTTACATGACTCGTAGTCCCAAATTTTATCGTCCTGCTATAAAGCAAACACAAAATAAATAAATCCAGTGAGCAAAATAAACAGAGTTTAAATCGCATTTTCAAACCTACCCCGAAACATTTATCGCGCAAATCGCTGTTCGTGCAAATACAGCGACACTGCGCCGCATCGTAGACTTGGTATGAATTGCAATCCTAAAAATGCAAATATTGTCAAATAACTTTGCACAATCACACCCACACAAACAGTATACTCACATCTTTCTTAATGCGGCAGTCGCATTTGCATCTTGTGTGCTGACTTATCAAGACATGTTCCTGGCCCTCGGCACGCATTTTCTTACCACTGCCAACGAAACGATATTTCATCACCTTCAAAATGCAAAAAAAAAAAAAATAAGAAAAAAATATAGTAAATATTTAATGCATTCCAATTAATGCACATTTATTGTTTTCTGCTGTTACGCACTTGAAAATCAATGACCTCCTCCTCGATTGGTTGGCACGAGAGCAACGGTGAGTTGCAGCAGCCACTACAACGCTTTACGCGCGTACATTTTGGATGATAGAAAATATCTGGTTCTGTTGAGGGATTCAATGGCTCCAATTCAACGATTGCACTGTCTGGTATGCATCCGGCTGGTTTTGGTATATTTGCAGCAGCTGTGGAATTTGTTTATATTACTGTCTGTTACTTTACAATATCGGGCTATATGAACTGATGCTGCGCCTTGCACTGTGGTAACACTTACCTCTTTCAACGTTATTGCTGATTTTCTCTGCAAAGAGGCCAAATAAAAGAAACAAAAGTGAAAAATTTAATAAACTGTTAGTAAACACTTGAACTTATGATCATATGGAAAAGATGAAGGTCAGGTTTAGCATTTTTTTATTTTTTTTATTGTTAAGGCTCACAGATCAATAACAAACATAACGGAAGAGAAAAGAAGACTCTGTATGTTAAGTTTATGCAAGAAAAATTATGACCAAGTTAACATTTTTAACTTCTTATGCAAGTTTTTTAATTCTTCCCCAACTTTAATAATGCAATTTTCAAAAATGTCTTCTTAGTGAGCGTTTACAGTTCCAAGTTTTTATTATAGAAAAAAACTTAATTTATATAATCATCATTTGCAGCTCCAGTTGCCGATATGGAAATTCAAAATGTTCTCAAGCAGTATTTAAGCCTATTCGATTCTGATTGCAGTCAATTTAAAGTGTTTTTGGCTCCAAATGCTGTAGTCGACTGGTTTGGACGCAGCATACGTGGTCACTCAAAAATACAAGATTATTTAAGGTAAATATTAAACGTCTCTTCTAAAAGCCTGTTATTTTAAAAGCAATGCATTTGTTTCAATTGCAGAAATGAGGTTTATAGCGAATACGAACACGCAAATTTTGAAAAAGTTCAACATTGCGGTCCAATTGAATACAAGCCTACACACATGAAAACGTAAGATTGCAAAGATATAACTAACATTTTAAATATCAATTTTGACATCTTTTCAATTTGACTTTGATAACAAATCATTGCAGCAAAATAATAGCTGCTAGTGATGTCGATTACATACTACCAAAGAATAGAGTAACTGGCATTAAATCACTGAAAACCTATGCCGACAGTGATGTGGACGATGATGATGTGGATATGACGCCTTTGACGCCAGAAAAATCAGTGCAAACATCTGTTGCCATTAATGGTAGCGCTGCCATAACGCCACCAACAAGCACAACAAAAATAGAGCCTTCCGGCTCCGATACAGAATCAGAGGTGGAAGATGTGCCCAAAAGCACTGCAGCAAAACGTCTAAAGCGTTCGCATCCTTCATCGTTCTCCTATTTACGTCGCAATCAACCGACTGCAACAAAGCGCAAACTAGTCAATGACACTGGAATGCGTGCATTTTTGCTCGATGAATCAACTAACGACGAAGAAACAGGGCATATAGATAGCGTCACGAGCGAATACACAACACTAAGATATTTTGAAGCAACCGGTGTGCTACGTGCACATAATCAAACAAAACATTCTGGTGTTGGGGGCACGCGAATGTCTGCTGCTGCCACACTGCCCTCTGCAGCTAGTCATTATAATAATGATGCCAGCGCAACAAGCTGGGATCGGCCTGTACGCATGCGTATATCTTATAGGCAGCGCCTACAAGATGAACAAATACAATTTGCGCTCATAATTTATGAGCACATGGATAAACCAGATACGTCGATGTCAACACGCCGAAATTTAATGCTGGAATTTAGTCAACTAGCAGATGGGGAAGATGATGTCACTGATGATGATGAGGATATCGAAGTTATTGTAGAGCAACAACATGAAACGTTAATTGAGACGACATTCTTAAATTCAAGCAGCAATGAGATGGCGGCAGAAGCAGCAGCAGCTATGAATGTGATGACCACTCCTACAAAGTTGGCTAATACACCGCCAGCCACGCCAAAACGGCGCTCGCGTTTGCCGCAAAGTCTATCTTCTATAAAACGCTACACTATACAGCAACCAACAACAGCTTCAGCTACCACGCCGTCACCAAAACGTAGCGCAGCGCGTAGTTTAAGGCTTTGATTTGAAGTATATTCCCTCAATCTTTGAAAACTTTTAATGCGGTCTGACTTATTTTTATTGTAGTACCAGTGAATGATTTTAAACGCATTCCCATAATTTTGTTTGCTGTCTTAATGCAAGTAATGCTTATATTTTATCGTATCGACAATTAATACATAAATTAAATCAGTTATGGTCAGCTAGTGGCTTAATTTTTAACACAATTCTAAAAAAAATTTTAAATGCGCCGCTGCTTGCTTTCATAAAAAAGTCATTAATATAATTTCTTAGATTTTTATTGATTATAAAGAAATAAAGTTTTTATAATATGTCATTTTTTCAGATTAAATTTTGTAAAAAAAAATTAATTAATCCGAGTCGAAGTAGTACTTTTAGTCAATTGTCCCTACGATAAACTATTTTGCTGGTCTTTACTATAAACTTGTGATATAATCTGCTCATAATAACAAATTTATTGGCTTGCGTTTTTTAAGTTATATTGCTAAAAATTCTCTTATATATCATATAATTCAAATTCTTGAATCGACATAATTTTGTCAGAATTTTTAAATTAAAATATTATAATATTCTTTTATTCTAAAAAGCAATTATTTCTTGGGAATATTTACTCATATTTTGATATAAATATTTTGATGCTTTGATTACTTATTTGTCTACAACTTATATGATATTTTAGACAATTTTGAAATTTTTTTCATAATTTGTATCGTGACAGAAATTTTTTTCGGCGACAAACAAGTTTTTATCATGTTATGAATGCATAATATTGTTTTATATAAAACCATTGAAATAGCAAGCGAGCATTTCTTTCACACTTAATTACCGATTATAAAAAAATTTCCTTTACTCTCCTATATTTCAATAATTTTTATTTATTATGTAAGCTAGTTTTTAAAGTTTTACTTTAACAATTAAGTATGTTTTTTTTTAATTTTACTTTAGCAAATAAGTTTGAGTTTTAAACAAATCTCATATATATTTTAATAAACTTATTTTAGATAATCTACAACTTAAAAAAAGTCTTGCTTTGTATCTAATGTTTGTTTTTAAAATGCAAATCTTTTCAAAAAATCATTTATAAAAAATTTTACAAATTTAGTAAAAAATTTAGTTAGTTGCGAAACGTGTTCTGACTTTTAATTAAATTAGCTTAATTTAATGCTGTCATTAAAATTCGTGACGTTGATTGTTTGGCTCATCTCGTTTACGTGCGCAAATGTGGTAGACTCAAATTCAATTAAATCACATCACTAATGGGCATTTTATATATGAGCTTAGTCATGGGAAATTTTAAATACACTTTTTTATTTGGTTTTTTTTTTATCTTATACTACATATAGAAACCGCAAATAAAAATGTTATTTAAAAATATATTCTGTTCTAATTTCAGCATCGAAGTTTTAAGCCATATAAAGACTCAATTAAATGGACACTTGCTCAATTAACATTTAAATGATTTTCAAGAAGTAATAGGGGAATTTTAGTTTGGAGAACATTAAAAAAAGAAATGTGTTTTTAAGATACTTTATTAAACTCCTTACAAAAGAGATAAAAGCTTTATCTGTCTTTTCTCATGTTCGAAACGATGGTCTTCAAATGATTTTTGATAAAGCTACAGGGCAGAATGAAATGGGACACAGCCTCACTGCTCATGTCCAGACGTACTTGTTAAGGATATCTCCTTCTATAAGATACAAAATCAGGTTTCAGGCAAGGTGTTCGCCTATCCTGCGATTTTGCTGACCTATCGATGTAGATGATTATCCGAGATGTTGATCTGAGACGAAGTGGCACATGACATTTAGCTTTTAAGCCAGTCATATTTTATTCCTTACAAACCTGAAAGTTGTGAAAGGATCCTTTTTGTGGGTTGTGATAAAACAAACATTTTGATATATCGTTCGATTATCTGAGATATCTAGTTTTCTAGTTTTACAAAAATTCCCATTTTTCTCAGTTAGTATCTCAAAAAAACAATCTCTTTTGATATATAAAACTTTGTTCTACTACCCATCCTTAACCGGCCCATAATTGGCGAAACTTACGGTTTGGACAACATTCTTAAAACCGATTTTTAAAATTTGAGGTCTAAATATGTTAGTTGGCTTAATTTCACTAAGGGATCGAAAGAAATCTAATATGGGACATTTTATGATATCAAAATCATGCGGTACCATGACATATAACCCGCAAATTGGAAAAAATAGGTCGAAAATATCCCCTAGCTCCCTCGAATGACCACAAGAGAGATCAAATGTTCCAACAAGTTCAATATGTAACAGATAAATCAATGGTTGATTGCTTTTATTGAAATAAATAAAAATTAATCTATAAAAAATTAATCGAAAAACATCTGATCCAGCACCCCAAATTAAAATTCATAATAACTGCATTACCCAACTAAGAAAATGCATATTCTTTATACAATTACATGATCCATGTTGTTTGCGTTGCCGTTTTTCCTATTTTAAGCTGCCGTTCCATTTTACGTTTTTTTTTTTTTTGTCAGTCTGCCCTTCTTTCTCTGGTTCATTAGAATACCTTAGTTTTTCTCATTTTTGATAATGTATAAAGCTCCTGGGGATGAAATATTGAAGAAATTATTGAGTTCATCCACAATTTTGCACCCACAATATTATTTTGAATCGTTCCAATAAGGCACATTTCGCCTCCTACTAAATTGGGATACTACTTTGGCGTGGTGTAGCGGTTTAGGTTGCAATGACAACAGACTGACGATTGGAGCCTCGGCTCCAGGGAGCCTTGAATCCCGTTAGGGTCACCCTTGGCTGTTGTGGAGCAATGAGCAAAAGCTTATCCCTAACCCTTAACTCCTGAGTCGATGGATGGTGCCCACAGAGTTTAAAGTTTGCAGCCAAGGGTAATCTGTGCTATATTTGAACATATCCCCTCTCTGACCTGGCCGAATCAGAGAGAAACACTGGCCTTTCCATGGTATTGGGGCTCGCCATGTCCGACCTTCCTCTCCCCTTTCACCGCATAGCCTCCCGCCCTTCACCAGTTGCAAAGGGGGTGTAAGAACCAGATGTGTACACCAAACAAACGTCACAGTGGCTCGACAGTACAACCGATATCCTCCTCCAATGAGACTATTGGCAATAGTGGTCCGTTCAGCAGGAAATTCAAAGAGCGGTCATTCAATTTGGATGACATTTTGAATGATGGAAATTTTAGGAACTTAAATTTGGCACCAAATGGCACATTTTGACCCTGTTTACCATTGAATTTTCAAAAAAAAAGTTTAAAAAAGCTACTCTACTCTGCAGCCAAGAAAGAACTTACTTGAATAGCCAGTGACAGCCAAAACAGAAGAGAACGCTAACGCATCTCTTAGAAAGATCAAGCTTTGGATAGCAAAACAGCAAGAAATAAATACGACTGATGGAACTTATTTTATATGACCAAAATCGACAAACGGTTGCAAAAATCAATAAAAGTAAGTAAAGAAAGTGAGAAGAGACTTTTACTTAATAAGCTTTTTATGGATTGATTTTTGGAAATAGTATTTTGTGTTAATCTTTAACAAGATTATCGAATGAAATAACTTTGAATATGCATTGGAGTGGCTAATTCTTTCAAACCACTGCGCGCAACGACATGGTTTATTCACAATGATCTCCTGAATTAATTTTGATAATTTGTTTGCAGTCTTCCTTGGTAAAACAAAAACGGGAAGCTACTCAGTGATTCGTTTCCTGGACCAAGGTCAGAAATTTTTTGATAGTGAGTAAGAAAATGTTATTATTTTAGCGGTGCAATATCCAAAAAGAGTTGAAGTTTCTTATAAAAAAAAATGTCATTGCTTTATCTTAGTGAATGTTTTACCTTTAAAATGATAACAAGAGTTGCACGTAGTGATTTGAAAGAATTTCCCAGAATGCTGCATTTTAATGTGTATAGGTTTAAGGCTTCTAAGCTAAACTAGAAGTTTTTGCTCCATAAAGCATTATCTTCGATGTCAAAAATGTCAATTCACGTGAACTAGTCTAGTGAAGCAGATTAAATAAAACCACAATGCATAAACAAAATAAATCTCTTAAAATTGTTGACTTTGGGTTTGGTTTAAAATAAAATTAAAACTTGAATACTTGATGACTTGCTAAAAGTTGCTGTATATAAAGGGTGTTTTTTATAGAGTGATACACTGCTTTATTTGACCATTCATTTAACAGCTGATAGTTGCTTTTTGTTTAGTTTGCTTTGACATTTCAGTATGGATCGACTTACATCAGAGCAACGCGTGCAAATTGTGGAAATTTTTAATAAAATTAATGGTTTTCCATGGAAAATTTTATTTTCCGATGAAGCCCATTTTTGGTTGAATGGGTATGTAAACAAACAGAATTGTCGTATTTGGAGTGAGGAGAATCCACAAGCTGTTGTCGAAACACCATTACATCTACAGAAAATTACTGTTTGGTGCGCCTTATGGGCTGGCGGAGTCATTGGCCCATATGCCTTCAAAAACGATGGTGGTCAGAATGTTACTGTCAATGGTACACGGTATAGGAACATGATTCGAAGTTTTTTCGTACCTCAATTAGCTGGCATTAATCTTGCTGATATGTGGTTCCAACAGGACGGAGCCACATGCCACACAGCGGGCGCTACAATTGATTTACAATTCAACGAAACTTTTGACGAAAAAATAATTTCACGAAATGGCCCAATTAATTGGCCCCCAAGATCGTGTGATTTAACCCCATTGGATTATTTTCTTTGGGGTTATGTAAAGTCACTTGTCTACATCGATAAACCACAAACAATTGAACACCTGGAAATCAACATTCGAAGAGTTATCGGCGAGATACGGCCGCAAATGCTGCGAAAAGTTTGTAAAAATTGGTGTTTCAGATTGCGCCTTGTACGCGCCAGCCGTGGCGGCCACATGGCCGAAATCATATTTAAACATTAATGTCATAAAATATTCTATTTAATAAAGCCCGTTTCATTGATATTAAAAATATATTACTATGTTTTATTACGATTTAAACTTCATCACTCTATAAAAAACACCTCATTATATTTCTTTTAAAGTATAATTTCTATGTTACTATTAATTTATAATTAATAAAAGTTGAATTATAGAATAAGCACCTATTTTAAGTAGAAATATTAGATAAAAACATGCAACAACATGAAATTGTTGGAAGAAACACTACAATAAAAAAGGTTATAGACAAATTTGCCAAGCATCATACAGTGGAAAATTTGCCTTGAGCACGGCGACCAAAGCGTCTTACTGACACAGAAATAAGAGCTGAAGTTAGAAAAGTAAAGGCAAATCCAGCCTTCAGTGCAGTAAAAATAGCTGAAAACATTTCACCAAAATCAGGTAAGCCAGTAAGTGCTGGCACCATCAGAAGATCACTACACAAAAATGGCTTACATTACATGGAAAAATAGCACGTGAATAAGTGGCCTTACATATCAAATGTCAACCAGTCTAATGCTATGTTCACACTGAGCGCTAAATGCACATTTACGAACGACCCTTTACTCGTTGTAGGAGTAACGGACAAATATATATAGTAAATGCCCAAATGCGCATTTGCGCTCTGAGTGTGAATTTAGCATAAAAGTATGAATTTCGCCAAAAAAAAAAAAAATACAAAAAATGAGGATCCAACCTTTAGGAAGAAAATTAATTTTCTTTTAATATATTTAGGAATTTAAAATATTTAGTGTTAAAAAATCTCCAAAAATATGGTGAAGCAAGAAAAAAGCGTTTAATGATAACTGCGTTAGTTATAGTCTGGGGATGTATATCGGCATCAGGAGCCAGTAATCTCGTGTTTATCGAACCATCAATGAAAAAGAGGACAACCTTAAAATTTTGCCGGACAATTTTGCCTCCTCTAGTGAAGAGAAATTGGGCTTATAGCAGAATTGAATATTCCAACCGGACAACGAACCTTAGCATTCGTCCAAAATTGATAAGGAGTGGTTGCTATATCAGTCTCCCAAGGTTCTCCAGACCTTAAACCAATTGAGCACTTGTGGGAACATCTTGTCAGAAAAAGCAGAGAAAGGCAGATTTCTTGCAAGTAAGTTCTAAAGATCGCGTTACGAGAAGAATGGAGTTAAATCTCACCTGTTTTCTTGGGTTTTTCATAAAAAACTTGTTGAGTGACTCAATGCTATGAAGATTAATGGAGGTATGGGCGTCCACAGGGGGAGTCACTTACCCCCTAGGCAGTGAACCGTTTTTAAATATCTTCATATTAAATCAAAAAGCCGTAAGCTACAATTAAAAAATTTTACGGGAGAGTCAAAAAACTTTATAAATTGTAATTGTAATTGTAAGTTGCGCTCAAACTTAGGGATTGTATAAATTTTTTAATAAAAACGTCGTTTTTAGTTTTAAGAGTGTAAAACTTAGCAGGAACACGTATTTCGTTAAGGTGCATCAATAATCAATCAATCAAGAAGTCGACTTTGAATATATTGTAACTGATGGCTTTTTTGATTTTATATGACTACATTTTCATTATATACATATGTTAATATATTTTGAAGAGAACTCAGAAATACTTTTTTTAAGGTTTATTTATATGTTAATAAAGCTGAGCTAAACCATTCATGCATTTTTAAATAGTATGTTGTACCAGTCGCAGTGATAAGTTACGATACCATTTCATTTACCCTTGTTTCACAGGCACTTTCCAATACGTATTCTTGCACTCAAAAAATGTTGTGTGTAAATATTACTAATAACTTCGTCCATTCTACGAATTTTATTCGTAGTTTTCAGTCAAGAATAGGATTCGTAGATTGGACGTAGTTTGGTACATTATTACAAATATTTTATTAGTATTCGTACAAAAACAAATGTATATTGTACGAATACATTTGTAACATTTACTAATAACGAAAAAAAACATGCTATCTGAGCTGGGTTTTGAACTATGGTTTTTTAGCTTACGGGCCACGTACTCTTTCAGTAGGCTACGTCCACATTGCAATCATACATTTCCTTATATTCGGTAATTGTTTAACAAACCAAGCTGAAAGATTTCGGTTGTAAATTTTTTAAACTCAACTAATACTAAATAGTACGAAGCCATTAGTAAATACTACGAATGTAATGGAAGAAATTACGAATTTATTCGTACAATAAATTGAGGAATGATAAGGAATGATATCCCTATTAGTCGAAGATCATTCTTTGGAGCAACATATGGTAAGGGGCATTCAAGCCAATGACGCATATGAACTTGGACGATAAGCAAATTTATGTTTTAAAGTAATTAAACACAAGAAGAAAACAAAGTAAAATTCATTTAACAAACTAAATGTTTTCCCAAAAGTCGGCTTAAAAAATATTTTTTTTTGTCATAAAGATGACCCAATTTGGATAATTTTTTAATTTTTCGAAAACTTAATAAAATTGCTAGCAATCTTGCAGCATTTGCAAATCTTGCAAATTTAAGAAAATTGCAGCGATCTAGGTAAGGGCAAAGCTTCTAGTTTAAAAGCGAAAAAACATTAGGAAATTCTGAATAAAGTGGCTAGTTTTAGATCAAGCACTAATTTTTAAAGAATTCTAATGGTAAATTCTTGTTAAGAAAACGCTTTTATATTAGAATATCTTATAATGAAAAGTTTTTTATGACTAAAATTTAGATAGGAAATTCGATCTGAAACGATATATTTTATACTTCAAATTCACGTTTTTTAACACGCGTCCACCCATTTTGAGAATTTTCTGGATTTTTTCTCGTCACGTTCTTATATTGCATCCAGGATTCAGAATCAAGCCTTGCAGGGAGGTTCTGGAATATGTTTAGATAAAGAATGCAGCCCAAAACCCATCTATACATGTACTTCTGTATAATTATAATCATAGGTTTTGAATTAAATTTTTTTTTAAATAATTCATAGAATAGGTATGTTTCCAAACTCGATTTTAGTAACTTGCATGCTGCTAGAACTGATGCATGTTGAAAAAAGAAATAAGTCAGTTGATGTCCATGCGGGGAACATTTCAAGAATAACGACAACTCTAATTCTTAATTTTGCGGATTATATGGTTTTTCCTCCTAAATCCAAATCTTATTTATTTATTTATTAAATTTATTTTATATTTATTTATTTATTTAATTTATTAAAAATAAGTTTCAGGCCGCTCGCAATTGGTTTAAAATGGTCTAAAAATCTTGATGTTTTATTAATTTAAAAAAATATATTGGGAAATTTTTGTATTCTTTCTTGAAAAGATTAAAACTTGGGGGCCTAAATAGTAATAAATGCTATCTTATTTAAGGATAAAGGAGACATCACATAATTTAATTTACTAAATTACAAAGAATATTTGTTGAAAAACTTTTTTTTTTAAATTACCTAAAAAAAACTAAATTTGAAAATGTTTCGGGGATGATACGAGAAAGATTTTATGTACACATGGAAAAAACTGTACAAACATAATTTCTTCAAATCGGCCCACCCTAGTGGTGCATTCGTTCCACAGTGACTTTTTTATTGTTAAAATTTCTATATTGCAACATGTTGCCCATCATATTGTCTTTCTAACGTGCTTTAGGTGACCAAAATCGGTTGCGAATTGACGAAATGGGAGCATTTTGTATGGTAGCAAATAAAAACATGTGAATTGTTTTACGAAAAAAAAAACGAATTAAACGAATTCTTGATTGATTTCGATGTTTTTGGATTCAGTCGAAAGGCATTTATATTGCAACATGTTGCCCATCATATTGTCTTTCTAACGAGCTTTAGGTGACCAAAATCGGTTGCGAATTGACGAAATGGGAGCATTTTGTATGGTAGCAAATAAAAACATGTGAATTGTTTTACGAAAAAAAAAAACGAATTAAACGAATTCTTGATTGATTTCGATGTTTTTGGATTCAGTCGAAAGGTATTTTTACGTGCAACTAGTGTTTGTGAAAAAAACAAATGTCATTATTGGAATATTATTTAAATAAAAATTATAGAAACACCATTTTTTTTTATAAATTAAAGAAAAATACAAAAATTTCTTCGCTACTCGCTTCATTTTGCATTTTATCGGATTTCTTTTTATATAGCCTTATTTAACGTAAAATTCTGCTGAAATAAGTGGATTTTATTATTCATTTTCCACAAGTCACATGGCTGTAAAAATTCAACTAATGTCGCCTCAACAAAATTCGAACACTTCACTATAAAAATAAATAAAAAAAAAAATTGTGACGATATTGAGAGTTCAGATCAGGCGCGATGGACCTTCAACATGTTTCTCTTTCAGAATTTTGTATTAAGTTTGGTTGTGCTTTTTAAGTCGTCACACTGTGTTATTTCATAAATTACTATTGCGCTATAAATTTTGACCGATAAATACTGCTAAAAAAAATATCCTGAATCAGTCATTATTTGCCAAAATTTTTAAATTTTATAAAACGCAAACCTTTAAATATTAAATATAAACAAAAGTGAACTTATTCCACTATCAAATACATATAACGACTCATAGAATAAATCATATTGTGCACGAATTTTTAGGTGCTTACTTTATTTTGACGCTCACAGTATTTCCCGTTTAAATTTTACCTTGTATGCCTAGTTGTGGATCGATGCTTTCCTCGGCAACAAAGCGATGTATGAAATCCGATATATCGCTAACATTATTCATTTCTTCATAAAATTCCAATGGAATCTGAAAGTAAAGGGGAATACATTTTAAAAAAATAATTGCAAAAACTGGTTACTGGCAGTGATAAATTTAATAAGTTATCCTCTTAAAATTGCGTTTTAACCTATGTAAATGTTGTATAGATGTTGTTTTGAAAGTTCAATGCCTTGCTTAAACAAATGCAGCGCGATGACTAAATTCCTTAACACGTGAACTTTTGGCTTTTACCGACTTAATTTTAATTAACCATAAACTTATTAAATCACTACGTAAACATAGTAATTCGCATTATTTGCTGTTATTAAAAAAAAAAAAGTATTTCGCATTATTGTCTTGCCAGTTTAATAACAGCTTTTTATCTAGTTATGATTGTTATAACAGCTTCTTATGACGTTACAGACACCTGTGCAGGCATACAGCCCCTTTGTTTAAACCGCTTAATGCGCACGGGTGCCATTACTCACTTTATTTCCCACTTCCGCTTAATCGAGAAGAATTTTGCGTGGCGTCAATAGAAATGGCTAAGTATATTATTAACTTGTTAATGAAAAACAACAATAAAAGCAGAAATACAGCTGTTATCAAACGCTCAAGTGTTTTATCAACAAACCTAAGCTCAAACAATCAGTTGGTCAACTCTGAAGAAATGTCCCAAAGATAAGTATGTATTTGAAGAGGTGTCATAATCCACTCGATTGATCTAAAAATTTTTTATTAGTGATTTTAATTAGAAATGTGTATGATGCATGATTCATAGTAACTTTTATTATTTACAAAAAACCAATGTTTAATAATTAAACAGCGGTTGCTGCTTATAGCCGTTATTGTGGCGCTAGTGTTTTATAATAGTTCATTTAGTCTTGAAAATGTTAACAAATTTACATAAGTTAAACCTGCACTGTTTTCATTGTTTAAAATTGTAGTCGCCATTATTTTTTTTTTAATTTATTTAATTTATTAATAACGTTTTCTTTTCAAATTTCGCATTTTAGCACGCTAACGTTAATTGTAAAAAACCACTTTTACTGCGTTTTAATGTTAATATTTATTTATTACATTTTTATTGTATTTGTTGCTGCTATGAATCATTTGCTTTGTAGAGGTTTGTCAAGTTGTATGCTATTTAAAAAATAGCATAGCTTGAGCTCAGATGTCTAAGGACTAGGCTTATCTTAATTCTTAAGTGGGACATTTGAAATTTTTTAGGTTCTATGATATCCTTGGTTAAAACTGAATATTACTGTGGTAATGCTGAAGCAATCACTTACCACTACTTGTTTTTATAGCTTACGATTTAATTTTATGTTAGCTTTCATATTTGAATATATTATTAGCTTTCTATAATTTAAATTTTATTTCTTCGTCTGCTGCAGTTCTTGAAATTGGCTGCGATTTTATTGTCTTATTGAAAGTTTTAATTTGAACAAGAACAATTTTGAAGAATAGTAAAAAGAAAGAGGCAACTAGAAGAGACAAAGTTCCCGGTAGAGTTTCAAGATTGACCTAAAATAAAAACCTTGGCTTTAACGTCATATCGTTCAGATGTGTTTATTCGAACACATGTCCAATCATATACAACTTAAAAAGTAGATTGGTCACAGCCTAATCACTCAACACTACTGAAGATGGATGGCTAGCTCCTTCGGAAACATTCTGTCTAGTCTGTTGTGTGATTGACTCTCCACAGAGTTGTTGTTGTTGCCTTATTCAAAAGTTACTTGATCTAAATAGCTCATAGCACGATGCTACAAAAAAAAATCGTATGTACTTTTGAAGTGACGTAGCAAAAATTGTAGATCTGTAACTCGGTTACAAGTGTTTCTGTAACTGATAAGCGAGTAAATAGTGGTCCGTGATGGAAAAGATACACAAGCAAAAGGAAGTATATGAAATTTCAACAAGTGACAGAAATTTTTGTGTGTAATTTCTTGAGGTTCTAAAAACAATAAATAGAATATAATATAAATATTACACAGTACGACAAAATCAAATTTTTTTGAGTACACATGAGAAATGTTGACATAATAGGGCTATTCCCAGTTACGGGCAAATAGCTTTGCAAATGTATGCCCTACCAAATATTTGCCATCAACTGTGAGCACACTTTTTAGAACACTGTTGCAAACAAAACTCACTGCTGTTTTGGAGGGGAAAAAAAAACAACACGAACAGTATTTGTGGTGTTTTTCGTTATTATTTATCAAAGTGTATTATTTATCAAAGTGAGTTCCATATCAGAGTCTGTTAATTTTGTTTTATTAGCGGCGTTTGGTTAAAATGTGACAGCTGATTGATTGGCAAATAAGTTTTGCCCATGCTTGACTGTATGCAATGCGATTTTAGTGTTGCAAATTTGACACAGTCGGGCAAATGCAAATCTGTACATTTTGTTGTTGTGTTGAAAATATTTGCCATCATATTTTGCAAATGCCACGATGCCACGCTATTTGCCCGTAATCGGGAATAGCCCTAATATGAAAATAAATAAATACGTGTCTCAGCGTTTTGCTGTAGCACGTCAGAATTTTGAGAAAATCGATTTTTAAGCTTCGAAGGTCCGTGGAGGTTCACTTGTAATGTAATACTATTATAAAAAGTTCTATAAAAACAGAATGGGAGAACCGATTTTAATGCTTGAGCCAGTTTCGAAAAGAAAATTAAATTTGGATTTTTTTTTATTAAAAAAACAATTTTTTCTCTGCTAGATGGTGCTTTAATTTTAATGAAAATAAAAAAAATTACCAAAAATGTACGAAATTCATTAAAAATATCGCTGAATCAAGCGGTTTCCGGCCAGCAAAGCACATTCTACTTTAGTTATTAGATTTAAAATTATCAACATTGTATTTTTAATGAATTTCGTACAGTTTTGGTTATTTTTTAATATGAAAAATATAGCGCCATCTAGTGAAGAAAATTAATAAAAAAATATTCAAATTTAATTCCCTTTTCAAAACTGACTCAAGCTTTAAAATCGGTTCACCCATTCTGTTTTTATAGAAGTTTTGTAATAGTATTACATTAAAAGTGAACCTCCACGGTCCTTCGAAGCTTAAAAATTGATTTTCTCAAAATTCTGACGTGCTAAAGCAAAACGCCGAGACACGTATTTTTTTATTTTAAGCCTATTTTCATATTCTGTTAAAATTTCTCATGTGTACCAACTACTGTCGTACTGTGTTATAAATATTATAAATCCTAAATTTATGAATATGGCGAAAAAAATACATGTTTTTATTATTTATGCTGACAATTACACAATTATGTCCTGATGTTACACACTTTGACAATTAGTGATGTTGTTATTAAATACACAAACCTTATACACAAATTTCGATGCATTCTTTTAATGCGGTTGCTTAATGCAATGATACAAATTATATCATGGAATAAATTTCATTTATGAAATATTTCAGTTTAAATATTCAATAAAACAAACATATAAAGTATATATAAAATTGCGTTAATAAAATATTTATAATCTATATGAAAAAATTAAAGTTGATATCTTGTACCCGGAGTATTTGTAACATTTGTTATAACATTTATTTCCACAGCTTCATCGAATATGACTGTTGCACATACAAGAAAAAATGTTTCTCACCAAGTAATAATATATTGAGAACTTCAGTCGATTCGAGTCGCATATTTTAGTTTACAGAAACACTTTGTGAATCGAATTCCTTCGAAAGTAGAATTGAAACAAGCGAGACGAGTCGCCGATTTTTCTCATTTTATTACAGAGACAGTGCAAGTGAGAATGATGTCAAGGTGAGAAAATCTGGTGAGAACTGCAGTGAGAAAAGTTACAGAACTGAACTACTGGTCGAGTATAACACGACACCGTACACTCAAAAATATTTGTGTGTAAATATTACTAATAACTGCGTCCATTCTACGAATTTTATTCGTAGTTTTCAGTCACGAATAGGATTCGTAGAATCGACGTATATTAGTACATATTACGAATATTTCATTATTATTAAAAAAAAAAATCTATATTAAACGAATACATTTGTTAAATTTATGAATGATTATAATATCTTATAACGAAAAAAAAAATATTCTGTTTGAACCTCGGCTTTTTAGCTTACGGGCCACGCACTCCACCAGTACGCTACATCCACTTTACTTTAAATACAGTTTCTTTATACCTTGGCTCTTTAGTTTACAGGCCACGCACTCTACCAGTAGGCTACAGTCACGTTACAATCATACGGTTCCTTATGTTCTGCAGATGTTCAACAAACAAGGCTGAACGATTTCGGTTTTACATTTTTTAAACTCTACTAATAATTCATACATTCTACTAATAATTCATACATTCTACTAATAATTTATACATTCTACTAATAATTCATACATTCTATTAATAATTCGTACGGTCAGCCTACGAATGAATTGTTTCTACTAATATTATTTTTCATTCGTAAATAGTACGAAAGTATTAGTAAATACTACGAATGCAATGAAAGAAATTACGAAGTTATTCGTACGACAAATTTACGAATATTAAGGGTTCTCATCTAAGCATGTAACTGACCCGTAAACATTGTAAACCTTGTGAACTAACATGCGCGTAAACAATCTGTTAAAATTTGTATGGGCGTGAGTTTACATCATTTCCGAGCCTATTTTGTAGTGTAAACTAGCATGTAAATCTACGTGTGTGAATGATGGTTGCCTTTGGCGCTAATCAATACATATTTAAAGTAGTTAAAGTAAATATGAACACGTTTTATTTATTTTTCTATGTTAATGAAGGTTTTTAAAAGGTTTAAAATTTAAAAAAAGGCATAATGTTGTCGCAGCCGCAGCCGCCATTTTGTCGACATTTACGCTATTTACACTTTATCGCTCATCAAAAAATTAAAAGCTATACATGTTTACATGTTTACATGCTTAGATGAGAACCCTTATTATTATTATTATTATATACACAGTCATTCGTACAATGCACTAATACGAATTGATTTATTTTTGTTCAAGAATATCATTAGTATATAAAACAAATATATTCGTAGATACTACATCACACCCAAAAAATATTTAGTATAAAATTAGGAATAAAATCTTTGTAGAAATACAAACAGAGGCTATTCGTAGAATGTACAAATGTTTTGTACATAGCACAAACGTTTGTAGTGTTGGCCGCATGAAAAAAATTTTGTATTCGTAACTTTGTACATTCTACAAACGCTAGTTTGTAAAAATCTATAATGTATAAATATGTGAACTGAACGAACATTGTTTGATAATATACAAAGCGGTGGCAGCAGCGTTCGTATATTTGTTCGTATCTTTGTAGATGAAACGAATGCGTTTGTAAAATATACAAATATTTCTTTGTACAATGTACAAACGGTCATTTGTATTATTTACAAAGTTGTTCGTAGGCTGAAAAGAACAAACAGCTTTGTAGAATATAATAATTGTTTTGTACATAGTACGAAGCTTTTTTTGGGTGCAGGCATTAAAAGATTTTACGAATGAATTCGTAAAGATATCACAATAAAAATACTTTGTATATTGTAAGAATATATGTAGAATGTACGAATATTTTGTTTACCAATATCATTCGCAGAAATTTACTAATAAATTTTTTGAGTGTACTTGCGATTGTTAATTGTTAATAAACTCCCAAAATTTAATTTTACCATTAAAAACCCGATTTTTAGGTATTTGATGCATTAAACAATCAATGGGTCATGTGAATAAAAAATCAGCAAATGCTTTTACTGAATTTTTCTAGTAAAAAGTATGGATTTAGTGAATAAAAAAAGCTATATCTATATAGCTTTTTTTATATCTATATCTATATAGCTTTAAGCTTTTTAAGCTATATCTATATAGCTTTTTTTATTCACTAAATCCATACTTTTTACTAGAAAAATTCAGTAAAAGCATTTGCTGATTTTTTATTCACATGACCCAATAACTCAGACATTTTTTTAAACGATTTTCAATTTTAAATCGATTTTGGAAATATAAAAAATAAAGCTTTCATAATATGTACATAACTTAAGAACTATTAAAAGAATTTTTGAGTTATAATCGGCCAAACCTAACAATTTTACCTTTTTAAAATTTTTTCAACTTTGACGATAATTTACTACCAAAGTTTGGTTAAAAGCTACCAAAGCACACTTTATTAATAATATATGGTCAATCTGTGTGATTATCATATCTTATATCTGATTTATAAATTCTTCTTTTTTAAAATATTTTATTCCAGATCTGGGCCCTATTCTCTGTGAGTTTTAAAGTGTAGACTTCTCCCGACTGAAGCTTGGAACTTTTTAAATTTTTGATTGCAATTTGTAACCAAGGTAGAATCACTAGCATTCAGAAATTTGCAACTTTTCACAAAGATGGTGAATGTCTCATTGTTGCTCTCTTCTTCAAATTTCTAGTACACGGGAGCAGAACTTAGTAAAGACTTGGACAAGTTTTCAAAAGTTATCACAAATTTTCAAGTACGGGTACAGATCTTTGGTTTCAGATTTGTCACTATAGAATCTTGTGATTGAATTGTCGCCCTTTTTCGGTGTTCTGATGGAGTTGACATTTTGCACTCATATGTAATTTCGATGACAATACATTGTTATGGAAATACATTTTCTATTAATTTTAGAAGCTAGTTTTAAAGCCCCAAGTTAAAAGCTTTAGCCATGAAATCGGCAACAAAGGCAAATTTTCATTTGAGAGTTAACAAAAGACAACTACATACAATTTTGAATGCTAACCTAATGGGCAGCTTAAGAGTTTTTTTTACTGCATCGTTTCTGTAGCTCGTTTCTATAACAAAATCGGCAAGTTACCGATTTGTGTGAGATCAGCCGTTATCAATTTCGAAACAACTAAAGTTTCTGTATGTTCAAATCGGGAAAAATTCAGACCGTGATGAAAAATAACATAAATCGAGAAGAACCATTGCGAAATTAAGTCAAATTGAAAGTGAATATGTACTTGCAGCTTAAGAAAATGAATTATGTAGTAATGATGTGTAGTAATGTTTGCGGAAATAATCAACAATTATGAATGTTAATAATTTGACACTTAGTGCTGTGCAACGAAAACTTATAAATATATGCTCATATATTGTTTTGCTAAAATTTTTAACTGTTATGTAAATAGGCATTATTTCTAAATTGTATTACCTTGAAAAATGAAACGTTTTATAACAACAACGAAATATTTCAAACAGTAAAAAATTCAACTTAAATGAAAGGAACAATTTTTAAAGGTACATTTCGCGTACTTATAATTTAATAATACACAACACTACTGACATTAAATAAATCGGTAAAATTTTCACTTGCAGCAAAGCTAGTGAGAAAAGTGACACATTTTTATCGATTCACTTTTCTTACAGAAACACTTTTTTAAAAGGCTCCATTGAAGTGAAATCGGAACATGTGACAAATTACCGATTTGAAACGAACGAATTGAACAGAAATCGATTCAGATTCGAACAGAAACATTGCAGGTGAGAGTGACGTCAAATCGGTAATATGAGTCAGTAACTACGATCGCTACGAGTTACAGGAACGAGCTACTGGTGTTCAAGGCAAAGCGATATATATGTACCACGTTTATCCGGCGCTTCAAGTCGATTTTAACGAAGTCGATTTGATTGAAACCGTTGCATAAACTGAACTTCAAACCGTCTTGAAAATTTCAAATCGATTTAATAAAATCAAATTTCAAATCGGTTCTTAAATTTTCAAGTCGTTTAGAAAAAGTGCATAAACAAAAATTTATTTTTAAACCGTTTCGAAACTCAGCTGTTTTGCTCTCATTGCTTTAAAATTTCAAAACGCTTCCACAATCCCTTTCACTGAGGCCGATTGAGTGCTTTAGTGTAATCACACTACACTAAACTGTTCTGGGTCAAAACGATGTAAGAGAATGCGCTTTAACGTGCCGGATAAACGTGGTAACAGATAAAGTCAAAATAATATCCACAAACTCTTATGCTAATTGCATGAGCGGTTTTTTAAGAGACATACACTACATTAAACTAAGCACACTCTGGCGCTTAAGATATTGCAAAAAAAATATTAATAAAGGACCTACCATAGGCGTTAACACCTAATTAAAGTTTTTCATGCTAATCCAATAAGTACTCGAAAACAAGTAACCAGTAATCGAATCAGTAAACAAATTTTTATACTGATCGGAAGAGCGGTTTAGGAGTCTATTGCGACAGAGATATTCTTTTTTATACATATCGCTCGTTTTCTTCAATTACGTTACAACTCAAAAAACATAAAAATCGAGTAAACTATGCAGGACCGTTCGTTCTACCATGCTCTTTATTATATGTTATTTTGGTGATGATGTCTTTCATATTCTCCACGTTAGATTTGACTTTGTGATTACACCTTGATAATTTTTTTTTATTTACGTTAGAAATTATTTTTGCGGTACCATTGTGTGTAGATTAACTATTTCAAAACTTAAGGCATAGTTTCTGTTTGAGCAATAATTAAAAAGTTAAGGACCAATTTCCTGTATCTGTTTAAATCTTTAAATGCTTCTACTGAAAAATTAGTTTTTTTTAGTTGTAACGTTATTGAAGAAAACGAGCGATATATTTAGAAGATAACCACTGTACAACATATGAATGAAATCTGTCTGCAGCACATGACACCTCCCATACAATTTAATTAATCGTTACATATAAAAGTTGAAGTCTTTAAAATTGGTAAATGTGTGATTTTTATAAAAACATACTGCACAAAATTTTATTTCGATTAAAGATTGAGCGGTGCGGGTCATCTCTTTTGGTATAGCTTCAAACATTTGAAAAAAAATCATAAAAAATAATTATTTTAAATTATGCAGAACGAGATAAATATCTTTTTAACCATTTCATGCTTAATAGCGTGAAGTGCATGTTATATTATAGTAAGACATGGTAAGAAAGTTTTTGTTTTTCCTTTCTGAAAAACATACTTGATTACAAAATCTGTGGACATTGGACAAAAAACTTCTCTCGAGATATAACAATTTTCCAATATTTCAATAATATACATTTTTAAAATTTACATATAATTCTTTTATATATAATATTCGTCGTATTTTTATGGTTTTTAGTTAAAGAGATATGGCATTGACAAATTAACTTCTTTCGAGTTTTTTTTAAAGTTGCATTTGACAAAATAGCTTCTTTAAAACAGTTTATGAATTTAATAGAACATGACGAAATATTCTTTTGACAAAACAATATATCTCCATTTAACGCCGGGGTTAATATTCTAAATTTCTTGTTACTTCCTTTTAACTAATATTCCAATGTTCTTCTTTTGAAAAGAGCTAGTTCGTCAAATGCATTTCAACAAACAAAAACCAACTTGCCTCGATATAAGCGATCAAGATTTTAGACTGTTGCTTCATACGAATAACAACTTGTATGATACAAGTTAATTTTTTTTTCAAAAATTCATTTGGCTGACAAAACATTTTAAGTTTTTATTTAAATTTTTAAAAATACAACATAGCTCTTATATGAAAAGAAGTGATAAGGAAATGCTTATTTACCCCTTAACTGGTGCATCTGTTCTGTGGGAGCTCAACAAAAAACAAATGAGTATATTTCTCTAATAATGCAATTCGAAATTCTATTTAATTCATTTCGAATATTCAAAATAATTAAAAAAATTCTGATTTAACCCTTTAATGTCAAATGTTGGTTATTGGCAACATTGTATATTTTCGGTCATAGTTACTACAGTTTTTGATATTTTTGCTAACGGGTTTGCTCCAACTAAAATTAACATGTGTGAGCATTTGTATATGATGTTACATTTTAAAAATCATTACAAGTGTTAATTTGAGAGCGAGTTAAAGTGGGGTTCAGACGTGAGCAAAAAAAAGTCGAAAAGGTTGTTTTACAAAAGTTCAAATAAAATCTAAATACGCAAGAATTTTATTATAAAAAGTGAATTTTATTATAAATAACAGGTAAGAAAATGAAATAAAGTTTGCAAAACTTAAAAAAAATTGTTATTGTTATGTGAGGAATTTCATGAACACAATGTTGCTTATAGGTAACATTTGTTCATAGTAGCAATAATTTTAGTTTTGTTTTTTGTTTAGAAATGCGCCCAAAAGGTCTCACAGAAACAGAAATAAAACGAATTTTCGATTTCGACTGGAACAATTCTGATGATGAAGAAGGTGAAGAAGAAGAAGAAGAAGAAGAAGAAGAAGAAGAAGAAGAGTTATATGATGCCAATTTGGAAAGAGTCATTGAAGAAACAATTGATCAAGTAAGTGTTATTATATTTTAGTTAGTTATATATTTAGTTGTATTGATCTAATAAAATCCCGTACAGGTAAAGAAAAGGGGAGAAAACGTTGAAATAAATTTGATTACCAGAATTATTGAAGAAGATGAACATGCTGATGAAGAAGTTGAAAATGAAGGGGATATATAAAACATCGTCACGGAAACTTTTGAAAAAATCAATCTGGAGGGTTTGAGATGGAGGAACACAACCCTACCCGATTGTGAAACTGCTTGGAAAGAAGAAACAGTTTGGGGAGAAGTCAAAGATCCAATAAAATATTTCAGTGAGTTCTTCGATGATGAAATTATAAACAAGATTTGCAACGAAACAAATCTATATTCGATGCAAACGAAAGGTGTAGAGCTAAATTGTTTACCATTCGAGATTAGACGATTCTTCGGTGTACTTCTTTATTTTGGAGTAATACAAGTTCCAAATTTACGAATGGCTTGGATGCCAAACTTCAGATTATCAGCTGTTGCAGATTCTTTATCAAGAGCACGCTTTGAGAAAATCAAAGAATCTTTTCATATAAATGATAATACTCAACAGCCGGAACGTGGATCACCTAATTACGACAAACTTTATAAAATACGACCATTACTGGATAAAATGAAAGAGAAATGCAACAAAATAGACCAGGAGGAGCACCAGAGCATTGATGAACAAATGATTAAATATAAAGGATGTCACAATCTAAAACAATACCTACCAATGAAGCCCAATAAGTGGGGTTTTAAAATGTTTACAAGAGCTGGAGTTTCAGGTATCGTATACGATTTTGCTCTCTATGTAGGAGAAGGAACGTGTCCCCCTTTTGGATTAGGGATCTCATCAGATATTGTGTTGCACTTGGCTTCTAATGTTCCACAAAACAAAAATTATAAATTATTTTTCGATAATTGGTTCACTTCCATAAGTCTGATGATTGCGCTAAAGGAAAAAGGTATTTTAGCAGTAGGTACAATTCGAAGCAATCGAATGAAATACTGTAGCCTTTTGAATGAAAAGGAGCTCATGAAAAAAGGTCGTGGATCGTATGATTTTAAATTTGAGGCAGCATACAATTTAGTTGTCTGTCGCTGGTACGACAGCAAGAGCGTTCAACTTGTCTCAAATTATATAGCTGAAGATCCAGTTTCAGAATGCAAACGTTGGTGTCGTAAACAAAAGAAGTATATAAATATACCTAGACCTGCTATTGTTGAGTGTTATAACAAACATATGGGAGGCGTAGACCTGGTTGACATGTTGTTAGAGTTGTATAAAATCAACCACCGTTCAAAAAAATGGTATATGCGCATTGTATACTGGTGCCTCAGCACAGCAGTAGTCAATAGCTCGTTGTTATATAGAAGAGACCTCAAAGATCAAGACTGCAGAACGAAACATATGTCATTGTTGGATTTTCAATTTAGTATAGCAAACGAGCTTCTACACGCGTCTGATATAGCGCCAGTAAACCATCGCAAAAGAGGACGCCCATCGGCAATCCTTCCAAGCATGCAATCTGATTCACCGTCTCCAGCACCATCTGACATTTCAAACGTTTCGTCACAAAGTTCATCGTCGTCAGCAAAGCGATCAAACATATCGGAACCTCCAAAATCCATGCGTCTTGATCAAGTTGGTCATTGGGTTGAATGGGGAGCAAAAGGAAGGTGTAGATTATGCCAAACCGGAATTCCAAATTCAAAATGTTCAAAATGTAAGGTATACTTATGTTGTAATCCACAAAAAAATTGTTTTGTATCATATCACACATGAAATGTATAAAAAACTAATAAAAATAACATAAAATATCAATGTATCTTTGTGTTTTAAAATGTACCACCAATGCTAGATGTTGCTTATAAGCAACATCTCATAACGGTAAAACCAGCAGTAGTAGAGGCTTGAAATTAATATCAGTTCAAAGCTCAAACAATAGCCTAATATATTTTTAACCACGCCCACTTTAATTCTGACATGAAAGGGTTAAGAGCAAAAAAACTGATTTTTTTGCTCTCCAGAAAAGAAAGCAATTTCGAAAGATGTTGAAAAGTTATATATTTTAACCAATTCTTTGTTTGCAGTTTTTGTTATTCTATTGTGCTTGGAATATTTCGGTCAATTTGATTATTTTGAATATATATTGAATAAAAAAACTTTAATAGTATTTCATTTTTCCGACTGTGCTTTGAATGTGTCTTTCCTTCTCCTTCATCGGATTATAGATTTTATATATTTTTATATATCTATCTATCTATCCATAGTGGGCGTGGCACCTCCCATACAACTCAAATTTTCGATATCGATTATATTTGGAGTTATAGGCCGCACAGCCTCGGAATTCGGTATTCGATCACAATTTACACGTGGCGTTTCACTGATAACATTTTATGAGAATTGTACATAGAGGCGTGGCAACTCCCATACAACTGAAATTTGCGATATCGAATAGCTTTGGAGTAATAGGCCGTACAGCCTCGGAATTCGGTATTCGACCACAATTTACACGTGGCGTTTCACTGATAACAATTTATGGGAATTGTACAAAGAGGCGTGGCACCTCCCATACAACTGAAATTTGCGATATCGAATAGCTTTTGAGTTATAGGCCGCACAGCCATGGACGAATTCAGTATTCGACCACAATTTACACATGCGGTTTTACTGATGGCGTTGGACAAGGGGGCGTGGTACCTCTCATTCAACCTAAATTTGAGAAATTCAACAGCTTTTGAGTTATAGGTCACACAGCCATGGAATTCAGTGTTCGACCACAATTTACATATCGTCGGCCTAATTCTAATACGACGTGAGTCAAAATTATCTATTGCTCAGGAGGCAAAGAAAACTGTTTATTATTTGTATGAAGTTCATACGATAATGTATCGTTTCAAACGTTCTACCTCCCTTTTTTCATACAAACATTAAAAACTAAAAAAGGACATAGATGTAGTTTTGACCAATCTACCTAAACCGCTAATAAACGTTACTTTGCCCGATTTTGACTTACATCCTATTAGAATTAGGGCGACGATATACAGTTTCACTGATAACATTTTATTCGTGTTTGGCAACGGGGCCGCGGTAGCAACACGCCGGGTTTAAGCTAGTTATTTAATAGAAAGATGTTGTTTTGTAAAAAGGCAAAAGAAATGTTTTTACTTAAAAATTATTTTTAGAATTTTTTTTTTCAATTCTGAATGTTTTGTTTTTCATTATTTCTAATTTTTTTTATATTCTAAATTCAGCTACTTTCAATCGCAAACTCGAATTTTTACGAAAGTTACACTCACTTTTGACTTTTTTATTTCATATGATTTAATAATTTCTTATTTTTAATTTATTATTTATTTTGTAAGTTAATTGATTTTAATATTAAAAAATCAACATTTGTGATTGAAGTTATTGAAAAGCAATTTAAGCTAAAATGTGATGGGTTTTTTACCGTGTAGATCGTAGTTTATGCAAACAAAGTGCGGCATGCATGGAATTTTAATTGTTCTTACATGCAAGAGTCGAAATTCGATACTTCTGTGGATGGAAAACATATATCTCCACAATGAAAATCGTTTAACTACACAAAACAGGTAAAACTCGGTGAATCACGACGAGCGGCGGATGTTGATTGTAAAAAGAGTAAATTGTGTGAACATTATTGAAACTTAATTAAATTCTTTACTCTGTCAACATTATTTATTTGAGTAACTGAAGCATTTGTTGTTAATGCAACGGAAATATAGACAATAATAGTACCAACAACAAAAGAGCTAGCGATTTTTTAAATGTTATCTATTGCTGATAGAAAATTAACACTGGAATTGCGTAAATTAAATGCTGACGACAATTTGCCAATGTTAAGCCTATAAGGTTTATCGGCCTTATTTTAGTCTATTTTTCAATACTTTGTTAATTTTGATCTGTTTTCATTAAAGTATTTTGAATTTTGCTAAATACATTAATTTATTACCTCATTTTGTTTAACGGATGTTGTTAGAAAACCCAAGCATGTGTTAAATTTTACTTCGATAAATAGCAAAAACCTTTGTAGTTTGAATAAAAAAAAAAAAATTTACAGTAACTATATTCAATTTAATCAACTATAGAAAAAACTACTTATAAAATTTCCAAACTTCCATGATAAAAAGATTCTAATGCATGAATTTATAAAAAGGGTTTTACCAAACAAAAATAATAATATATGTTTTTTATTATTTAGGAGAGTGTGATTGATAACGCTACACCGAGAGAAATAGTTTTCTTATGTTCAGAAATATAAAAAATTTGTTTGATTCAAGCATATGTCCAAATCAATTCAAATTTTCTTCAATCAAGCATTTAAAATTAATTATTAAAAACAATTCTTGTTACGAGTATGTATTTCTAATACTCACTTTTGTTCATGATTTGAAAATGTTTTGCTTGACTAAAGAGAGTGTAAAACTGCTTGATTTTAGCAATTAAAACTAAATTTGAGTATTTATTTGTACTGAATTACGCAGTTGTACTAAAATGAATAGTTATTTAAATTAATAACTAAAAGAATAAAGAAATAGGCGAAGGCGAAACATTTTAGAACCATTTTCTGAACCGATTTTTATTTTTTTTTTTTAAAAGAAATTACAGTAGGGGAAATGAGTGCTATTTCATTGATATAGCAGCATAGATATAGTGATATTTTTTATAGAAATTAACCTGCTCTAACCAGGTGAAATGATGTATGATGTATTTCACTAATTGTAAATACATATACACGTAGAAGATCCGCACAAAAAGAAGAGAAAAACATTCGGCATTGTTTCGTTACGTTTTTTTTCTTTACACTGTGGTATGAGTGCGGTTACGTTCGCACATGAGCAAAGAAAGCGGAAAAAACAACTCTATTTCTATTTTCAGTTTGAAATAACTGGTGGCTTATTCATTAGGAAAGTCAAAGTGATGCCAAATTTTAATGAAAAAGATTTGTTTTTGACATTAAATTTGTATCGAATCAACAGAGAATGTATGCGAAATGGACGAATTTCGACCGCTTGTGAACTCTTGTTAAAAGAAATCGTGGTTTGGTTGAAGAGCAGCACATTTGTAAAATTAAAAATTTTACAATAAATTTTTTTGAAATAATTCGAAAAATCTCATATAATCTAACTAATAATTATAAAATTTTACGCTTTATAAATCGAAAAACTGTATTAAGATGTGATTTGTGCATATGAAATCATTGAAATTGGACAAGCAATAAAAATTCATCAATATTGAAAGAATGATTTGTAAATTTTGTAAGTATATTGTAATAAGAAATTAATATCAAATTATAAATTAAATGTGAAATAATTATTTAATAAATGAAATAAATAAAGTTAACTTTTCTCTTGCCTAATAAATAATTATCTGATCCAGCCAAATAAGCTTGTTTACAGAAAATGATTTGCTTATTCAAAGAGTTTTTTATACAAAACTTATTTATCTGGATCAAGCAATTTATTGTAATGTTAAGAAAGCAATTGAAAGAATCAAGAAAAAATAAAATAAAGTTTGAAGAAAATGTTTCTTGTACTAAGCCATTTTTCTTAGACTGACATTTTAAATTTTGACATTTAAAATAAAAGAAAAATAATGCTTGAATTGAGAAATTTATGCATGAGTGCGAACTTATTGTCTTCTTGATTGGTTCAAGCATAGAATGCTGGATTTTTTCTCTTATCAAAGGTTTGTATATGGGCATTTCCACAGAATAGTCTACCGTGGTCAAAAAATTAAAACTTATTTATTTATTTATTTATTTCCGTCTATGGATAAATTATCCTTACAGACAATAACAAATCAGGATATAAAATAGGAACAAAATTATAAACTGTTTAACAAGAGAGTAATAGTAGCTCTAAAGGCATTTTTAGGCATCGAAAAATCAATTAAGTTATTATTATACATTCTGTTTATAGCTATAAGTACTCTATTAATAGGCTCATTAATGACATAATTGGTTCTATGGCAATTAATATAAAAATAATCATAGTTACGAAGCATTCTTTGTGGAATATTAAACGATAATAATTCAAGTAACTTCTCACAGATGATGTTTCCGTTGATCAAATCGTAAATGATCATAATACTGTGCAATAACCTTCTAGCTTCAAGAGAAGACAGACCAATAAGCAGGCAACGCGTTCTATAGGATGAAAGAGGATACGACAAACTAATTGAACGTAAAGCAAATTTCAAAAATCTTTTTTGAACTTGTTCCAATCTAGTAATATGCACTGAATAAAATGGGCTCCAAATAAATTAAGCGTACTCCAGGCTAGATCTTACGAGGAACGAATATAAATTTTTAAATGTGTATGGGTCAGAGAAGCCGGTACTATTTCGCTTAACAAACGCAACTAGGGAATATGCTTTGGGGATAATATGATTTAAATGACAGCTAAAACTAAGAACCAAACCTGAATCAAAAATAACGCCTAGATCACGAATTTTGGATAACCTTACAAGCTTAGTGTTATCTAAGGTATAATCAAACGATATAGGAGAATTTATCTTATAATAAGAAACAACAAAGCATTTTAAAAGGTTTAGTGACAATTGGTTTAGATTAAACCAAGAAAAAACGTTTACGAGATCAGCCTGAAGACGATAAGCATCCGATTGATTTTTAACCTTATGGAAAACTTTCAAGTCATCTGCATAAAGTAAAAATTGGGCATTATTAAAACATTTGGAAACATCATTTATAAAAATGACAAAAAGTAATGGTCCAAGAATGCTACCCTGAGGAACCCTTGAAGTTGATAAAAAAGGAAGTGATTTTACGTTTCCAATGACTACATATGAAACTCTATTTGAAAGGTAAGATTCCAACCAAGAAAGAAATGTAGAATGGAAGCCAATCTTGGCAAGCTTGAGTAGTAAAATTTCATGTGATAGTTTATCAAAGGCTTTGGATATGTCGGAGTAAATGACATACAACTGGTACCGCTTTTCAATTGTGGTGATGCAGTAATTTGTGATATTAAAAATTTATATTATCTAACCGCTTTATTTTGTATCACGAAAATGCAAACCAACAACAAGCAAGATACGAGCAGCAATATTTTTTTCTATATAAAATTCTATTGCTTCTCGTGTCTTGCTTGTCGTTGGCTACACAGTAAAAAATTTGAGATTACATTTTATCTTTTTTATAACATTTGTGTGGTATAAACTTTTTAATGTATAAATTTTATACCATTCAATATTATAAAAATAATAAAATAAATATAATTTAAAAATTTCATATGGATATCAAGTGTTAATCAAAATAAATTCACCGAAATCGGGAAATTTAAAAATATAGTGGTTTCGATTGGTCTGACGAGAAAAATGGTCTGGAAAATTTATAAGATTTGATGGTATAATTTTTAAAACATTTTTGGTATTGTTTTATATGGATTTATATGTATTTATATGTATACAAAATAGTATAAAATGTATGCTCATATTTTTTACTGTGTAGCATTGGCAGTTTGTACATATATTTATTTACCATGATTATAAAATCGTCTGCACTGTTTCACAAATGTAGTGTTTCTTTTTCGTAAGTGTTTAGTAAATGTTTCGTAAACTTTTTTGTTTTAGTAAAAATGGAAGGCATTGGCTAATGATAATGAAAAAATGGTTAAGGCAAGGAAAGGACAATATATTGGATTAGACTTCACTACCAAATTACTTAATTAACCAAAGAGCCAATTAGCCTACAGTGGAAATTAAAGTAACGTAACGCCAATAACGTAACGTATTAGGATCAAAAAGCCTAATAAAAAAAAACCCAAACAAGATTTTTGAATTTTATCACTGGAAATAAACTTATATTATTTCAAATCCTTCTAAAAACAGTTGTGTGCAAAAAGTTTTGCCCAATTCAGAGAGTTTTGCAAATTTTGTAATCCAAATCGAAAATCACTTCCGTTTTTTGTAACGTAGCGCCAGCACATGTTTTTGCTTATATCTTTAAATCCTAAGGGTCGATTGTTGTTATTGTTTTTACTTAATATAGTGCTACTTAATTATTACGCAAATATAAAAAACCTTAAAAATTATACTTCTTCATTTCTTTTTTAATATTGTCCGTAACGCCAGTTTGGAAATGCCCATGTCACTTTGTATGGTCACATGGACACTGCATGGACAATGGTCACTTTGTATGGAAGTGAAGTGAAAGCGAAGTTTTAATTTGATCCTACCAAATTTCGTTATACTTTTGCAGTACGCGTAAAGTTACAAAAAAAATTAAAAACTGAAAAAAATCCCATACACTTGTGCAATCGTCAACTCGCGTGTGTCACGTCTTAAATGCATGCCCTTAGCCCTTCGACTTTCCATCACACCATTTTTAATTTAATGTGTATTTTTTAGAGGCGGATAACTTTGAATAACTTTAAAAATGTTGTTGTTGTTGTTTCTTTGGAAAAATTCGTTAGAGTAATTAATTGCTCTAACCTGACTATAAGCTTAATAAACGATTTTAAACTATCAAACAACTAGAATTTGTATTTAAAATCAAGTATGTTTTAAACTATCAAACATTTAGAATTTGTATTTAAATCATAGAAAATCAACATAATAAATTACAAGGTCATATAGAAAACTTTCAGTTGTTTGTTAATACTCTTATTTCAGAGAATTTTTTGAAAAAAGTCATAAAAGTCTTAACATCTGATTAAAACCACAGGCTGATTTTGTCGTATCAGTTTGGCACTTGATTGTAAAATGTCTTAGCAGATGCGTTCAGTTTAGCAGGACTTAACAAATTTTACTGAATACCTTTAATATAATTAAGTGTTTCGTTTCAATCCTTTTTATGATTCCCTACAATTAAATGATGATTTCAATTTATATTTCCAAACATAAATACATACAAAAATCAGCTAATTTAATAATAATTTTTTTATTGAAGGTATGTTCACAATTTGTTTTAAATATTGTAAATTTTTTTAAAAATTTATCTCAAATACACCTTATCCTGAACAGTCCACATTGTAATAGACAAAATAAGAAAATAAGACTAATACTAAGAAAAATAATACCTTTTTCATAAATTCGATTTTATTCCTTCTCTTGCCCTTGACAAAAATGAGCAGTTTCTCAGAAAATAACGACTTTGTCATATAGTAAATTTCTGACTTTGGAATTAGACCCAAAGGCAAGTTCTAACTGCATCTAAATATAACTGTTTTTGCCAAATTTAGTCTTACTGCATCTTTATGTATGCAGTTATACATAAATTGGCCATACTTCCATAAAATTATATGGGAGGTGTAGAGAAGGATCTTGCTGTACAAAATTTTTGTTTTGCCAAATTTAGTCTTACTGCATCTTATGTATAACTGCATACATAAAGAAGGATTTTGCTGTACAAAAATTTTGTTTTGTCAAATTTAGACTTACTGCATCTTATGTATAACTGCATCTCATGTATAACTGCATCTTTATGTATGCAATAAGACTAAATTTGGCAAAACAAAATTTTTGTACAGCAAGATCCTTCTCTACACCTCCCATTTAATTTTATGGAAGTATGAACAATTTATGTATGCAGTTATACACAAGATGCAGTAAGACTAAATTTGGCAAAACAAAATTTTTGTACAGCAAGATCCTTCTCTACACCTCCCATATAATTTTATGGAAGTATGAACAATTTATGTTAATTAGTTTTTGGTGTTGCTGATCTCGGATCTGAAGTCATAAAAAATTGTGTGTAATTAAGTTAAGATTGGTTCAGCTTACTTGTCAAGCTGTCATATAGCAAGATCGGAATTTTATTTTTGACTTCAGATTCTTAATCAGCGACCAGAAAACATAAAGAAAGCTTAAATTTCATTAAAGTATTTCTTTATAATTTACGATGGTTTCTAATTTAAAGTGATTTTTAAAAGTGTCTGTTATATGCCATAACTCTAAAAAAAATCTGTTAGGATCGGGTGTTAAATTTTTATCTAATTGAACATAGTTCCAAACATAGTTCCTACCCAGCAAAATTTTTGATGCAAATGTGTCATGCATTCGTAGGAACACTGCTTCCAGAAGACATTCTATGGATCAAACTGTGCTTCTTCTTAGCCTTATAAAGAAGTTTTTTCAAGAAGCATTCTTAAAACCTACTTCTGGAAGACATTGAAATGGCATTTAAATTCAACTAAAGAACAAAAATTATATATAATTATAATATATGTTTTAGATATTTTCCGTGGGACTTTTTTAACTCCCAATTAAACCCAACCCCTTACTACTTCCAACACCAAAATGCTTTGAAAATCGGTTAAAGGATATTTTACGTGAAATTCTTTTAAGCCCCCCTAATAAAATTCAAACACTTCTCATTTCCCACTCCAAACTTGCGAGAATGTCGGGAAGAGAGATATTTTCTCAGGGATTTTTTAACCTTCAAACCACAGAAACCATTCCATTCCATGGAATGCCTTCTTAAAGTTCTTCTGGAAAACACCTACTAGAATCATTTCTTTGAAGGGCTCAAAGAAATTTTCCATTGCAAAAGTTCTGGAAGCACTTCTAGATAAGATTAAGGAAAGCATTCCTCCCCATGACATGCATATGTTAAAAGAATGCCTTCTGGGTATGAAAGTGGAATGGATGGAATTCGAAACTTTCCCTTCCACTTTAGCTTCTTTTGGAAGCACTTTTTTGCTGGGTACCTACCAACTTATACATCACTATGAATTTGAATACCCCAGTAGTCCAAGTCTTAAAGGAATCTTTAATGAGTCATGCACGATTTTTCTTCATCTTTGAGGAAACATGCTGATTCGTTCATACATTGACGAAAATCTCATATAAAAGTTCCAAATTCGTTTACAGTTTGAAAACTTTCTGTTTTTGATAAATGAAAACAAGACAGATTTGTTAAAAAATTTTCGACAAATGTATCTCATGCAGTAAGTTTTTTTAAGAAATCATCATGACATTTTCGTGCACGATGTCTTGGAGTGCAGGGACATAATTTAAAGTTTCATAATTAGTATATAGCTATAATTGTATAATTTCTTGTAATTGTTTTTAATATGTTGCTGGTCACTTTTGTGTTGATAAATTATATGTTCTTAAGAAAATAGAAATAAAAAGTGCTTTGGCGACACCCTGCACAGTCCTATTATAATGCCAATCATACCATTATATCAAAAATAAGTTTTTCCCACAATAATTGTTTTGCTTTAATAATAGTTCTAATAAAAGTTATAATTTACTTTTGTATATAATTAGTTTCATTATTAAGTTTCATTATAAAATCCCAGCAAACCAAATGATATTGTGATAATACATAAAGAAATTACTGCTTTCGATAGAAAACGATCTAACGTTAACGATATCGAAATTGAAGAAATATAAATAAAAAGGCAATATAAAATTTCGATATTACAACAATATCCAGAATTACAAAAATGTTGCTGTTTTTGCGCACGCAATCACCTCACTTGGGGTTCTTTGTCTGGAAATTCCCTTTCCATATGAATAGAATAAACCATCTCTCTTTTCCTTCTTTAAAATAGATTGCCAGATCAAAAATCGAACGATGGGTCCCGCGTTCGCTTTACAAAATAAGGCCATAAACATAAGTGGTATTCAATGAACGCAGTATTGGCGATGTAAACAGCGTATGTTCGATAAGTTTAAAGCAGCGTAATTTGCAATAACAAAATTGTAAGGGATTAAACTTACGCAGCTTACGGCACAAAAATTTAGTAAGGGTATTCCCTAAACGCCTCGGAAACTGCTTAAAACTCGTAAACTGCTTAATTTTAAACAAATTGGGAATTTCAGAAATATTTTGTATGGAAGTTTTTTACGATGTTTGAGCTACAATTCCAGTGTTTAAACCATGTAAGCAAGATTGCTTCAACTTTTAGCTGTCAAAAAGTAAAAACTTTAGTTGTAGCTTTTTTTCTTTTGTTTCAGTTGTTTTAAATATTTTGCTAGTTCATTCTTTTTGTTTTGTTTCAGCATGATAAATGTTTAAGAAATGTTTAAGCTGTTTCTGTCATATGCATGGCAAATTCATCAGATGTCTAAAGGTGCGTTCCTTTAACATAGGCTCGGAATTTTACAAGTTTACGAAATGGGAAAATTTTATCGTTAAGGGAATACCATAAGTGTATACAGTACGAATAATGCGTATTATGCGAACGTGGTTTTATTGTGCTTTTGAAAAGCAGTGTTTCAATTAAATTTAACAATTTTAAAAATTACAAATGCACTTACCATTAATGGATCTAAAATTTCTGTAAAGTTTAAAATAATTTTGTGGGGCAATTTCTTTTTAATACAATTACGCATTTTACTCGGTTTTTATTCAGGGTGGTTTCGTGGAAGCGCTTAGCGTAAACTTATAGCTATACGCTTTCAGTATAAATACTTCGTTCAATGAATACCATTATTGTTTCGATATCGTTGCTATATTGAGGCTAAAAAATTTCAATATCTCAACGATCGCAACTTCAACGGCTTTTGAATAGAATAACGGGCAGAAGTTGGCCCGTATTTCATATCAATTATGTATTATGTATAGAAAATAAATTTTAAATTTTTTCAAATTAGATATCGTTTCGAGATGAAAATTATATCGCATTTAACTACCGTTATCCATAGTGGAATTCCCAAAAATTTAACGATAGTAATCGTTGTCATTATCGGTGATTCTGCGTGCCACGTTCATATAAAATGACATCTGTAGCTAACTAACTATATCGAAAATCGTCGTTAAAGTGTTTGAGAATTCCAATACTGGTTTGCTGGATTATACTCGTAACTTATTGTACCTAAACAACTTTATGTGCAAAACACTCTCCACGGAAAATTAAGAATTTTTGAGTAAAACAATAAGAATGGAAGTATTTTTTTTTTCAGAACATCTAAATGTTATCATAATCTCTTAATTTTTTTATAGCATATGTATAAATTGTCTCCAAAAATTAACAACTTACCGGATCAGTTCGACTTTCTTCCAGAAGCTTCAGTTTTGTATTACTATCTTCTGCCGACGAAGAAGACAAATGTGCGCCTGCGTTATGATGTGTGCGTCCATTATTATTGTTATTGTAGAAGAAGCGTTCAGGAATTTGTTCACCTGGTGCACAGATGCACATCTGTAGATTTGTAACACCGAACAGTAGTAGCAGTAGATTAAGAAGTGTTGTTCGGTTTGTGGTTTGCATTTTATCACAGATTTGTTTGTTTGTTTTAAATTGACTTATGTTTTTTTTTTAAATCAGGGATTTCCCTGTTATTTGTTATTGTATGAAGAAGACTCACTCTTAATTCTCTCAGACAGTTATCTGAAAAGCAAAATATTTATTTATAAGAGCTGCATTAACTAGATACTATACAAATATGTTTGTATAATTTTTTATAACACTTGATTTTTTGATATATTTATTGCATTATTTATGGAAACATGGCATAGTGTTGGGGTTAATTCTTATATTTTTTGGCTGTTATCTAGGCTGCTTTTCTACTATTTATTCAAATCGTGCTACAGGTTGTTTACAGGTCTTGACATGTGTGTCATGTTTGGTGTTAATATTTGATTTAACGTGCTAGTTTAAGAGTTTTTTTTTATGAGTGTTGATGTAAAATTCAAAACTCTTTTCCAATATTCACTCGCATTGTTATCTTGTATTTAACGTGCTAGTTTGAGATTTCTTTTTATGAGTGTTGATGTAAAATTCAAAATTATTTTTCAAAATACACTCTTGTATTTATATCACTTCCTAAATTTTTTTTATAAATTTTTCAGTTATAACAAAAAAAAATTTGGTTTCCTTTGGAGAGTAATGAAAATACCACGTAGCGCCAAGAAACATTAAAGTCACCAGGTATGTCATAGGCTTTATAACTAAAATTATTTTGAAATAAGTTGAACACAAATTTCGAAATACACTTGACATTGATACAAACTTAGTTCTTATCATTATGTTGGCATAACAACAACAACTACTACATTATAATTACGCTCAGGTGCGATCGTAGTTGTTTCATTGCATGCACTATACAAAAAGATAAAAATATTTATAAAAATTGAAGGTACACACAATCGAGCACATGCGCACGTACAATATTTTAAAAGAATTTATAATTTCATCGATGACCTTGTTGGGGGCTTTAACACTGCAATACTTCATAGAAATCATTCAAAAACAATATAAAAAATAACTCAAGTTTAATTTTAAAAAGTTAGCTCGAATGAGCTTTAGTAAACAGTGATATTAATGAAGCATTTCATTGATAGTCCAATCAAAATAACAACAGTTATTGATAATGAAAGATATTTATATGATTTTTTTTTAAGGAAAGAAGTTATTAGGTCTGTTTCGGTACTCGATTCAAGTAGCTTGAAGTTGCTTAAAAGCGTTATTTTACAAATTTGTTTAAGCTTGAGAGAGAAGAATAATATGCAAAATGTCACTCTCTATTCTTTTACAATTACTTGAAGTCAGGGGCGTAAATAGCGGGGGGGGGGAAAAAATTAGACTACCCTCCTTACTATTTTAGAGTCGGCCTAATTGTTATTTTTTACTAAAATTTTTTAAAATATTCGTTTTTATAAACAATAATTATGAACGCATCAAAGCCAGTCGTACCTTTTAATGCCCTTTTCATAACAAAAACCAACTTTAGTCGGCTATTTCATTTTAATTCATACCCAAAACTATCTTCAGTCGGCCAATTCACTTTTAGTCGTACCTTAAACAAACTTCACTCGGCTAACTCACTTCCAGTCGTACCTTAAAAGAACTTCAGTCGGCCTACTCATCATTTTAAAGGCCCAACCAAAATAGACGTTTTGCTCCATAACGAGTAAAAACTTAAGTGTTCGGTTAAATGCATATTAATGTTGTTACCCAGAATGAGCAAACGTAACTGAACGAAACTAAACGAAACAGTTTGACAAGACGTATTATTCCGTAAGAACCGAACTGCTAGCGTAGCAACTCGTCAACAACAGCTGTGCAGAGTGCGTTTTTATTTTATTTTTATCAATTTATTTTAATTTCGCCATTATTTCACTCATTTTTCACAAATCTTTATTAAAAATTACAAAATGCACAATACAAAACTCGATTGCCTACTGATCAGCTGTTTCAGACGAGTTGAGCAAATCGTTTCATTTTGGGTTAAATCCGTAAACATCCGTAACGAGTGCAGACGTTCGTCAAAGTGCTATCGTCTCGTTTGGTCTATTTTGGTTGGGCCTTAAGTCGTATCAGCGTTGAATTGATGTAAGTCCCATGTTACGGTGACGGTCATGGGCTCATCATGGTCATGCATTGTTGTTGTTTCAATGTAAATTAAAAATTTGAGAGCAAGAGCAAGAGAGTAAATTTTCACCACCACGGTCACCAAATGATTCGACAAAAATATGAAATCATGGGATCAAACCAGTGTTGCGTTGTGGAATTATTCACAACATTTGTGTTTAGGCACGAAAATAGTACATTTTTAGAACAAAATGTATGAAAGCAATAATGAAACCTGCTTAATAGCAACACTTATCGGTTGAAAAAATACTAAAAGTAGCAAATAGTGTACTGGTGCTTAGGCATCATATGACCACCAGCATAACATACTTTCGTCACACAGCTCATCAAACGAAAAAAAGAGATTAAAAAGTGTCATGACCAGGGATCATATGACGACCACCGTAACATTACCCTAAACGAATCGAATATACGAAAGTAGTATAAATTTTGTTAAAAAAGTAAGAGTTGTTAAAAAATAGTAATGCATAGTAATGTAAAAAAGAGAGCAGCGGACCAAGTGGAAAAAATGGATCATTTTTAGTCCAATTGTGCAACCGTGTCCTTGACCAAAAATAAAAACCGAAAATTATATTTTTGTTTGACCAAAAAAATATTAATTATTTTTATTTAAGATTTAAAAGATAAAATCAGATTACTATTTTTATATCTGAGCAAAAACTTGATAATCATAAAATGATTAATGCTTAAGTTTTTAGATATAGCTTAATGATAACAGTCCCTGATACAAATACCTTGTCAAAAAGTTGAAAAAATAAGTGGAATAAAACAAGCCCAAACGAACAAAGGTTAACTCAGTCGCCATACATATTCCCCTTTTTAAAACCTAATTAATACATTTTGGTAGAACTTTCTGAGATTGAAATTTTTATCCAGAAATACCCAACATTTGTAATAAAAAATTTAATGATCAAAATTGGCCAACATATTTAAAGAAATTTTCTTAACTCAAGAACTCTGATGTAAAATCTTTAATTTCATTGACTTAATATTTTATTTTAAATATAATTATAATAAATAAATAAAGAATTTAAAGGATTCAGTCAAACTATTAAAAAAAGGTTCGTTTTAACTTTGAAACTCGAGATGATGGCAAGAAAAACACCATTTTTAAATCTGCATTCAAAATTCATTTACTATAAAAGCATCATTTTATGTCATTGTTGATGTTCTAAACGAAATTTCCCAAAGCTCTAAGAAAATTGAATTCTCAATTCGCCATCGCCGTCGTCTTGCGCCGAAACGTTTGGATGATAACAATGCCAACGGTTTATTTTTTGATGAACAGGGGCCGAATTACAGCATCCGTGATCGAGCAAAATTACGAAAGGCACGACGAGACAAATGCCTATTAATCTTGTACAATTTTGCTCGATCACAGGTGTTGTAATTCGGCCCCTGTTTTTATAGAAGAGAATTTAAACTTGTATTGGATAAGATAACCTCACTGATGAGAGATAAATTAAGCAGTTGCTTAGAAACAATAAAGCCTCTGTATGAACTCTTTAATCCAATTTTATCTTCTCCTAAATTGACCCAAAAGCGAATTCTCGAATCAATAAAATTGTTACCAAAAAATTGTTTGTTGTATTCACTTCAATTGAAAGCGGAATTTGAAGTATTCTATGATCTATGCGAAGGCGTAGAAACTTTATCGGGTTCAGCTAATGTTTCAGAATGCAATAAAAAATTTCTTCCTGCAGTTACCAAAATGTGGCATTTGCTGTGCACAGTGCTCGTTACTGTTTCAGGAAATGAGAGAACGTTCATCTAATTAAAATAAGTTAAAAATTATTTAAGAGCCACGCAAAGTGACTCACGTCTTAATGACTTATTAATACTTTCATCGGAAAAGGACATAGTTGATCTCAGTAACTTAGATAATATTGCGCAGCAATGGGCTACCTTTAAAAAAAGAAGAATTAATATTTAAATGTTATACTTAAAAATTAAGTTTGTGTTTTTTATTTAAAACACTATTTTTTTAATTTATTTAAAATATTAAAAGAACAAATGTTAAAGAAATTGAAAGCCCTGTTTATTTTTTAACACATATAAACTATGAATTTTTAAAACAAAAACGAAAATAAATTTTTAAATGATTCGATAATGTTGAAATACTTTTATTTTATTTTCTTTGTCAGAGGGAACGAAAAGAAAACTGCCTTTAAGGGATCTTCTTCACTTGAAAAAGATCGAAAGATTGAAAAGTGTTACTATATGTGGGTTAAAAATTTCAGGATTTCTTTAAACGGTACCAAAGATTAACGAAAAAGTCCGTTTGAGCAGAAACTGTTTTGCTATATATTTATTATTGTAAAATCTCTAAGATTATTACCTACAATCATCTATTAAAACCTAAAAATCGAATTTTTAAAGTGTTATAAATGTAAAAAAAAGAATAATTTTTCAATTTTGGTTTTGAAAATGGCGCCAAAAACAGGTATTAGGTTTAGCTGGCTGATTATACTTAGTCTTATAGTTTCAAGTATTATCGTTTAGATTAACTAAAAAAATTTTCAGTTACCTGTTGTAAAAGCTGAGAAATCGTTGCCACCTTTTTGGATTCGAAAAATGATGTCCAAATTGCGAAAAGCTTAAGAGAGCAGATAAAAGGTAAAAAAAAAAATTCAAAACATACTTAATCATATGTATTTTAATGTACACAAGTTTTTTTCTCATCATTAAAAAAGTTTTTCGTAAAAATAATTACAAAGTATTTTTCTTAGCCGTTCAAATGAAAAAAACCCCTTAAGATTTATTTACATTAATCGAACTTTAGATAATTCAACTATGTTGTATTTAAAAAAAAATCGGGACTTAAGGGTATCCAGTCGGCCAAAATACATTGATATCCCCCAATCAAAATGGCCTCGGTAAGCCCCTGCTTGAAGTTAAAGTTAGCACGGAAACAGACCTATTTTCGTTATGAGTCAGTGCTTAAATTAAAAAAGTTATTAGTGGCTGAAAACTACAATACGGTTGGCAACCAAAGATAATTCTTTAAATGTGTTCAAGTTTAATATTTTTGGTTGCATTTTAAAAGATAATAATTTTGAGTTAGCCAATTGTAGCAAACAAATTTCGTAATTATGCTCGATCACGGATGCCGTAATTCGGCCCCTGATCTTACATTCTTCAAACCTATAATGCACCCTAATTTTTTTTGCTTTGGGCGATTGTGTTTTGTTTTGGTTGATTTTTCGTTTTCACTATTTTTTACGAATTTGAAAATTTTGTCCAATTTTTGTTTTCAATTTTTGAGTGTTTTTTCAAACATAAGAAAAAATCGTGTCATTTCTTTAAAATATGCTGCAATCAGAAGAGAAGGCAGTAACCACAACCAAGCCCTTGCCCCTCCCCTCGTGGTTGTCATACGATTACATAAAAATTAACAAAATGTTTCTTTCTTTTAAAAATGTCCATATACTTTCATTTAAATGGATAGGAATATCAGCAGGGCTGTAGCCAGGGTGGGACAAGGGGGGCAATGCCACCTTACTACAACCGTTTTCCCCCTGGCCAAATCAGACAATGAAAAACTTTAAATGAATAATTAAAATGCATTTTGTTGATATATTTGAAACATTTCAGACAAATTGTTACAACTTTTCAAATTTCTACTGGGTCGCCAACATTTGCTACCAAAAAATGAAATTTAAATTTTAATAATTTCTAACCCGCATCCATAGGAACTTTCTAGAAATGAAAAGCACGTTGTGCACCAATTTGATGCAGATACAAAAATAATATACTATATAATAGTATAATTCATTAAAATGTTTTTAATATAAAATTTTTTTTAAGCATGTTGAATGTTTATTAATTTTAAAATAAGAAAAAACTGCAAATCTTAATTCTAGCAAAAAATTTAAACAAGCAAAAGATTTAAATCAAATCATGCATGTTTGTTCTTAATATATAAATCTGAATAAAAAAGTTGCATCAATTTGATGCAAACGACGGATGCGGGTTAATTCAATTTTTTATTTGTTTTACTTAAAAAATGTCTTATACATATGCTAGCCCATTTCGCTACTCTTTCTTATATTTCTTGCCACTTTAAATAAATCTTGTATTTTTACCCTCATTTTATTACAAAGTCCTGATTTAATTTTTATTATTTTTTTTTAATGTATTAATCTCATGTATAAAAAGATGGTATGATACACAGATATGTACATTCATATATTATAAAATGAACTGTTTTTAATAAATATATGTAATGTATTCATTTCACACGTTAAAAAATTGTCTTTTTTATTTAAATGAAAAACAAAAAATTGCCCACCAGGATTCATGCCTGCCCCTCTCTCTTCTTGGTCTGGCTACAGGCCTGAATATCAGTAAGAGCATATAACCACTTGTTCGCAAATGCTATTGAAATTTTTGTTTTCTTTTTTTTCTGAAATTTTGTTTTTGACATCTTTTTGCTTTTTTCGTTAAATTGTCGTTTTTTATTTTTTCTTACTGATTTTGGTGTGAAATTTTTTGGTTCTTTACAGAATTTTTCCAAAATTTTTTGGCCATTTTTGCTTTTTAATCTTTTTGGCTAAAATTCGTTTCTTCATAACATTTTTTATAAAGTTTTTTGTAATTTTTCATTAATGTGATTTTTTGGTGTTTTTTTATTGGGCGATATTTTTCCCCTTGCGGACGGTCCTGTTATTTTTATCGCTGAGATGGAAAATATTTATTAATGCTATTTAACATTTTTTTAGTTTCACTGGTTTTCTTATTTTATAAATTCTTGTCTTTGTTTTGCTTGTTACAATTGCAAGCTATTCGCTGCTATTATCATTTCTATAGTCTAAAATTAGTATTTAAACTCTTGCAATCTTCAACAACTTCTATTTTGTTTTTCGCTCTTCACGTTTAATTTTATGTTTTGCTTTTTCGCTATTTTCTGGTGCTTGCTATTTGTATTATTATTATTATTGTTCAAGTTATGAATGAATTTTTTGTGTAGCTGTATATTTGCTGCAAGTTGTAGAGTTTTACAATTTTTTTGTTTGTATTTTGTGTTATCGTTTTGTATTGTTTTCTTTGCATGTGATACGAATTGACCTATAATTATAATAATTATTATTATTATGATGCGTTTTGTAAATGCGTTTTATAGGAAATGCGTTTTATAGAAAAAAAATGTTATACAGGGTGCTCTTTGCAATTAATTTTTTCAAAAATTTATGAAAATATTGTTTTACACAGTGCGTTCAAAACAAGTTTAGATGCTTTGACATTATTTGAAATAAGTATCTCAATAATTTTCGTACTTTTAAATTCTTCTGTAAAAAATATTTTGCTCTTTTCTAGTACATATTTTATTTAAGGGGCTATACTACCTGTTGTGCATGAAATCAAGGGAAATTTTTTAGGATAAATAAAAAATCAAATGTTTTTTAATTTCGGTTTTTCTAATATATTAATACATATAGCTTTTAAAGTATAAATTTGCTTTAATATGTTAAAACAAAATGGCGGCGCTGTGGCTGATACAAGTAAATTCCTCTGTATTGAGTGACCTCTGCGGGCGACCACCATGAAAGAAGATGCATAAATCTAGTGAAGGTAGGATTTTTGGAAAAAGTTTGTTTTACAAAAACGACGCCAATTGAAGAAATTCTATGACTTTTACTAGGAAACATCAATAGATAAGCTACAGTTAAAATTTAAAGTAGATTGTTTGAAAATGTAAGGTCACCAGATTTGAAAATATGGTTTTGGGAAAAATCCTTTAAAGTTAAAAGTGTTAAAACTTTAAAAAATTTTATTGTTAAGCTTTAATTTTAAATACCTGTACCATAATAAAAAATTTTTAATTTTATTATTTAATAGTTAACAAGCATTTAGACTATTAAAAAAATGTCAATAAGGTAAATACAATAATACAGTTCTGTCATTCATCATAATCTAAAATTAAATCCAATTGCGAATTAAAGTGTCCTCATATAAATCAGTTTCCTTGTATCAGCCACAGCGCCGCCATTTGGTTTTAAAATAATTAAAAAAGTTTTTTTTTGTTGTATGTGTATTACCATGTTTGAAAACCCATCATTAATCATTTAATTTTTTCTATATTCATTTTAAAATATGACCCGTTAATACAAATACAGGTGCATCTGGATAAAGTGAACAAATTTTTCACATTTTTTTTTTGCATTTTTGATTGTACGCATTTTCGAGATTGAATTTTTCTAAATAGAAATTGATTATTTTTCTTAGAATTTTTTTTTATATTTTTTTGCGTACATTTTTGCTCTTATTCTTTGAAATTCCAGATATTATTTTGTTCACTTTTTGTTCACTATCAGTTGTTCACTATTTAGAGTAGTCCTTTTGAAAAAATAGTTCGCTATTTCAGGGGTTCTTTATATCCAGATTTGACTGCATAAAAAAACTATAACTATTAAATTAAAGTAAACAAGAGTCTAAGATTTTTCAGAGATATTATCGAATTCTTTATATTCCAATTCACAACGTTAAAAAATTTATCAGTGTAGCCAAGTTTAAAGAATTGGAGTTCATATTCGAAATAAATTAGAGCTGAAATAACTTCATTGTTTTTTTTGTGACATAAAGATGTGTCACAACTTATCTCAGAAAATATAAAAATATCTCAGAAAGTACAAATTATGCGAGTAAGTTTTTCGATTTGCAAACCGATCCTTAAAATAAATTCCTGATGAATGCATACAATAAAGAAGCAAGCACAAAAACAGAATAACACAAGCTGAAACCAGTTTACCGACGCGTTAAAATCAACAAGTTGACAGAATCACAAAAACATTGAGAGTAGTTTTCTGTTTAATATTAATGAAATTAATAAGTTCGGGTGATTTGCGGAGTAGACCAAAGATCTACTTTTTCACATAAAAAAAAATCAAACTGTTTGCAGTCTTAATTTGCACCACATTGAAAAAGTTGAGCTAAATTTATTTGCGCGATCGTTTTTAGTATAAGTTAAGTTTATTTTAATCAAACACTTTACACTGATTTATCGAACATGAAAAGTTTTTCCCATCCAGAAAAACAACACACAAATATGTAGTTTGAAAAAAAAAAATTGAAAACAATAACAACTGCATCACTTTTTTAAGGCCAATTTAAATACGAGTTTTTGTAAAAAAATAAAAACATATGTTTGAGTAATATACGATCACTTTGTACGACATTTTTAATTGCTGCAATAATTCTGGCTTAAAATTATTTTTTATTCTTTTTCACTGCTTACTTACTATAATTATTATATATATTTTAATTCATGTACTTTATGTATGTATAAAATTTTTACACTTCGCAAATAGTTTGTTTTAGTTTACTCCGTGAAAACTTTCAGTTTTTTAATTTTCCTTACAACAACCGCACGCGTTAAGTTATCGTTTCCAACTGTTTCTCTTGCCAATCGTGTGGGTCGCTTTTAAAACTTTTTCTCTCTCAAATCGAAATAACTGTGGACCTGATAACGACTGAAGCTATTACCATATAAATGTCTGGTTGTTGGCACTCTCATCGAAGTGTTAACAAAACAGCGGACCAAGAGCTTTTGTTTTTCTTTTTTTAATGTCATCAACTTACGATATTAACTTGTTTTGCTCGGACAGGTGTTTTCGTACCCTAACTACTTGTGCTTTTGTCATTTCTAGCCGCAGTTCTACACTTAAAAAAATTCAAATATTTCGACTAATAAAGTTCAGTACACAAAAAAGTCACACTTTCGGTTATATCGTAAGAATAAATACTAAAGGCTCAAACACATTAGAGCTGGCTGCAGCTAATGTCAAAAATCAACGAAAAGCTAACTCAAGTTCTGTCAAATACTTAATTTGACCAAAATGACCTCAGCGAACTCGTCTTAAAGTCATTGAAAAAATTCGCTTACTTGTAATTTTATCAATTCATTTTGTTTGGTTTCTTCAGTTTGTATTGTAATTACAGGAATGAGTAACGAAAATAAGTTAATGTTAATTTAATTTAAATTCGTTTGAAAGAAAAAACCGGCTGATTCCTTACGGAACATTCGATTTGAAACGCTTTGGCTGCAACCAGTTGAGGAATTCCCAAATATTTAACGATAATAGTCGTTGTCGTTATCGGTCTTTGTGCGTGCCACGTTCATAGAAAATTACAGTTTTCGCTAACTAACGATATCGAGTTAGCGTTTGGGATTTCCACTACAGATCAAGTTTACGAAACTTGACGAAAAAGCTGGCTTGAGCAATTATGGTTTGTACGGATCACTTCTATGTATTCGTATAAAATTTTACATTAGCTGCAGACAGCTTGAGCCTGTTAAGTTTAGGGCTTAAGACTATTCACAGTTTAAGCGTTCATTTAACAAATCGTATTTATAGCCTTTGTTGTTGTTGAAACTGTGAGCACTCCGCCATGTGACTGTCGTATTCAAAAATTAGGCAACCCTGTGATGTATGTAATATGGCGCCCGTAGACAGAGCATAAAAATACGAGGTACAAAAAACACGTCCAAGGGCTACTTTAATTTAAGGGTTGATTACAGAAATCGTAGTTCAACGTAGTGCAGGCGCCTATTTGTAGCCCTCATAAAATTTGTTATAAGGCACTCGTTTTTTTCTTGTAAGCTTATTAACTATAAAAAAAACTATCAATAAAGACTGCAGCCTTTCGTATATGTATTTAAATTGACAATTTTGTGATGTTAAACAAAATTTTTTGCTTGTCTCACAGCTGCCGAACTGTCAAAAATCGTAGCTGGCGTAGAAATCTATTTTCTTTAGACTTCTAAGTTGCCTCCCGTCACGTTACGATTTCGGTAACGACTTGTACACTAGACCGGATCGCTTTTGTATGGGGGAAAAATAATCAGGCGTTCGGGGTCTCAAAAGTTAGAGGAACTCATAAAAACGATTTCTGCATACTTTTTGTTCAAATCAGAGAAAAGTTATCGGAGCGTTTTTGATTCTCCTGAAGGTACTTTTTGTTAAAAAAAAATGTTTTTTGCTTGTAACTTTTTATTTTTCAAAGAATACGTACCCAAATCTGCAAAAAATACAAATTCCTTACTTATACCAACATTTAGGCAAAAAGAAATTTTTTAACTTATGTTTTATTATAACTCTTATTGACCTACAAACATAGAATTTTTTGCTATTTTTAAAAACACATTTTGTTAAAACCTCTGTAAAAGACACATTTTCCATTGGATTTACGTAAAATTGATCTTGTTGAAAAAGAATTAAAAAAAGGATAATAAAAGAAAGCCACTTTAAAATCTCTTGAAAAGTACTCAAACTTGCAATCACTTCAAAATTTATTATAATAATAAAAAAAAGACTTTTTTCCAGCAGTTTTAACAAAATGTGTTTCTTAAGCAATAAAAAAATCTATTTTTATGGCTCAATAAGAGTTATCATTTTATGAGCGTTGGACAAGGGGGCGTAACATGTCGGGTTTCAGCTAATATGAGATAATAACTAATTTTTAAAATTTTTTTATGCCTAAAAGAAATTTATCTTTTTAGCAGATTTCGAAAGTCGATTACTGACGTTTAGTCATTTTTCACACACAGATTTGTTTTAACCGATATATTAAAAAAAGTGTAACTTAATTCCTTTCCAAAAAGATTAATGTAGATTTAATGAAAAATGTGTGTTTTTTCAGAGGTTTTAACAAAATGTTTTTATGGTTGGAGGTCAAGAAGAGTCATAATAAAACTTAATTTAAAAAATATCATTATGCCTAAATGTAAGTATAAGTAAGGAATTTATATTTTTAGAAGATTTGGATATGTTTTTTTTGAGAAATAAAAAGTTACAAGCAAAAAACGCTTGTAGAATCAAAACGCTATGATAAATTTTCTCCGATTTAAAAAAAAAAAGTATGCAGAAATCGTTTTTATGAGTTTCTCTAACTTTTGAGACCGCGAACGGCGGAATCCAAATTTTGATCCGGTCTATTGTACATATTTATCATTAAACAGTGGCCGAATTACAGCATCCGTGATCGAGCAAAATTACGAAGGGCACGACGAAACAAGTGCCTATCAATCTTGTACAATTTTGCTCGATCACGGATGCTGGGGCCGAATTACAGCATCCGTGATCGAGCAATATTACGAAGGGCACGACGAGACAAGTGCCTATCAATCTTGTACAATTTTGCTCGATCACGGATGCTGTAATTCGGCCCCAGCTGTAATCAGGGGCCGAATTACAGCATCCGTGATCGAGCAAAATTGTACAAGAGCAATAATGTGTTCGGCCCCAGCTGTAATCAGGGGCCGAATTACAGCATCCGTGATCGAGCAAAATTGTACAAGATTGATAGGCACTTGTCTCGTCGTGCCCTTCGTAATTTTGCTCGATCGCGGATGCTGTAATTCGGCCTCAGTTTTTAACTTGACAGCTGGCAACGTCGCGCTACATTACCTTACGCTTGGGTAATCAAGCCTTTACGCGTGTTTGCGTATTTTCGTTTGCATTAAAAACAACAAAACAAAATACGCTTACGTAAATTAGCGTATAAATAACAAATTGTAAAAATAGCAAACCAGCGTATTCAAACCGTGAATACCCTTATAAAATTGCTATTTATACAGTAGTAGAGAAAAATTATAGTTTTTGTTTTATATATTTGCCAAATTTAAATCAAAAACATTTCATCGTCTTTTTAAAAATTATTTAAAAACAAATTTATTTTGTGTCATAAGTTTTTGTTTGATATTTTTTCCACCGGGAAAATGAGAATTAATTCGTAAAAAAATCAGGAACTGAACGGATTTTTGTGATGCATTTTAGAATGTATTCCAAAGAATATATAAATTTAAAGCAAAACCCATGAATTGGAATCAATAAACAAAAAATTTATTGATTCGTTTTTATTGCTGCAGGAATCGATTATGAAGTATATAACAATTTATAATAAAGTAAATGTTGTGAGATTCCTTGCTTGCTTTTATGGTAAGTGAAAAACGAATTGATTCTGAAACAAATTTTGCTATAAGCGAAAAAAGAATCAATCTGTTATGATCTGTATTTTCTGGTTGTTGTTGATGTTTTTGTTTTTGTCAGATATTTTTGAAAAACGTTTGTTCTGTTGTTTTCCTTTCACGCGTTTCTTAAAAATTTTACTTTCTGTTTGATTTGTCAGCGTTGAAGGAACAAACTGCTTCAGAAGGCTCGAAAATTTTAACAATGTATTGTTTGGTAAGTTATGAAAAACCATTGCTCTTTACTTGTTTAATTCATTTCATAATGTTTTTTAAATGCAGAGTGCATTTGCAAGGAAGGATACGACCAGGAACAGTCCCAAAAAGATATGAAGGAAGCTATACGCAAGTCAAAATGTAAATACGATAAGGATACATTCAAAGCAAAACGGAAGGAACAACCTACATCATAAACATCAATATTTTTGCAATAAATGTGGTATTATTATAATTTAAATCTCGTCTGTCTAAATATAATTTATTCTTTCAAATTACCTAATAATTATCTCTATTAATTTGAATTATTATAATAACATTTTTTATTAATTATTTAAAAAGAATAAAAGATTTTCAGTTCTGTCATACAAACCTATGCATTATGGAATTCATTCATGTATATCTATTCCAAAAGGGCTTCTTAGCGATTCATACTTTTCTCATATTAAAAAAATGCATACTTTTTTCATTTAAAAGATTCCATTTTATAAGCGAATAAAAGAATCGATTTCAGCAGTGATTCAAGTGGAAGGCAGAAAAGAATGCACTACTTTTTGTAGGACATCACAATGTTAAAAATAATCAATTCTAGAATCAATAATTGGAAAAGTGAATTGATTCTTTTTTCATACACAATTGATTCTTTTTTCCCGGTGGGTTGGTGATGAATTTGTTGTTCTTGTTCATTTTTGTGTTAGTCAAAATTATATGTAATTCAATCTATATATATAAAAATTACACCGTTCATCCGATCGCGATGAAACTTTCCAAATTGATTGTTCGCAATCATGAGCAGGTTTTAGTAAAGAAATATTGCCACATCCCTTTTTACCGCCCACAAATCAATAAAAACTCTATATTTAAAACGGTTTTGGTAGTATCAAACTAAAATTTGGTAATTAAGTTCGTATGGTAAGTGTCGGTAGCTATATTAAAAATGGGCATGGTGTCACTATACCTACGCCTACTTTTAAGAAAATATTAAAAGACTTCGAAACTACTGGTTCGATTGAGCAATGGATATGTTCGATTCAAGTTTTGGCAATGGATATGTTTCGAGTGCGAGATGGTTTCAGAAAAAATTGCCACACCCCCTTTACCGCCCACAGTTATATAAAAGATTTGCGATATTGAAAAGCTTTGGAGTTTGGATCACACAGCCTCGAAATTTAGTATTCGACCACAATTTCCACGTGTCGTTTCACATCACATTTTATAAGAGTTGGACAAGGGGGAGTGGCACATCTCATGCAACCCAAATCGGCGATATCGAATAGCTTTGGAGTCAAAAAGGTCACACAGCTGTTGAATTTAGTATTCGACCTCAATTTACACATGCAGTTTCACTGATAGGAAATTTATTGCCGACTCCGAACGGCTTATGTTCTCAAGGAGCCTTACATGGCAATTTTTACTCTCTGAGGTTTGCCATTGTCTGCAGAGAGGTGACAACTGAACAGAATCATTAATTCATTTGAAATAACATTCTGTCTGAGCTGGAATTGAACCCGGGCTACCGTGGTTCTTTAGCTTAGGGGCCACGCATTCTACCCACTAGGCTACGGTCGCCTGTAGTTGAGAACTTATATATATTTTAGATGTAATTTAAAATTTAAAAAAAAATATGTTCAACATGAAATAATTATAAAATTAATAAAATAAATAATTCGAATTTATTATGATATTTAAAAAATAAACAGAGTTTTCATAGCACAACGACCATGCGCAGTCTCTGCATATGTAAACCTGCGTAGTTGTAATACAATTGTTTAGCCAGTATGTAGCTACACACATCTGTATTCTCTATTGTATTAATCTTGATGAGACATTTTTCTTATCTTTTTATACATACTGTTTAAATTAATGGTATTTTTTAAGATCCTTTACTTATACTCTCTTTTCTTTTATTCACCATGAATAATTAAATTTATAAAATTTTCAGTCTAATCAAAGTGCAACCTCCACAATCTTGAATATCGCTTATTGATCTGAGGTATGCAGATATATTCTTGACGTCAACAACCCCGATTACAACATTCTCGATTTTTGCTCACTATCAGTGATAAAACAAAAAAACAGGTTTCATTAAAAGTTTTAATAAATGCCAAAGATACAGATAGATTATTGGTGAGCTCGACTTTTTCGTTTGATCTAGTGATTCTCTCACGAGCGTATGCACATGTTAATCAACATTTTAAAACTCTTATTAGTTGTATTTTTGTTTTTGTTAATGCTTATCTTTACTTCTTCGGTCTTGCCAGTTGCCTTCAAAGCTGGAAATAATAATGAAAGTGAAGCATGTACAATAAATTGTGGAATTGTAATTGTGCTAATAAAGATTTGTCCTCAGAACATCATTGGACTCCTTGTTTAAATCTTGCTATTAATATTCATAAGATATTTATCAGCTCTAGACTTGTTAGATGGGTGGTCCGTTTGTTGTTGGAATTGATTTTAATTGTTCAGATAAACAAAATAATGAAAGAACTTATTAATAAGATCTTTTCTACTGAAGCTGAAAGAAATTAGACTTGTTATAATTTCTCATCATAATGTTTTTATGATATTATTTGAAAATCATAGGATATTAAAAACATTAAAATAATTAAATATATAAAAAATTATTAAAAAAAAGAAGGTTAGTTTAAAAATGCAACCCAGATACATATTGTGAAAGGTAAATAAAAATTGTCCAAATACACCTAGATACAAATTAGAAAAAACAGTTAAATTATTGTGTAAAATTACTTGATCTAAATAGCTCATAGTTAAAAATCATGTAAAAATCAAAGAGTAGCAACAATTAGTTATCAAAAATGTTAATGTTTACTAATATTTGTAAAAAAAGTACTTCCTAGTTTAACCCGTATCCGCCCTGTTGTTGCAATTTGGCAATGCAAATATAAAATCTTAAAATGTGCTGATTTTAGTTTTAACCAGTCTATATTTGCTGTTAAAAAAATTCGGTTAAGCTCAAATAAAACTGAATTGTCATTTTTCAAAATATTCTAAATTGTGCATGTTAACAACAATTAAAATATGTGTGTATAACGAAAATAAAAGTGCTAAGAATTCAATTTTGAGGGGTATGAACAGTGTAATTTCGGAATTTTAAGTGTTTTTTGTGTGTTTTATAAAAAGTAGTAAACAGTGTGATGGATTCATATAAACCTTTGTACATATCTTTAGAACATTAATAAATTCTTCAAAAAAAGTTTAATTTTCTGTTTTTAAATGATATATTTTTGCATTACACACTGCCTTCACTTACAATATTTGATTGCATGCGAACTGTCAAATTGAATTTTATGATATCCAGATTTCATGCTATAATATTTGGGTGTCCACTTCATCTCATGAAATTTTAATTTGGAATTCTTTGTAAAAGTTTATTAAATTTATAATTTCTTCCATTCGCCATTCCATTTTATGTTTTTTCACTATTTTAATGCTTTTGCAATATTTTTTGCTTGAAAAGTTCTTAAAAATGCACACACTTACATATTGTACTGAAAAGTGACAGCTCATCTCATTAAATATATCTCAAGAAATATTTCTCTTGCAAAATGCACACACTTACATATTTTACTGAAAAGTGACAGCTTATCTCATGAAATATATCTCAAGAGATAAATTTCATGATATGAATAATTTCATGATATGAGTAGTCTACAATTGAGATATATATCATGAAATTCGATTTGACAGTTTGCATGCAATCAAATATTGTAAGTGGAGACACTGTGTTATGGTCCTTTGAAAATAGCACCTCTTGAATCTGGGCCTAGTGGCGTTGAAAAATTCTTAAAATTTTATACTATTAAACGAGCAATATTTATTTGTTCGTAAATGAGTTCTCGAAATCGGCCTGATTCAATGAAATTTTCAGTATAGGGGCTTAGGGAGGCGAAAAATCAATCTAACTAAATCTCATTTCTGAAGAAAATTTGTATAGCAGCTTACATTGGGATATTTGACCGATTTAGGCAGCAAAAATTAGTTTATTCAGTAAATAGTTTTTATTTACGTCTGTTATTTGATTTAAAATTGCAAAACAAATTCGTTTAGCAGTGCACAGTTGGGTATAGCCAAAAATTATTTTATATGGTAAATAAGTTTCATTCAAGTCTATTATTTGATTTGAACCTTGTACGACCATTTGGACATATTCAACACTATTCAACATTGCAAAACAAAATTCGTTTAGCAGCGCACATTGGGCAATTTGACTGCTTTAAGAATCCAAAATTATTTTATTCGGCAAGTAGTTTCTATTCAAGTCTGTTATTTGATTTAAACCCTGACGATCCTTGGGACACAAGCAACAGTATTCAACATTAAAAAAAAATCGTTTAGCAGCGCACGTTGGGGTATTTGACTGACTTTGGTGGCCAAAATTATTTTATACGGTATGTAGTTTCTATTCAAGTCTGTTATTTCATTTTAACCCATTGCAAAAAAAAGTGTTTAGCAGCGCACATTGAGATATTTGATCGATTTAGGCAGCCAAAATTGTTTTATTCTTAATAATTTAATCTGTGTTTAATAAAATTGACTTTTGGCAGCTCAAATCGGTGAAATATTCTTATTTGCATCCCGAAAAGTGTTCACACCCGAAGTTCGATTCCAAAAATCCAGGGATTGGGATAACTGCTGGCATCCCTAATTAGGGCATTAGGAAAATTTATATCCCATAGCGATTTCGAAGAAACTTTCAATATAGGGGCTTACGGGGGCGAAAAATCGTTCTAACTAGGTATTATTTCTCAAAAAATTCGTTTTCTCCGTGCCTTCACGCGAGTAATTTGTATTACTTTCCATTTCATTTTGCTTTTCTTATGTATCGAGCCATAACTTTTTGCATGTTAATTAGGGCTGCCAGGTTTTTTTTAAAAAAATCGGGATTTTACAAAAAAAAATTGGGACAGAGACTCAATCGTCCAGTACGCTTAGAATAACAAAAAAAAAAACTTTAAATACGTTTACTGAAAATCGATTTTTTCGAGTTGTATGTAACTTTAAAAAAGAAATTTTATATTTTAAACAAAAGTCAGTGACAGAGAACTCAAATAAATGAATATAGCTACAAAATAAACTTATAGTTTTACTAACCCATATTAATATCTGAAAATTAAAAATTTGTATTTTATAATGTATTTTACATAATGCACTTATTGTTTTTTCGTTTTGTTTTATTTTGTTCATGCTATGTTTGATTGCTAGAAAAGGATGCGATATGTTAAACTTAACGAACATCGTGGGTGAAAATGAGCAAAGCAAAATTAACAATATCCACAAAGAATGATGTTATTGTTTTATTCGCTCCCTTTTTCTTTATTTCACGCACTGTTCGGTTGCTTAAAAAGTATGCGGTTCGGTGCAATTAATTAGTGGCGTACAAATCTGTACAAATTTAGTCATGAAGAAATAAAAACGTAGGAAGTATTTTTAAAAAATAGTGAAAATATTACAAAATTAAATTGTTTTTCAAGAAATCGGGACATTTGGCGTCCCGCGTGAGGTCTTCGCGGGATGCACATTTTTAGGCTGAAAATCCGGACAACCCGCTTGGAGATCGGGACCTGGCAGCCCTAATGTTAATGTTTGCAATATGAGCTCAGTCGCTTATGGATGTTGCTATTCGTTTTTATAACAAAGATTTTTTTTCCCATGTATTTAAATGTGGTAGTGCAGAATGAAGCTAGCAGCGCTTGTTGGGGTATTTGACCGATTTAGGCGGCCAAAATTATTTTATTCGGTAAAATTTTTCAATTATATTGCAGACTAATTATGTTTTTGCGGATTTACGTACATTTAATGGGCTTACACGTACTTTTAAACTGAGAGGTGAAAATGTTGTTCGGAACATTTCTGATTACAGTAGCTTTGAAAAAATAAATTGTTTCATCGATATAAAATCAAAATAAAAAAATTTAAATAAATGGGTTTTGGCGGTAAGCCGGGCTAAGTGTCGCCCAGGTACTATATTTTATTGGCAATAGCCTGACGGAGGGGATTTGCAAAATATGGATTGTAAAAGTCAAAATAAAAACAGTTAAAAAAAAACGGCTACCTCAGGCTGAAGAGGCACATTTTCTCAACAAAACCAATTTTGAATTAAATCGATCGGATGAAAACTGTCTTAGTTATGCTGTCAACTAGGTCAAGAAAAGTGATTTTGAGTAAATGGCGTTTAAGTTTTGGAAGAAATAAGAGCGATCGAATAGCATGACAGCATTTGACACTCTTTAAGAACACTTATTCTTCGAATTTTCACTTGTAACTTATGTATCTCTGGGGTGTGAACTAATACTTTATGAAAAAAAAAACAAAATTTTGTTTGGAATGTTTTACACTGCTCATACTTCGTAAGTTAACATTATAAAATTAATAAATATAACATGAATTTAATTGCGAGCTTTAGATTAAGTAAGTTTTTAAGAAGGCAACAACTTGGATGGAAGGTTTTGTTGTTGTCTTCTTAAAAACTTACTTGATCTGAAGCTCACAATTAATTTCTTGTAATAATTTAAATAATAGATCACAATTAATTAACTAACATCAATAAATATAAATAAATTGTGTATGTAAATTTTTAATTCAATACAAAAAAAACTTAATAATTTAGAATTAGAATATTAGTTTTGGATTAATTCTGCTTTTAGAAAAGAGGACAAAATAAATATTTTGAAAGGCATTTATTCTCTTAATAAAAAAGAGATATATATATATAATATTAAGGGCAATTTTTTTTAATACTGTAAGCTGGAAAAATAATAAAGTTGTTCATGAATGTTTCAATTTATCAATGAAGCTCAGTTAAAGGCTTTTAAAGGGCTGAAATTTATGTAAATTATTTAAAGTTCATGTAAATTTATCACAGGACTTGAAAAGTAGGCCCAGATTTGTTTAGCAGCTCTATCGTCAAGTTATCCAACAACAAAGCTGTAATTGTCATTAACGTCAAATGATAAAGACAACTACACATGATACAATTATTTGAGAAGGTAGCCGCGTAGACTGGCTTTTTTCTCACGAGCGGCGATGGGTAGTTGTCAAAATCAGCTGTTTATGCAATTAATCAAAGAAAAGTGAAAAATAAGCGACCAATTAAGCATTGCTAGTCTACCGCAACAAACTAAAAACATTTCAATCAACTTCGCGAATAAATTTAATGAATCAAAGATAAGTTAAAAATAAGCACATTGCTAGTCAACAGCAGCAAACTACAACATTCTTTAGCTGTTTTTGACAACTACCAATCGCCAAAAAAATGTCACGGCTACCTTGTCAAATAATTGTATCATGACTACAACATATATAAGAAAAGTTAATTTGAAGCATCTGACATTGACATTTAGCTTACACACTGTCTCTACTTACAATATTTGATTGCATGCGTACTGTCAAATTGAATTTCATGATATATATCTCAAGTGTAGACCAGTCATATCATGAAATTGTTCATATCATGAAATTTATCTCTTGAAATATTTCTTGAGATTTATTTCACGAGATTAGCTATCACTTTTCAGTAAAATATGTAAGTGTGTGCATTTTAAGAACTTTTCAAGACTTTTCAAGACTTTTCTTCAAAAAATATTGCAAAAGTATTAAAAGAGTGAAAAAACCTAAAGTGGAATGGCGAATGGAAGAAATTATTAATTTAATAAACTTTTACAAACAATTTCAAAAGCATGAAATCTGGATATCATGAAATTCAATTTGACAGTTCGCATGCAATCAAATATTGTAAGTGGAGACAGTGTGTTACACTTTGCTACAAATCGGGCCTACATCTTCATTCTAGCATAATTGTACGAGGTAATTGGGCCTATTCTGCCAGATCTGTTATTCTGTTATGAATTTTCTGTTATGAATCATAAAAGATGCCGACCATAAAAGATCTGTTAAAAGTGGTATTCTGCCTTTCGATCTTTTATGGTACCCTGTTATCAATCTTCGACAGCTGATTGCTGTCAATAAAATTAAATTATTGGATATGCACATGATACAATTATTTGACAAGGTAGCCGCGTAGACTGGCTTTTTTCTCACGAGCGGCGATGGGTAGTTGTCAAAATTAGCTGTTTATGCAATAGTTCAAAGAAAAGTGAAAAAATAAACGGCAACTTAAACATAGCTAGTTAACCGCAACAAACTAAAAACATTTCAATCAACTTCGCGAATAAATTTAATGAATCAAAGATTAGTTAAAAATAAGCACATAGCTAGTCAACAGCAGCAAACTACTACATTCTTTAGCTGTTTTTGACAACTACCAATCGCCAAAAAACTGTCACGGCTACCTTGTAAAATAATTATGCCATGGGATATGCATATAAAATGCCCGCGCACATTCACTTTGTCCAACCTAAAAAGCTGCACGAAGCCCACGTCAGGAAAATCGAACGGTTTGCTATTTAGGTTTCTTCTATTTAAAACTTTTCTTTAAACACGCACACACACATTTATTAATAATATAATCCCTGTAGGAAAATCAACTAACTTAAAAGTAGTTGAAAAAGTAGTTTTTTGTCAACCACAACTAGTTGTAATTCTGACTTTTTCCATAGAACGAACTAACATATTTTGTATGGTGATGTCCGCTAAATAAGTCAATTGACTTTTAGTCTGCATATGTTTTCAACTACTTGTAAAATTAGTTGAATTTAAATTATTTTTTAACTAATTTAAAATAAATCAATTGAAAACCGCATATATTTTACACCACTTGTTAAATAAGTTAAATTTAAACTATTTTTTTAATTACTTTAGAATAAATATATTGAAAACTAATTAATATTCCACTTACTGAAGATGAGTTTAAAAGAATAAACATTTTTAATTTCTATACATCAAAGACATAATTTATTTTATTGTTTTGAAAAATAAAGTTAACAATATTTAATGAAATAGCATCTTTAAATATATATAAACTTGTAAGCTAATAAAAATTTGCTATAAAAACATGTCAAAATCAGAATAGTTGCCGCCTTAATATAATTCAAAGTATTAATAAGTAATTTCTCAATTACTTCATATATAATGCAATAAAACTATTAAAAATTGAAGTGAATGCCGCCTTAATTAGTTCTTTAATTAGTTATTTTTAAAAACAAGTTAGTTTTATAGTTTACTAGTTTTTAACCATTCTTACTGATATATGTAAATAAAAGACCGAAATGTTTACTTTCTAAAAATTTGTTACGATAAAAGACAGAAAAATGTATCTGTTATTCCGTTGTCTTTCATAACAGATTTCATAGCAGATTTTGTCATGCAGAATACCAAATAAAAGATTTTGTAAAAGATTTTTTGACAGTTCCAAAAATCTGCTATGATTTATAACAGATTTCATAAAAGATTGTCGTGCAGAATATGAATTTTGGTCTCATAACAGATTTCTTGACAACTCAAAATTTGTATGGGAAATCATAACAGAATAACAGAATTTTTCAAAAAAGATTGTGCAGAATACGTCCAAATATGCTTTTAGGGCAGAAGGGTGTGCTGGCAACTCTTTCTGCGTTTGTATTTTGCAATGTCAACATAAAACCATGTGGCAGCACTTGAACGATCCAAACTCTCCACTGCTGCCGCTCGCTCTTCTTCTTCTTATTTAAAAATTTTGACAGCTGCAAGCAAAATGAAATAATTTTCTCATTGACGGTGTAAGCAATTTCGTGACTTTTTCCATAAAAAAATTTAAGAAATTAACGTTTAAAAAGTAAACAATTTAATAGAAAAACAGAACCAACAAATTTGTGTGTTAACGGGTGATCCAAACTGATTGCTGTTGTTGCAAATGTCTGGCTGAACAGTTAGTGAGAAGAAAAAAACAAACCCAAAAAGCGTCGACAAACCAGAAGCAGCGAAAAGCAAAGAAAAATGGGCGAACATTCTCATAGTGCCTCGGCGAAAAATGCAGCCGCTGCAGCATCGGCAACGTCCACGTCAAGTGCAGCAGCAGTAGCAGCAGCTGCAACAGGAATACAGAACTCTATCAGTGGGAGGGACGTTGATGCTAGCGTAGCTATGAGTGCTAAGGATGCGCGAGAACTCTATGAGATTCGTAATTTATTGTGGGGATCAAGTATACGAGTTGATGTCTTCCGCAGATGGTCACAGGGTAAGTTTCTGGGGTAGAGCGAGAAAAGGCGGGCGAGAAAGAAATAAACACCTGTATTTGTCAACTAGCTATAGTACTGACATAATTTGTTGTTTTAAAATGTGAAATTGTTGACATGGTTTGTTGATGACTCACTTCGCAAAAGATTAACGATGAGTTGGGTGGGTGATCGGTGCAAGGCTACTTCTCAGTGGGTGCTAGCAGTTGTGTGTTGATAATGTTGGTGGCTGTGCTAAAACAACCTTGACTATGCCTGCCCAGCAGCCTTGCTCACGCTGGCAATGGACTAGTTGAAAAATATGTTAATGTCTTACTTTGCACGTTACAAAGTAAGGTGTGTTATTATTTTGAATGGCTTTTATGCAAAAATATTTAAGAGTTTTATCATATTTTGCTTAAATAGTCTTGACAGTCTTTTTCTTTAATGTTTCCTTTCCAATTATTGAAGAGATGTAAATTGTGAAAAATTCTACATTCAGTTTGAAAGTAACCTTAACTTTTATGTTGAATTTTAAGACTGGAGCAGTTCCACAATGTTAAATTCCTTAACTTTTTCAGACAAAGTGGCAAATCGAGGCATATACTTTGATATCGTATATTGGGTTTTATTGTATTCGATGGAAGTTTCAATATTGTTTTTATATTAAGATCATCACTTTGTTGCTCGCGTTTCGTGCTCTAAGTAATTTTGCAAGTAAAGTTCAAGTTTGAGCATGGCCTCAATGGTTTGAGAGGAGCATTTTGCATGTTCTTTTGCACTATTAAGGTTAGAAAATGTGTACAAAAATGATTTTAAGTAACTTCAAGACTTTAACTTTAAAACGAGTGCAGAAACAAACTTTATATGTTCATTTTGTAAAATATCACATCTTAAACCAAATTTTCAGACCTTGACAGTCTAGTGGTAGCGTGCTTGACTGAATCCTACGCTTTAACCTCTTTTTCCTTATTTCTAATCAAAATAACTTAAAAACAGATCAATTTATTACAAAAAGGTATAGTTGATGGTGGTAGGAAAGTTTGTGGAGAGGAACGCTAAGACTAACTTCTGAAATCAAGGCATAACACTTCAGATTCATTATCACGTGCCTCTACAGCTTCTGCCATATTAAGAACATCAGACAAAAAGTTTCACTTGATTACTCCCTTTTTTATTCTGTGGTACCTCAAAGGACCAATAATGTGGTATAAGTAGGCCAGTCTATAGAGCTTTATGCCAAATAAGTTCATGGAGAAATAGTTTGCAACAAATAGTTTTTAAGAATAAAAAACCAAGCAGACTAGGCAGCTGTTTCGTGTATCGCTCTCTCTTCAGTATTCACAGGCAACCTTATAGGCTATTTTGCAAAAAGTAAAAACCTTTTGCTTCATGAACTTATTCGGCAAAAAACTGAAATAGCGTTCTACATGCTTTTTCCAAAATTTTAAAAAAATTTATTTCGACTCTGAAGGCCAATTTTTCAGTGCAAGTTTAAACTCTAATCAAATTAAACTGAGGTTAACTCACCAAAATTGGACGATTAAACTCGGTTTAACTAGATATTTTAGCATTCGTTGAAGTTAAATTGACTTTAACTGTCATATAATGTGTTTCTTTTTTGCCTAAACCGAGTTAAAACGTCCAATTTTGGTGAGTTAAGCTCGGTTTAATTTGACTAGAGTTCAAACTCGCACTGAAAAATTGGCCCTGATTGTTATCAATCTAAATAAGCATAAACTTTTTTTAGAAAACCAGTTAGGATTTCGAATTGGTCATAGTTGCGCAACAGCAATATTAAAAGTAATGGATGATATTCGCACTAAATACGATACAGGTGATCTAACAATTTTGATGTTGCTTGACTTTTCAAAAGCATTTGACTCGCTAAATCTCGAGGTGTTGCTAAAGAACCTTAAAAATTCTTTAGGTTTCAGCAATTTCGCGGTCGAGTTATTAAAGTACTATCTGACAGAGAGGTTTCAACGAGTTCGAGACAAATTTTGAAACCTAAAATGCATCTTGGCTGGTATTCCTCAAAGATCTATCCTCGACCCTATTTTACTTAGTATTTTTATAAACGACATTGAACAATACTGTGAAAATGTTTCAATACATCTTTACGCCGTTGGCGCCCAGGTTTTTTTTTGCGAAGCCTATTGGTTTATCTGAAGACCTGGTTGTAAGAATACATGACATGGGCCCTATTCTCGAACTGTGTTTTTAAGTGCACACTTTTTCTGATTGAACTAGCTAAGAATAATAATCTAAATTTGAATGCTTCCAAAACTGAAGTTCTGACAATCTCGCATGATAAATACGACATAAAATTACTACCCTCTATCACACTTGATGGACTGTCAATTAAGTTTGAAAAATGCGTAACCAGTTTAGGTTTTAAAATAAATTCAAATTTGGATTGCAAAGATAACATTAACTCCTTAGTTGGTAAAATGTATATGGTGCTCAGGAAACTAAGGTTCACTGTTGAGTTTATTTCATAAGAGATGAAGTTTAAACTCACTGAAAACTTTTAAGTACCACTGACTTCATACAGTGAGCTTGAGTCTGTTCTTATAATGCATCACGATTTGCAGTATGCGCACAACTGATATTTTTTAAGCTTCCAAATTGCAGCGTGATTTTTTTAATACTAATGATGAGTAAAGCTTGATAGAAAAATTACATTTTAGAATGTTTGACGTTTGCAGTGCTGCAAAATTGCCGCATTATGATGCATTTCCGAACAGACCCCTTGTTTATGGAAACGTAGATGCTGAAGATGCTTATGGAACATAGCGCTGCAAGATATATCTTCTAAAAACATTATCATATCTCATCAACTCTCGTCAGATTTTAAACTGTGATACAGTAACTTATTTTTCCATCTGTAATCTATTGGGGGTTGGAATTAGTTTTAAAGGTTTTCTAAGAGATGGCGTAACTATCAGTAGATCGCATCGGGCACACCTGTGACTATATTCATTTCAAAGCACATTGTCTAAGCTTCATTTTTCAGTATGTGTCATTCCACTGAAGTGTAAACAACATATATTTTTTTCTCTGTGAACATGTCGACTTTTGTTCCAACAAAACGCAATTTGCGGGAAGGTTTACTTTTGTGCTTCCATTTGAAGAAAAAAGCGGTTGAAGCACAACGCACGCTTACTGAGGCTTACGGGGACTATGCTCCATCGATTTCTACTTGTGAGTACTGGTTCCGTCGGTTTAAAAGTGGTGATTTTGATACGGAAGACAAAGAGCGTCCGGGAAAGCCGAAAAAGTTTAAAGATGAGGAATTGGAGGCTTTGCTCGATGAAGACCCGTGTCAAACCCTTCAAGAATTGTCAGAATCATTGGGAGTCGACTTATCAACGGTCGGCAAACGCTTGAAGGCCATGGGAATGATTCAAAAGCAAGGAAATTGGGTGCCGTACCAGTTGAAGCCGAGAGACGTTGAACGGCGATTTTGCATGTGCGAACAACTGCTTCAACGGCATAAAAGGAAGAGTTTTTTGCATCGTATTGTCACTGGCGATGAAAAGTGGATCCATTACGATAATCCTAAGCGAAAAAAATCGTGGGGACCACCCGGCCATGCAACAACATCGAGGGCCAAGCCGAATATTCATGGCGCCAAGCTTATGCTGTGTATTTGGTGGGATCAGAAGGGTGTCGTGTACTATGAGCTGCTAAAACCTAACGAAACCATCACTGGGGAACGCTACCAATAACAATTGATGCAATTGAGCCGAGCATTAAAGGTTAAACGGCCGGAATATGCCAAAAGACACGACAAAGTGGTTTTTCAACATGACAACGCACGGCCACATGTTGCAAGAACCGTCAAGGAAACGTTGGAGGCGCTGAATTGGGATGTGCTACCCCACCCGCCTTTTAGCCCAGACATAGCCCCTTCCGACTACCACCTATTCAGATCGATGACGCATGGCTTGGCTGAGCAGCGCTTCACTTCTTACGAGGATACCAAAAAATGGGTCGATTCGTGGATTGCCTCAAAAGACGAATCGTTCTTCCGGCGCGGAATCCATATGCTGCCAGAAAGATGGGAAAATGTTGTAGCTAACGATGGACAATACTTTGAATAATATACATTGTACCGTTGTTTCTAAATAAATGCTCAAAAACCGAAAAAAAACCTTTAAAATTAATTCCAACCCCCAATAATTTTATACACAAACTTCTACACTCCCGTTGTCCAAATTATTTATTTTAAAAAAATTTTTCCCCGCAATCGGAGCGAACGTGCAATTTCATAGTACCTGATTTTAACTTTGTATTGTCATCAAGAATGTTTTTTGTAACACTTTGGAATATTTTTCCAACACTTTGGAATATTTTACCAAACTCAATTAAAAATTCGAAATTCTAAGCACTTTGAATTGGCAGTCAAGGATTTTTATAATTTATAGTTTTGCAATGCTGCTATAAATTTATGAAATATGATTGTATATTTTGCACTCTTTGTAGTCTAGTTAAGAGTGCACTACAATATCAACTCAGAGGTCCTCGGTTAGAATTCGGGATCGTGCATGGTTCTTTTCGCTTTCTTTCTTCTTAATTACAATTAAGAATTATTGAAACAAAAAATTCACAACTAAATTATGGAAAATGTGGATTTATAGGACAGAAAGAACTGAGGACTTGAAATTTTTGCCGTGGTTAAGGCATAGCACTAGCCTCGGTTATAAGCAATTCATATTCAGTCCAATCATGAAACATTTTCTCCCGGGAGATGTAAAAGGGGGTTTCCGGTTTTAAGATATAAGATAAAGACATCTCATTTTTTATTTTACACTAATGATTATTGGCGGTTGATAAACAAAATTGCATTAAAAATTTCCTAAAAGTTTTTAAACTTTATCTTAAAGCCTAGTACTCTGTTCATTTGCGTGAAATTTCGTTGGCAACATCTATTTATTTGTTGCGTGAAATTTCTCACTTAAAGTTTGTTGCGAGGAATTCCTATGGCAACGTTTCTCAGAGAGACTCAGAGAATTAGTTGGGAGATTTCATATGATCTCTCTCTTTTCACTTCAAAATAAATAGGCAGTACAATTAAATTGTCGTGAAAAAATGTTGCTCAGGAACATGTTGCGATAATTTCACGCAGCGGAAAGGAGTACTGCTCTGACGAACATGTTGTGAAAATTTCCACGCTTGTTTCGCAGCTGTCACTTTTTGTATAGAGATTTGAGTGGAATTTCACATGAAACTGAACAGAGTACTATTCTTAAAAACGGAAACTCCTTTTTACAACTCCCGGGAGAAAATGTTTCATGATTGGGCTGATTGTCCTCCACGTTTGTTCCGCCAAATCGGTAATTAACGTATGGTTTTTTCTTTTTTAAAATATATGTACTAGTTTTAAGTCTATACAGTTATGATTACATATGTGTGAAATTTACCATGAGTTGATGTACTAAATAAGACTTTCAGTGTAATTGTACTGCCATTAAATCTAATAAATACTAAGCACTAAAAGAACAATTGAATTTTAAAAATAAATATTTTTTAGAATCATAAAATATTATATAGTAATTAAAAATTATTTGTATATATCTTTTATATTTATTTTAAAAATAGACTTTAATTTAAACTTTTTGTTTTTGTTCCAAATACCAAATCTGAATTGAACATCGTATAGCAAAAAATATTATCCAAAAATAAATCAATGTGCAACGTTTTTTATTAATGCGCACATCACTTAACTTTTTTGCTACAAAAATCAATTTTGTGCTGTAAATCACGTGTTATTGTTGCCGAAAATATTGCGTCAAAAACTGTTGCCACTGTTGCCATTGTTAAAAGCCACTTTTAAAATTTTAACATAAAATTGTTCTTTAAGTTTAATTATTTTTCCACAACCAATTTTTGAATTTTCATACAATAATTGTTGAACTAACTCATCGATATTATTTACCCCGCAATAAATTCAAAACAATAGTTTTGGTGATTGTTTATGTTCAAACACAAAGGTGTCAAAAGACATATTCTGATTGTGGTAGAAAAAGTATTAAATTGGATTTTCAATATGTGGATTTCCGATATGGTTTACAATTTCTTCAACAGTAGCACAAATCCTAAAAAAAATTTAACGCAAAATTCTACGACTATCCATAAACCGAAATTATGAGTCGTATTCAAAAAGGTGAAACAATGTTCCGTTGAGCAAATATACATATGTTAACAGCCCTATTCTGGCAACTTGACAATAATCAATCAGTATTTTTAAAATTTCTATGTGTTTGTTGTAATTTTTTTATTTCAATACAAAATTTAAAGCTCAACAAACAAAATTTTTTAATGAAATTGTCAATAGCTGAAAAGCAGTTGACAATTTTTATCAAAATTTATTATTTTTGAGCTTCAAATTTGGTTTTGAAATAAAAAAAATTACAACAAACACAAAGAAAAAATAAAAATACTGGTTGACTATTGTCAAGTTGCCAGAATAGGGCTGTAAGTCTTTAAACAAATTATGTTAATAAACTACAAAATATTGATAATAATTTACTTAAAAACAACACAAATTATTTATCACCAGTCGGTGTCATTAACGAACATATGATTTTTTTATCTACATTGTTCCTTCCGGACTTCTACACAATGGCTAGTTTAGGGATACATAGAGGTTAATGAGCTATAAAAAATATTTTAATTAAAAATTTATGTAGAAATAATGACGTTGTTCATTTTTGTTTTAATACGTATTTTTTAGTTTAGTTTTAGGTGTTTTTTTAGTTTTAAGTCATAAATAATGTAACCAAATGTCATAAAATAAACATATGCCGCAAGCAAGCATTAATTAAGCAAAGATGAAATGCACAGCTAATAATTATATTCAATTAAATTATATTAAAATAGAATAATGTTTTTTCAGTTCTATGTTTTTATTATTATTGTTAGACATATGTATGGAATTAATATAAATATCCAAAGACTCAATAAATTTACTTATTAATGCTTGGTTTTCACTATGCCATTTTCAGTGGTCAGTTGTTATCAATCAAATTGATAATAACATGTTAACATTTTTTCTAACTTTGGCAGTCTTGGAAAATTAAAAAGAAATAAATTATTAAATGGAGCTATGCAGAAAATGTTCTAGAGTTTTATTAAGGTAATATTTCTGGTGATAAACTTTTGTGTCGTCATAAAAATGACATAGTGAAAACCAAGCATTACAATGAAACGAACCTTTAAAAAAATTCACTCTATAGTCTAATGGTAGCTCATAAATTCACTCATAAATTTTCCCTAAAAATTACTTCCTAAGCGAAATTAAGGCGGCCTCTATAGTCTAATGGTAGCGCGGTTGACTGTCGCCCAGGGGTCCCGGGTACGAATCCTGGCTGGGCCATGGTAGCACGTTATAATCTTTCTTTACTTTGTTCTAATCAAAGAAATTTTAAAACACATAAATTTACGACGAAAAGTTGTAGTTGGTGATGGTAGGTAAGTTTGTAGAGAGGAACGCTTAGTAACTTGATTGGACTGAGGTCAAGGCATAACACTTGCTTCAGATTTAATATCACATGTGTCTACAGCTTCTGCCACATTAAGAATATCTTACACAAAAGTTTCACTTGATTACTCCCTTCTTTCATTCTGTAGTATAACAGTCCAATAATATGGTCTAAGTGCGCTAGTCTAAAGACCTGACGCAACCTTAACCTAACCTAAGCGAAATCAACGACTTTTAAATTTTTTTATTCTCTGAAAACCGATTTAGCCTTAAGAATAACATGTTTGTCTCAACAAATAGGCCTTCTGAAAATCGATTTTCAAGTCATATTTTGTACAAATCATTTAAAAATACTCTGAAAATTTACACAAATAAGTATTTGTATAATTTGTTTTGCGAATCAATTTTGGGCTGAAAGTGACATGGGCGCCTTGCAAAAAATATCATCTTAAGATCAAAGTTAACTAATTTTCCAAGTTTATTTTTTATACTAATCAGTTTCACAAAATCATTAATATTTTCTACAAATATTATATAAAAAAATAATCGAATAATAAATAATAAAAAACTGTTCACTAAGGTAAGGCCTATTGTAAGCGCTAAGCCAGCTATGTTTGCAGCTATAGTGTTGCTGGGTCTGGTATTTAATTTAATTATCAAATAATTTGTTTGTTTATAGATTCTCATTAAGCTTTGGCATATTTGTGCCTTTTCTGTTTGTTTGTTTTTTGTTGTTACAAATTTATGAAATTCTAATAATTTGTAAACAGACACTAAGCTACTTTGTTTACATGCAATCTGTCTGTCAACATAATGTTTACTTTATATTTATTTGAATTTCCGTTTTAATAAAAGAGACCTTTTGTTTTTTTCTCAAATGCAGGCTTTGAATTTAGCGATGTGGAACCATCCGCGTTAGTGCAAAAACAAGGTGGACCATGTGCTGTGATAGCTCCTGTGCAGGCTTATCTGCTTAAAATACTTATTATGGATACACCAGGCCATTGCCTTAAGGATGTGCGTATTGTTACTGTCTTTCAGCTAAGATTTTGAGTAAAATTTTGTTTTCATTCAATCTCTAGCTCACTGCGGAAAAATGCAAGCGTTTGCTTATTCAAGCTCTGTGCAACATTTTAACCAAGTGCAAAGCTAACCAATATCGTGTCATAACGCTGCCCTTGGAGCAGTGTGTCGAAGCCAAAGAAACGAACACAAATGCAGCAGCCGGGGTTTCAACGAAAAACAACGAAGTCAGCAATTTGGAAAATGTTCGCGAGAGCCGGCCAGAAACACAGGGATGCGACAATGCTGAGTGGTCACCTGATGATTTTCATAAACGTTTGCAAGTGTTGCACTTCGGCTCTATCGAACAGTTGGAAAACTATTATATGGAACACTTTGACATTCTGTCTGCACAGTATGGGGTTTTGTTGTTCATGTACACAGTTTTTCTGACAAAGGTTTGTTTTAATAAACCCTACTCTTAATTATTTTTAATAAAAGTTTTTAAATAATATTATTTTTGTTACATTTTAGGGCATTGAAAAAGTCAACTCCGAGCTATTGGACACCTCAGAGCCGCTGATACACAATAATTTTGGTTATGGCTCTCAAGGCTTGATTAATCTGATGCTTACTGGACGCGCCGTTGCTCATGTCTGGGATAATGATCAGGATGTGGGCGGTCTAAAGTTACGCGGTATTGATGAACAAAGTGATATTGGTTTCATAACGCTAATGGAACAAATGCGTTACTGTACAGTGGGCTCATTCTTTAAGAATCCACGAAATCCAGTCTGGGTGATGGGCTCGGAAACACACTTGACTGGTAGGCAAAGGGCATTCAATATGCCATGAAAATAAAAGCGAAAAAAATGTACCACAACTAAAAAAACAACTTATTAGCTGATTTTTTACTAAAAAAATATATAAATATTTTGCTATTTTCCAGTGTTATTTAGTAACGAAAAGAGGCTAGTTTCACCCGAAACACCATCGGAAATTGCGAGACGTGTTTTCAAGTCCTACGATCCGGATGGCAATAACTTTATACCGACAGCGGTGTTGCAAGACGTGCTGTCTACACTGGATTTGGTTAGTGAGGCAGAGTAGTAAGTGCCTTTCTTTATCTTTATTGCTTATGGGGGACATTTATCCTATTTTAACTCACTTGATTGCAGCGTTGAAATTATGCAAAAGCGTCTCGATCCCGAAGGTCTGGGCATAATACTGTTAAATGCATTTATGGACGAATTCTTTCCGCTAGAAAGACGTTCCACACCCGATACATTTGATGTTATGCATTACAATGGCATACCTGGCGCAAATGAAGGCAATAAGGTATTATTTCATAAAATTTAATCAAACTGGGGTTAATTTTTAATTTACAAATCCGGCAGGTGCGTTACTACAAAGGCACAGCCATTTTATTGGAGAGCGATTTGAAATCAGTTTGTGTATCCAATCCAATGCTGACATGTTTGCAAACAAAATGGCCAAATATTGAAATAAATTGGCATGATTTGCGGATACCTTCATTAAATTGACACAATCCACAAAAAGAAGGACGCTATCTAAAAAATGCTTAACCACGGCAATCAGCAGATGTTGATAGCAACAACACTAAGAACAAAAAAAAAAAAAATAAAAAATAAAAAAATAAAAAAATAGAAAAGCGTACCAAGCAATAGTACTAATTTCCGATAACTAACACAATTTCGTTAAAAAACTACACTAGAAACAGCAGCAGCATCTTGAATAAGCATAAAAAATGCAAAATATTTTAAAAATCTTAACTTATTAACAAGTCAAACACAAGCAAAAATAAAACAAAACAAAACAAAACCAATAAAACAGTTTCTCATAACTCCTCAAATATTGTATGAAAGCAACCAAATTATTGTTTAAACATACATACATACTATATAATATATATATATATATAAATATAGCTGTCTTAGTGTCAGTCAGCAATCAAATTAAAAATAATTTTAATAAATGTTAATGCTAAAAGTTTTATGTTACTAACGCGTAAATAATTGTAATTTAATTATAATGATTTTAAGTAAAGTTGAATACTATAAAACAACGCATACAATGAAAAAAAACAAAAAGTTATATAAACCACATCTAAACAAACCGAAAAACGATTAAAAATAGAACAACTGGAAACTATAGTATCTAAATGAAAATATAATAAAGTTAATTAAATCTCTGATTCCAATACATTTTATCATCTTCTTGTCTATAACGACACACAAAATTGTGCTAGTTTGCTTGTATTTTTTTTTTGCATTTTGAGTCAATTTACTCAAGTAATTAACGTTTAGTTGTAAGTGTGCAGGAAATTTATTCCATTTGATTTAATGCAAAAATTTCTTAATTTCAAATATTAAATATACACCAATAAGTTGATTGCCTTTAAATTAAAAGTTAGTTGTATTTACGATAAAATCTAGCATATATACTGTATAGTTTAAAAAAAACCAATTAAATAAAAACGTGCACATATAATGCACACACACACACACACACATACACATACACATACATAAATTTATGCATGCATGAGTAATTAAAAAAAGAACACAAAGTAATAGAACAAAAAATTTGTCTTGATCTTGAAGTACATAATTATATATCTAGCATATTAAAAACACAAAAACAAATCTAATTGAAAAATATAACTGAAATAAAAAGAAGAAACTAACATCAAGCTTGCCGTTGGATTCACTTATTTCAACAGTCAGTAACGAAGCTGTATATTTTAAACGGGAAATACGAGGGCAATTTGAGAAGTTAGTGATTTTTTTTAATTTTAAATACAACAAATGTAGCTTTAAATGCAACACTGATCCTGTCAACTGCAATCTGTTAATAGACTTCTATCAAAATTTCAGCTCGCTGCGACGCTTACTTTGTGTTTGACAGTCATTGACAGCAGTAGATCTTGTGAATCGTGATCGTGTGCTCATAATTTTTTGCGCAAAAAAAAAACCATCAGCCAAACCAAGCAAAGGCTTGATAAATACTATGGGGACTCTGCACCATCGATTGCAATGATTCACAAGTGGTTTACTGAATTCCGATGTGGTCGTATAAGCACAAGTAACGCCGAACGTTCTGGACGCCCAAATGAGATACCAGGGGCCCTACTCGCGTTGCGAAAATGAAACGCTTTGCGCATTCAAATAGAAAATCCCACGTGGTTATTGCATTACGGAGTACCGATTATGATATTTTGCGATTTTTTTTCGAATTGCAATACGGAGTAGGGCCCCAGAAATAGTCACTAAAATCACGATATCGTGTTGGCCGATCGCAGAGTTAAAGTGTGCGAGATTGTTGAGGGCGTAGGCATCTCAAACGAACTGGTGTGGAACATTTTGCGAAATCATTTGGATATGAAAAAATTATCCGCAAGATGGGTGCCGCGTTTGCTCACTCTCGACCATAAACACGATCGTGTGACGGATTCAAAGGCGTGTTTGGTGATGTTGAACAAAGATAAGAACCGTGGACGAAACATGGATCCATTAACAGTCGAAACAATGGACTAGAGGTGGGTAATAGCACAATTTTTTGTGTGTTGACTCACCAGCACATGTGCACCCTTGTGTGTCAGCACACTGTGCTAGCACAATTGTGCCACAATCGAACAAAGCACTAATAAAAGTGTCGATAACAAATAGAGTGCTAACACCGTTTTCTATTGATTGGTTTACAATATTCACAAATTGCATATTGTCAATTATTGCAAGTAAACCAAAGTAAAAGCAAAATCAACTGTACTAAGCAAAAACTTACAAAATGTAAGTAATACAGTGCACAGTAGCGATAACCAATGAGTGTCAGTGAAGAAGCTTAGCACAACACTCTGCTATTCATCCCAACACAGCATACAAAATAAACTTTTAGCGCAAAAGTTCGTCAAAGCTCTTCTCTTTGCGTGCTATTGTGCCACTATGTGAGTTAACGTAGTGTGCTAGCACACACGGCACACTACAGGGAGTCAGCACAGTGCCATAGCACAGTACTGAGTTACCCACCTCTACAATGGACTTCACCGATCGAACGTGTTCCGAAGATGGCGAAGACGGTGCTGTCGGCCGGAAAGGTTATAACGACAGTATTTTGGGATAAACTCGGTATAATCTACATCGATTACCTTCCACCGAAAAGAACGATCAATGGCGAATATTATGCAGCCGAATTGGAACGATTCAACGACGCTTTGAATTAGAAACGAATACGAATTGCTTTCTCATCCAGCATATTCTCCAGAATATGACCCTCTCCGACTATTTTCTGTTTTAAACCTGAAGAAATGGCTCGTTAGAAAGAGATTCATCACCAGAGAGAAGTTCATCACCGAAATCTATTTTGAGAACCTTCCGAAAACTTATTATTCGGTTAGTATCGAAAAATTGGAGGAACGTTGGACGAGGTATATCGAGCTAAAAGGAGGCTATACTAAGGAATACAATTTTTTTGGCGTAAAAATCATTCCTTGTTTAATTTTTCACGGAATTATCAAACGGCCCTCGTAATGAGCTTATGGATTGAAGTTTTATGGGTAAGGTTAACCATAGCTTCCTTTCATATTTTATTTCTTCGCCTTTCGCTAAAGTAAGCGTCATCATATTCCTAACCTACTAACGGTAATGCATCACCTAATTTTTTCCAATGTTTGGAGCTACAAACATTATTGGTTGGTTATCAACATGGTTTTGGGAAAGACTTCGATTGAGGTCTAGCCCAATCAACAGTATCCAGTGTTTAAGGAAATAACGCATTGGAATGAAAAGTCCGCAGCAAAGCTATGGTTTTTCCGAAAATTCGGATTTCCCGGTGTCATTGGTTGTATTGATGGTTCTCACATTAGAATAATAGCACCGAGGAAAGAAAAGCATTTATGTTTGTTGGCAACACCAGAAATAAGAAACGTCATACAAAGCAAAACAAGCAACTAAACGATGCTAACGAATAACAGCATTTTAATTTTTAATTTTAGAAGAAGTGTTCTGATTGGTTGCCGTTGTTACGCTTTGTGTGTCGAGTCGATTTTGCAGTTAGTTCTCGTTAATTCAACTTATTTTATTTGTTAATAATTTCTGTATGTCTTTAAATAAAGAACATAACAGAAGTTTTGTCGAAGGCTGAGGTAGTTTGGCCAACCCAGGATCGAATAAAGGACCCTTTTTGCCAGTTTCTGCTATTCGGCCTCAATATGGTCGAACTCCGAAACTGAAACCAAAACTTTTGGTAAAAATTTCTTGCATCAGTCATTTAATTCAAATTAATTTTATGCGTTCGATACTATCATTTTCGTTGCAATTAATATTAAAGTTTTATAGGTACTAAAGTCAAATAGTGATAACTAAACTTCCTAACGAATTCTGTGTGTATCGAATTAATGAAAAGAAAACGAAATATTTCTATTATAATACTAAACAGATTAGATCAATTTTGCTCAGATACTGGACGGAGGGTTTTCTTTTCGTAATGTCGTGCAGGATGAAATGGTTTCAGCCTTTTTAAAAATAAAATCAAATGCTTGCGGATGTGACAACATTGCCTTCAAATTTCTTAAAATTATTTTCCCGTATATAAAGGAACATTTACTTTACTTTTTAACTGTATCTTTACATCTGAATTTCCAGATGCTTGCAAAATTGCTCGTGTTGTCATTGTAAAAAAGTCCTCTAATTCAAATATTGATAATTTAAGACCCATTAGTGTACTGCCTGTTTTATTGAAGGTTGATCTCTGATGAGAGATCTCTTTTATGCAGTAGTCAATCGGGTTATCAAAATGGTTACAATACAACATCTCTCCTATTAGGCCTTAAGGATAAAATACGACGTTTAGTAAACCATAAGATTTGCGTTCTGTTGTCCTTTGATTTGTCTAAGGCGTTTGATGTAATTAACCACAGAAAGCTCCTTTTTATATTAGTAAGTGTGTTTCACTTTTCTAAGACTGCCTGCAAACTACTGTTTTCATATTTGTGCGAACGTAAACAATTTATTAATTGTAATAACTGTTCATCGGGTATACTTGAAGTCACCAGCGGTGTTTCACAGAGTTCGTCGCTTGGCCTGATCCTATTTATGCTCTTTATAAATAGCCTGACCAAGATTATTGATATATTTTTAAATTTTTGACAAGAACTTAGATACATAAACATGATTTTGTCAAAAATTTAAAAAAAACTGCGATATTAATGTTCAATGTCGTTCTTTGATGTTAAATGTTTCTCAATTGCTATAATGTTTTAATAATTTAAAATTGTGAGTTAAATTGTTCAAGCGAAAATAATTGTCGAAAATTAATGTACATATATGTTTTCAGTTTGTTTACCCTGATGATGATTGCCGACGGTAATGGAAATATTGGTTAATTAAAATTCAAAATTAAAACTATTTAAGTTTTTAATTTTTAATAATTTGGACCTTGAGCCCGCAAAATTAAGGATAAAAATTACTTCAAAAAGGTCATTAAGCGAAAAAAATATTAATAAACTTAAATTAAATATTATAAGCTTCAATATTCAAAGAATACTTTTTTATATTGAATTTTTTTTCTTGTGTGTGAAATTGCATTTTTATTTCCCTTTAATAAAAAAAATTTATTAAAAGGTTTAAAAATTAAGTTTTCATATTAATAACCAGTTTCGGTTTCGGCTGAATATTATGAAATGGCCGAATATTCGGTTTCGGTCGGACACTATAAGCCATTGATAAAAAAAGACGTAGTTTTCCAATTTAAATCTAAGGTTGATTGAAAAGCTGGGTTGGGGTCATTTCGCAGAATTTAAAAATCTTGAAATTTATTTGTAAATATGGCGGAGTTCCTAAATGCATTTATGCAATGCATCACTGCGTTTTGTTTTTAATTGGTTCGAAGCTTATTAACCAAAACTGCACAACTATACGATTTTTAAGAAAATCAACAGAGTTGCGCAGTTTTCGTAACTGAACTTAGCAGCAATTGAAAATAAAACACACTGATATCTTGCATAAATGCATTTAGGAACTCAGCCTATGTCTCCCCCATTACATAAAATTGTAATAAACATTTTTTTTTTTAAATTGACACCTTTTCGTTTTTTTTTCGAAATATTACACTTTTTTGAAATTAAATTTCTCAGATTTAAAAGATTTTTGCCTATTTTTCTTTTTTAATTTTTTTGTTTTAAAGATTTTTTAAAAATTTTTTTAAGATTAATTTTTTAGGATTTTGGTTGTTTAAAGATTTTGACATTCAAGCAATCCCACGGCTATTAGCAACTAACTATGGTAATCAGCATCAGCTTCCGGATGGCATCGATATCTCGCTTAAGGTGAAGTTCTGGTTGCAAAAACTATAAAGGAGTAATAAGAAAGCATAAATACTCTAAACAAATACTTTATGATAAATACTTGCAATGGCGCAATTATAACTTGTTACTTTTCTGTTATTTTTCTTAGTATTTTTAACGTACAGAGTCCGTAGAGAAGCACCGATAAACAGTCGAACTTTAAGGTTGGCGTCTGTTCTTGCTTTTCTGATTTGGCACTTAGTACTACTCTCGGTTCTAGCATCTGCGGCAACCTCACTAATAAGGTAAGGAAACTATCCGCGCTCTCTTAATTAGAAGTCTAGATACCTCTACTGAATCGCTCACATACACGTTTGATAGGTTCTCATATGCGATATTAAGAAAGATTTTCCTTCGGTAGTTAACTCAAATAGTGGCAGCACTTTTCTTCTGTCAGCTCGAAATGGTTTAACTTCTTAAAATAACTTTTAGTTAAGAATAGGCAAAAATTTCAAAAGAATTTACCTATTTTCGCTGCAAAATAACATATTGAATGCTGAAAATTTTGGAAGTTTACACATGCCATGCCAATTATTTGGAATATGATTAACTTTATTACGATTAGTTATGCAAACAAATAATACATGTTTATTCAGCGCTTATCTTAAAACCTTAAACTAAGCAGATAATATCTGTGACGTTTTATAATAACATCTTAAGTGTAAAAATTATGTTTCGATAAATCTTGCTTCAAAGTTTTGAATCTCCATATAAGTTATATGAAAAGGTATTTACTTTGGCTAAGGTCATGCCAGATTTTGTGTGTTTATAGTGCCTTATGCGTGGAATACAGCTACATCAATAACTCAATCGACTTAAGATGTTATAACGTATCGACACAGATATATATTCTAGAAATGAATCAAAAAAAGTCGCCTATCCTGCCTTATTTCACTTCTAGTGTACGTTGAAAAGCAGCCAATGCCATGGCTTTTAGCTTATTGCTAACGCCAGGCAAGGGACGCGGTAAATTGCATTCTCGCGCTGGCAAACCGCAAAGTTGACGTCGCAACTTCAAGTCTTGACGTGCACTTAGCGCACGACTGTGAGCACCACAAGCATTTGAAATTAGACCACGTCGTTCTAGACGTCGTACACGTTCGGCCACCTGTATACAGGCTAATGGATGCATGTGTGCTACATCGCAATCATCTAAATTGCTAAGAGCTGATTTTAGAGTCGACTTTTTATCATCGCTAAAGCTGCGTTCCGAGTCCACGGCTTGTGAATCTTCGTCGGCCGTGGATGAGACTTCATCTTTTATTTCGCTCTTAACTTTAAGTTGACCCATCTCTTCGGCCAACTTCTGTTTGGCATTCTGCAACAGCTGCTTGGCATAATCCTCGCCAGCCATTCGCATCGAAATACCTACATCTAGAAGAATGCGATGTGGCTGCCATTTTTGCTTGGCTGTTGTAGTCTGTTCGTTTTCTTGTGGGTTTGTATTAGCTGCTTGACGCTTAGTTTCCGCTATCAGCGAGGCCCAATCAACGCCCAGAGCATCACCAACACCTCGATTGACAAGAAAATACCGTTAGTTTTAACAATTTTTACGCACACACTCACGCTTACCTTTATTGCGAGCATCTTCTTCCAGTTCACCATCGGATATTTCTTCAAAGTCCAACAAATCGTCTACATCCTGCTTATCGACTTCATTGGCGCCAGTGGAGTAATCTGTTGCATTTGTAATTTTTTTGCTATCAGCTGCTTCGCTGCTGTTTCTGGAAACACCTTCATTTGTGCCAACTGCAGACACAGCAGCGATGTTGACTATCTTAACTGGTTCTTTATCCAGAATATCATCATCGCTGTCGCTTATTTCGCTTAGCTCTCCGCTGCTTTTTGCAAACATCGCTTGACTAGAGTTGTAGTCATGCTGCTGCTGTCCCATTTGTTTGCAGCCTGAGTCTTCTGGCTCACTTGCATTGGTCGGACTATCTGTGTCGCCAATAATTTCACCTGCTTCTGGCTTTTCAGCAGCGGCTTCCGCAGCTGCTGCGGCTGCTTCCTGTTGTCTCATGGCCATACTGCCAACATGTCCTAAAATGCCTGGATTTGTGGTGGCATTAGCTGCGCTTTGTGCAGCTGCTTTAGCTGCTGCTACTGCGGTTGTTGCTGCTGCAACGGCGCTGGCTTGGGCTGCCGCCTTAGCTGCAGCCAGAGCTGCCTGCTGTTTTCTAATAAGATTCGGATTGGTGTAAGTCATGTTGCGTTTATTGGGGAAACGTGGGGTATTGCTCGAGTTGCCGTGGAAACTACTGCCCGGTGGCTGTACAGGCAAAGTCATTAGCGGCGGAGGCGCATGCGAGCGAAAGCTAGACCCTCCCCCTGGCAAACGCTCCCCATGTTCTTGATGGATGCCACCGCGGCGAAATCCACGCGGTCCACGAGGTTCACGATGCAAATGATGGCTGGTCGGTGGCATATCGCCACTACGTCCAGCTGGTATAGTATGAGCGGCTCCGGCATCGTTTGCTCCATCACGCCATTCTGCATTCGGCCAGCGTCTGTCGCCATGTTCCGAACGGTTTGCTGAGTGTTTTTCACGAGGTGGTGCATGTTCCCGAGCAGGCTCATGTTCATCCCAAGCGCCACGTGAGGCTCCACCATCACGACTACTAGTGGGTTGATTGCTGGGAGTTTCAGTTTCCTCTGCATCCCAATCGGGTTCAGATGGAGCACGTTTTTCACGTGGCGGCGGCTGCTTTGCGACAACAGCAGCGCCGCCAGCACGCACAGGTCCGCCAATAAAACCAGCCGCCGGACGTGTAACGCCATCGTCCCAATCGCCACGCTCAACAACCGGTGGCCAATCATCTTTCCAGTCACCACGCCCAGCTAGTGTGCGCTCACGTTCACGTTCGCGAGCGATGTGCTCACGCTCGTCTGGATAGAGATCTCTTAGTTGTTCAAGCTCGCGTAGCTCACGCACATCGCGCATTTCACGCAATTCACGATCGCGCAGTTCTCTGGGGTCCATCCAGAGGTCACGTTCACGTGGATGACGTGCTTCTTCCATGTAAGCGCGGCTGTAGGCCCTATAAGCATAGGATTTATAGAAAAAATTTAATCTTATAGATTAAAAGTCACGATACTTTTACCTTTCACGTTCCTCTTCCGCATACAAATCACGTTCATCTCTAAGACGACCTACATAATGTTCCGAAACGGGGCTCAATTCTCGACGCCTTGCAACTAAATACTCCCGTTCTCTGCGTAGCTCTTCACGATCCAGTAAACCACGACGTTCTGCCTCTAAGAACTCGCGCTCACATTCATACAATTCAAGCTCGCGTTTAGAAGCATGCCTGGGCATGCGTTCCACAGCTTCGAGGGAACGTTCACGGCTGTTGTAACCGCGCGCTGCTGCAATCGCCATTTCACGCTCAGCAGGACGTGGCAATAGACGCTCTCGTTCGCCTACCAGCCCAGCTGCCGCATACTTTTTCTCCTCTTCTTCGCGACGCAGTTTTTCTCTTGCTATACGTTCGCGTTCACGTTGACGCTCCTGACAACGGGCCAACGCCTCTGCACGCTCTTTATCCCGTGCTGCTTCGCGTTCGGCTCGCTCCCGATCGCGACGTTCACGTTCACGCAATGCCTCGTCATGATGGCGTATCTTGTGCTCATGTCGCTGCCGTTCTGCCGACGGTGTGCGGTCCCGCGTCCGAGCCTGTATGATGATCTTTTCACGCGACATCAATTGATGGTGCACGCGTGTTGGGCTTTTCTGCCGCTGCTTCACATCCTGATGTATACGAATTTTGGTAATTTTCGTGGGCGAACGGCTTTCACGCACATGATGTTCGCGTTCGCCTCGCGTTGCTGCACGATGCTTTTCGCGTTCTCGTTCTCTACGCTCCTTGCTGGCCGCACGTGTATGTTTACGTTCCGCAAGTTTCTTCAGCTTGGCTTGCGTTGCTGGCGACAAACTGCGATGCGAGTGGCCACTCAAAGCCGCTGCTGCAGCAGCAGCTGCTCGTTTCTTTAGCTTGGCCTCTTTCAGTTTGCGTTTGAGATGATTGCGTTTCGCCTCCAGCTTCTTTTGACAAGCATGTTCGCGTTTTTCACGCTTGCGACGTTCGTCGCCGGATGAGCTGCTAGAGCGATGTGCAGCTACGGCTGCCTGTCGTGCCTTCTTCTTGCGATGGCGTTCAGCGGCTTTGCGTCCACTGCTTGAACTGGAATAGGAGCTGCTAGAGCCAGAGTCCGAGTCGGAGCTACTCGAACTGTCCGAGCTGGACTGGGCTTGTTGTCGCGACTTTTTGTACCGCCGCAGCGCATCTTTCGCTTTCTTATCCATTTAAAACTAAGACACTTTGCAATTATTTTTACTTTTATGTTGCTTGGAAGTCAAAAATTGGATTAAATTTGTTGGAATTGATTTTTCCTGAAAAATTTCACAAAATCAATTCATATCTGACGACACTGAAAATAAAAATGTATTCGTATGTCAAAATTAGTTTGATTGACGTTTGTCGATTCTAGCTAATGTCAGCAGCGCTGCAGTGCTGAAAATTAGAAAAAGTCTAAACAGGGGGTTTCATGTGTGATTTGAACTGTAGTTATGGATTTACACTAAGCGATAAGTGCGCATTTAAATTTCACAAATCTAGGCTTTTTTGTTAATGTAAGAACAGAATGTGTTATTAGTTTCCATGAATAGGTTGAAAAACCGCGGTAGCCCGGGTTCAATTCCATCTCAGACAGAAAGTTTTTTGAATTGAAATAATTTTTCTGCTCGGTCGTCACCTCTCTGCAGACAATGACAAACCTAAGAGAGTAAAAATTGCCATGTAAAGCTTCTTGAGAACATAAGCCGTTCGGAGTCAGCATAAAACACGTAGGTCCAGTTTACATTTAATAACACGCACAACACAATTGATCAATGGAAGCTCGGTCAAAGACCTTTCAAGGGCTGAAATGGCCAGTTTATTTTTTTTTATAATAATAGAATTGAAGTTTTCACATAATTCTTTAGGTGTCATATTTATAATACGACAGACGTTTTTGTTCCATTTTATATTATGTTTCTATCTAATCGAAATCTTGCAATTTTGAAAAAGTGATTTCAAAGTGTTTCCATCTGGCATTTCAGCCAGACTTCATTTGACAATTTAGACTTCATTTGATAAATTTAAGAATGAGCAAATCGTAAAGGAGCAATTGCATTGTTATATTTTTTTTGCCATTTCCGGAGCTCTTAAATTTTTTTCTCCAATATTGCTACTGACAATTGCACCTCACTGAAGTACTAAGCTTTTTTATTTTTATATATCCTTTGTTTTGCATTTTTCATTTTTATTATTGTTTTTGTTTTTTTTTAATAATTAATTAGTTGTCATTGCCAGTTGTCAGTATGAAAAATTTGACATAAGCTGAATAGTGCTGAATACTGATATGACTTTTCAGCTGTCATTGCCAATTGTCAGTATGAAAAATTTTACATAAGCTGAATACTGGTATAACATTTCAGGGATACTGCATTGCATTTGAGATTTTTTATTAGATTTTGTTGAAATCACAAGATTTTAAAATCTTAAACTTGTATAGAGAACTCTATTGATTTCAATACGGATTTTACGGATTTCACAAAATCTCAAGACATCGAGCAGATGGAAACATAGTATTAGGCTTTCCATATCACACGTTGTCACAAAGTCTTGATTCCTTCCCTCAAATCTCATATTTTCTAGAATTTTGTTTTTTTTTTTACATTTTATCAATTTATAATGAAAAAAAAAATCATATTTACGTATTTATTGTCACTTTTTATGTCATATTCACATACGCGAAAAGCAAATTATGTCATATATAAATATGTCGTTAATATAAATCACAAGAATTTTTTATAAACAAATGCTGGCTTATTGTTGGTAGAGTGGAATGAAAAAGAACTAAAAATATTGATGAATATTAAAAAAGGAAAAATATAGAAATATATTAAAAAAATAGTGAAATAAAAATATTGAAAAAATCTAAAATCTAAAAATCTAAGAGTCCGCAGGTTAGCCATAATTTTAGTTTGGGCCTATAAAATTCTAAAAAAATGATTATTTTAAAAAAGTTTATTAACACTGAAAAATTGATAGTTTGATCTTACTTCATTTAAGTAAATTTTTTTATTACTGTAGAATCAGCTAGTTTTTTGAAATGATTGAAAGACATGCTTTTTAAAAGTCATCCATCTCAAAATATTTAAAAATAGGCGACAAACATTTATACGACTAAGGTAAAAATATAGGATTTTCAACGTTTATGATATGACGTGCTCATAACAAATAGGGTTTGTATTTTTAATTGCAAGCAATAAGGCTATGTAAAAAACGTATGAGCAAAAAGGAAACGTACAAGTCGAACTTTGTAAATTTTAAATGTTGCTATGCTTCCAACTGCCACTGGAATTGCACGCGGCCCACATCACTAAACATAAGTACACACCGGGCTTCGAAAATACAAAAAATTTTTCAACAGCAAAATAATTGCGCAAGACGCTCTACACTAAACGAAAAATTGAATTTTAAATTCAAGTCTCATCGTTTTCAATTAAAAAAATGTTCATTTTGGATTTATAGTCTTAATTTTTAAATTAAAAAAATAAAATAAACAAAAGCCGTAGTGTAAACTAATAATTTATAAAAAAATTTATTTTTTCTATAATTATAAATTTTAGGTTATTTTTTTAAAATAAAAATTTTAAGAAATTTTAAGAAATAAAAAAATTTCGTACAACTTTTGACTGCGCTACGCTGAGGCACATGTGTTCTCATTAAGAAATTTTGATAATTGTCCCAAAAACTAGATTGCAATTGAATATTTCAAAAATGTAGTGAAATTTAGACATTATAGGACTTTTCCTCTACACCGACTCAAGATGGTTTTTTGCACTGGAACAGTGGTTCTCAACCGTTTATAGTGGCGCCCCCTTTCTACGTTCACGTCAAACTCGCGCTCCTCAAAATTTTTTTTCATGTTCAATAAATTTGTCCTGTTTTATATAATCCGATTCAATTTAAAAAAAATTTATATAAAACAACTACAAATAAAAAAATTATTATTATAAAAACTGAGATCATTGGCTTTTAAAAACCAATTTATAACATTTACTTTATATAAAAATGTGTTGGTTAATCTGATTGTTGACAAATCCATTGATCAAGTTGTTTTTTATATATTATTTTAATATGTTCTGGAGATTATTGACCATTACTGTTGAGTTGCAATTTTTAAATGTTAGCTAATTGTTAATTGTTTTAATTTTTAAATAAATTGTAAATTATTGTGGTTTTAGGAAAAAAAAAATCTCCACTAAATATGTTGCCAAGCAAGTGACGAAACTTCAGAAAAAATTGAATTTTTAGTTTACATTTAAAAATTGTGATGGCCAGAAACCGCCACCCCGTATTCAAATAAATTATTTTTATTGAAATTTGCTCAAAAAATCAAATAGTTTTTTATATTTGGACCAGGTTGACCTAATCTTGACCTAATCTTGACCTATTTTTTGTTTTTTATATAATAAAGCTGAGAAGCTTGACTTAAAAAAATATGTGTCAGAAAACTGAACTAAAAGACGTGACGTAGCTGCACTAAGCAGAGGATATAATAAGTGATATTTTAACCCAAACTCCTCACAACTTTTTGGAGAAAACTGATCTTTGGCACATGAATCACACTTCAGCTCTAATGCCTCGTCTTGAATGATTTCAGGAAGTAGCATAACATAAACAATAAATAGGTCACTAACTAACTTAGATTTCCAGTTTTGTGACGAAATATAGTTTGAATTGTTCATAAAGGCAATTAAAGAGAGAAATCAGAAGATTTTTTGCTGAAAATTTCTGGCGCCCCACCAGTTGAGAACCACTGCACTAGAGGGTTAATTATGCAAATTTTGATATTTTAATACAAATTTACAAACGAAGTCAAAATCATTTCGTATGTTTAATAATAATACAAATAAAGAAAGATAAAAATAAATTGTTTAAAAAAAAAAATTGGGTTTCCGTAAACCTTATAGTTTTTTTCAAAATTTTCCAATTGGGGCACATTGTGGCAAACAATTTGTTTTTTATTAGTTTAATAAGATATCCCACAAAGGAACCAATACCTTTCTATAGTGGATTAACGGGGATAATACTTTAATTTTGTCCATTTTAACTTAGCTAAAATTTTAGAAAATGTTCATTTCCAATGATTTTTTTAAAATATTAGGTATAAATATTATTTAAAGTTTTTAATTTTTTCTCATAACTAAAGCTTTGCTTCAATATATGAAAATATAAAATAACTACATGAAAAGTTAATGATGGCATATTTTAATTACAATATTGTTTTTAATAATTCTAAAAAAATAATATTTTTTAGAATTATATATAAGCTTAATGCCAATTACGTTCATGAAGCAACAGGTTGCAACAACAATAAGTTCTTTGCAGAACAAACCACCAAGCAGACTAGACAGCTGTTTCGTTGATAGCTACATCAACTCATCAGTAGTCTTCTGTGGCTTCTGCAGTACCATCCACTTTGATAAGCTTATACTAACACCTTCTGTTAAATTAAACCAGAATTATGTGCTGTATGTCGCCTTTCAAAGCAATGTTTTTCTACTACTTTGCAAAAGCAAAGGTTCAAAAAAGCGACTGCATTGATTCTGCAAAGACTTGTTTGTTGTGCTCTTTGTTTACTTCTTTATCACGAATTAATCTAGGCTCCAACAGTTTGCTGGTATAAACCATAGAAGACGTGAAGAAGGCGTCTTCACGTCTTCACGCGAAGACAAAACGCGAAGAAAAAAATATTATTTTTTTAGAATTATTAAAAATAAAATAACTACATTAAATAAATTGTGAGCTTTAGATCAAGTAAGTTTTTAAGAAGGCAACAACAACAACAACTCTGTATAGAGTCAATCACTTAGCTGACTAGACAGTCTGTTTCGGAAATCGCTACATTTACCTCATCAGTAGTCTTTGAGTGATTGAGCTGTGATCAATTACTGTTTAAACTAGTATATGAGTGCGCAGATTTTGGAATTCATTCTTTTGAATTGTATGCCTGCTAAGTTGAAAATATCCACCTTTCAGTTAGAACACTAGCTTCTGGCGAAGCAAAAAACTCGTTTCATTTTCTATGGTGCATTTCGACAAACTATCGAACACCAATGAATATTGAAATAAATTAAGAAGCAACTAGAACAGATGGCAACCCTTGATAGAGTTAATGGCGAATAGCCTACTGCTTTGAAATGTCATATGATTAGCAGGCATACAATTCAAAAGAATGAATTCCAAAATCTGCTTACTCATATACTAGTTTAAACAGTGAGTTGATCACAGCTTAATCACTCAAAGACTGCTGAAGAGGAAAATGTAGCGATTTCCGAAACAGACTGTCTAGTCAGCTTTAGTGATTGACTCTTTACAGAGTTATTGTTGTTGTTGTTGTTGTTGCCTTCTTAAAAACATACTTGATCTAAAGCTCACAAATTTAATTCATGTAATAATTTCATAGATCATAAAAACTTATTACATATGAAATAACTTAAATCACTTTTACTTACGACTCACAAGGAAAAAGGGCTTAAATGATTTAAACCCTTTTTTGAGTTATAACTGCAACGCGATGCGTAATATGACTGTTTATAATTAGCATACTTACTCCTACTTTGATCTCTTATTTTTTGTTAATTTTATTTGTGGTTTTCAAAAGGGCTTCTTTGGTGAAGTACATTGGCTTCATAAGGAAAAAGAGCTTATTTCAATTTAAGTTTCATAAACAACATAATATAAATTTGTATTGAGGGCTTAAGGGCGGTTAAGCCCTTTTACCACAACACAAATTAGCTTTTTAGTGAAACTGCCATGAGAGCTTAGTTTGAGCTTAAGCCATTTTACTTAATTTTTTGTTTGATGATCTGCTTCCTAATTGAAAGTAAGCCGTTTTTCCTTGTGAACTTTTGGGATATCAAGTTATCTTAAATCAATTTAGGCTCTTTTAACATATGCAATATGGTCCTTTGTGAATATGCTTAAGGGCTAATAACGATCTAGACATTTTTCTACAAAACAAGTTTCCGAATAAGGGAGGGGCTTAAATGCAAAAAAAGCCTTTCTAGCTTTTGGAATCTGTACACATTGAGGGTAAATTTAAATAGAAAAGGGCTTAAATGTAAAATCATAGGAAATGAAATTATATTTTCAGGCATATGTATAACTAAAGTGGTATGTATTGCTTCTTCTAAGATCTAAATAAATAAAAGATTGATGTGAATGTGCAAGTGACTTAGTACATTAGCGATTCATTTTCGTTGAAGGGTGTAACGGACTCTGAATAAGACTAATAAAACATTGTAATTAAACAACGCAGTGAATATAACTGTGGAATGAAATTAATGTTTTTAAATACTTTTTGCAAGAAGAATCACCATTCAAAACTTTAAAAATTTCGAAGAGAGGAACAAATGGTGCACAATTTTCGAATATAAACACAATTGACCTGAATGAAATTTATGTGACATTCTCGAAAAAAAAAATTTAATTTTCTTACTACCATTTTTAAACCAGGATTACCATTATTTTTATAAAAACTTAAACTAAATTATTTTAATAAATTATCATCCAGATGATTTAGTTGCAGAAGAAAAAGAACGTCCCAGATCATAAGTGATGTTATTGTTTTTACTATTAAACGATAAATAAAAAAAACTAAAAAAAAAAGAAATAGATTTAGAACAAATAAACATACAATTGTTATAAATTGATTATATTAATCCTTAGAAAGAATATATATGAATAAATTTAACATAAAAGGAAATAAGGGCTTAAAATGTGTTTGATGATTTCTTGCGCGCTGTTTACATTTGGAATAAGGGCCTAAATACGAATAAGTACACATGGAGGCTGTAAGTGTATTTTGCAAAAAGGGCCCAAATGCAAATAAGCCCTCGTCAACTCTTTATAATAGGGGTATTCACGATTCAGTGCTCTTGCCTGTGCAGTTGAGGACTTGAGGATTTGTGCAGTTGTGCAGTTAGGATTTCGTGAACACACCACCATCACCATTTCAAAGCTGTCAACATTTTTCAATGCACACAAGTGCACAACTGCTCAAGTCCTCAACTCCTCAAGTTGAAGGTAATAGTAGAAAAGCACTTGTGCAGATTTTTGACGTACGTACAATTTGTTTTTGTAAAGTGCACAAGTCCTCAACTGCACAGGCAAGTGCACTGAATCGTGAATACCCCTATTGGAAGCAATTTTGCATCTCTTCTTGAATTACGCACTGCTAAAACCAATTGCGAAAACGCACAAGCAGTGATGCTAAACAGATGTTTCATGTTTTGGCTGTTTTCGAACGTAGTGCCACCTGGGGCCGAATTACAGCATCCGTGATCGAGCAAAAGTACGAAGGGCACGACGAGATAAGTGCCTATCAATCTTGTACAATTTTGCTCTATCACGGATGTTGTAATTCGGCCCCTGGGTAAAACTTCAAAAAGGTTAAGTTTGTACGTAGATTTCAATAACTTTTTATGATTTTGAAATAAAGTGGCAATATATTTACTGTTCATTTGACATTTAATTTTATTGCATAATTAAGTTGTGATATTGATGTTCACTCGTTAGTGTGCAAACTATCTTGCATTTTCACACTCTTCTTAATGATTTTGGAAAAAGGTCTTAGTTTACATTTTTGCATTTATTGAACAGCCTAGTTTGCATAGAGAATTATTTTAAATATGTGTCTTTAAGCACTGAACACTTAAAAATTCTGCATTTAAATAACTTTTAAAGCAAGCATAAATTTTTCCAAATCTTGATCTTACTTTTTAAATTGCTCTCCTGAACATGGACTTAAATGCATTTAAGTTTTTTTTTGCGTTTTTCTAAAACACTGACTTGGTGTTGTTTTCAAACAAATCCACGCGCAGTCTCGCGTTCTAGTTACTAAATATGTATTTTATGGTTATTTCTTAGCATTCTGTGAAAAATTCAGCTGCAACTATGCACAACTTTCTGCGCTAGAGCGATTTTTATGGAGAGGTCTTGGTTGTAGGAAGTTGTGTCCGCCAGTATGTTATACACATTGAATCTTTAATTTGGAGCTAGAAAGATAAAATTTGGTAAGCAGATCCCTTTTGGACCATAATAGTCACAGTTAAAAAATTTTTAAATCATCTGACTGAAAAGGCCACTTTTTTAAAAATTTAATTTTGTTGTTTTTTTACCTTTTGTTTCTTATTTAGACACACTTATTTTTTTAAGTTTATTTATGCTCGAAGAAAGAAAAAAGAACTCTAAATTGATTGTTGGAATTTTTTATATCAGGTATTACGTCTAAAAATTACCAATCGATCCAAGAAAGTAAAGAGCAGGTAAGAGAAAACAGAAATATTTTAGTAAGTCCGTTCTTTTAGCATGTAAAATAAAAAATGAAAAATGAAATGAAATGAAAATGAAAAAGAAAAATTCAAGCTGCATTTCAAAAGCAGGTTGCACTAAAAGTTAACCAACCAAAACAAGGATATGGAAACAGCAATGATGGAAATACATCCAGAAATTTTTTGAGAAAAACGATGTGACAGCTCGAATTACTGGTGTTGACTAAGAAATAATTAAAAGGCTGCAAGTAATTCTCAATGGCCGCATTCAACGTAGACAACTGTTGTGTACTGTAATGGTAGTGCTACCTAAGTTTACGATGTTTTTCTCTGAATGTGTTGCTACTCTACGCGTCAGAAGTTAGATTCAATTTAATTATTTAAATTTAATTCAATTAAAAATATTTCTCACTTAAGTTTGCTGCGTTCTTTCTGTGTTTATTAATTTAACGGCGTCAGTAGCAGTATCTGACAGTTAACCAAACAGTTGTGTTCATGTTGCATAGAATTTGTTCGCTCGATTAAGTGGCGTCCGCTGCCTGATCAGTGTTAGTTAGCGCTCCCAAAATTCGACCATTCAGCGAATTTTCACACAACAGTTGCCAACTGTTGTCTGCGCTGAATGCGGCCAATGTTTTGTGCTGTAGAGAAAAAGTAAATGCCGACAAATTCGGAGAATATGCCATAACAACTGCAGATTTGCTGCAGCAAAAATATCCTGAAAAAACCTTCGCCTACCGTTCATAAAGTGCTGATACACGGTAAAAGTATTATAGAATATCAATCGTTACCAATTGGAGAGTTTTCAGAAGAAGCGCAAGAATCCAAAAATAAGGACTACAAAAAATACAGATATCAGAATACAAGCAAAATTTCATGAAAGCAACAGAACGAGGACCTTTTCAACATGCTAGCAGCCTCATCTGACCCAGAAATTTCTTCTCTAAGACATGTCAGATCAGATAAAGAGCTAAAAAAATGTAACTCTCTAGAAATGCTTAATTTATTAGATAATAATTATTCAGACATTGACGACTGCTTTCAAAAAAAATTAAATTTTTGTAAATTAGTTTATTTTGAATTATGTATTTAGTGCATTAAATATGTTAATAGTGTTCATGTATTTATGTATATCGGTCATTTCATGTCAAATCCGACGCTTTTCGAAACTCACATTTCTGTAAAAATTTGGTACTTTGCACGTGGATAGTACTTTAAAAAAGAAAAATATTTGCATATTTTTTTTTGTAATTTTCCAATTTTTTTGCAGTTATACACAGTGAAAAATTATAAAGAAAAACAAAAATTGTCATTCGGACATGTAGTCAAACAACTATATCTTCTAAACCGTTGGTCCTACAAAAAATGTTTAGGACATATTTTGAGTATCTTAAATTGGTCTTGAGGTCCTTTTTTACAAACACTTTCGTACAAAATTTTAAATATTTTGACTTCTAAAAATTTTATTCACATTTTTTATAGCACTACTATTTTTTTGGCACTTTGAAAATATTATCGTATTGAGGCATTCATTCTTAATGCATTCTCAAAATTTGATGTTGGAGTAGCAATGTTTACTATTTTAAATGAAATTTTTCAAAACTGACTACTCAATTTTCAAGTACAAAATACTTTAATTTTTAATTAAAAATGGAATTTTTAGTATTTTTTTGCTAAGCTAGGTACGTATCGTCGCTGCGCCAACAAAACAGTTGTAAGTATTTCAGTAACTTTTCAGGAGAGCAAAAAAACAATTTTTTTTCAGAGCATTTCTAGTACTGCGAGCAATAACTGTTTTTGATCACTTCTAAATCATAAGAGATGTATAAAATACTGCAAATGCAGTAATGTGGGTAATAGAAAGTGTAAACAAAATTTGCTATTTAAAAAAATACAAAAATCACATAACTGTTTTTGTTGGAGCAGCGACGATATGTAAAGTCACATTGAAAACTTTTATCAACTCGTTAAAATACGCTATTCCTCAGCAGACACGCTATTTTTGAAATTTGTTAAAATATTTCTTGGTTGTAATTCCGTGATGCATCCCTATGCTACTACTGAATTATTAACATAATTGTTTTAACATTTTATTTATCATTTTTTTTGTTCTTGTAAACTTAAACAATAGTTGAAAAAGATGATGTGGATGTAATGCGCATATCAATTTTCGCTTTGCTCTGTGGTATAGGTTAGGTTAGGTTAAAGTGGCTGCCTCAAATTGAGACGCACTTAGGCCAATAAGGCCCATTGTGGTACCACAGGGGTTGATCTCCCTTCTCTATTCAAACCAGCTTGAGCTGTTCACAAAGCTTAGGATTCGGTATATCGATATTTCCGAGAGTTCTTCGAGGTCTCTGAAAAACCAGTTGTTTAGGTGAAGAAAACGTTTTTGAGCCAGCGCTGCGCAGGTGCAGAGAAGGTGTTCTGTAGATTCCACCTCCTCCTCATCTCCACAGCTTCTGCAGAAGTTGTTGTGGGGTATGTTTAATCTTTGAGCGTGCCTGCCAATAAGGCAGTGCCCTGTCAGGATCCCTATCATGGTGCCAATGTGATCTCTACTAAGAGATATGAGTTCTTTTGAACGCTTCAGATAGAGTTTGGGCCAAATTTGCCGTGCTATATTACAAGTGTTACCTGCTGACCATCTTTTGTTGGTGTTAATACAGGATAACTCATGTGTAAGGAGTTCACATGTGGTGAGAGGAATACCAAGGTTTGTCTTGTCTGAAGATAGTTTTTTGGTAGTACCTGTGCGAGCGAGTTCATCTGCTCTGCAGTTACCTAGAAAATCCCTATGTCCAGGAATCCAGCATAGGATAATTTTAAGCTGCTCTGCCATCTCGTTTAGAGATCTGCGGCAGTTGAAAACTGTTTCAGATGTTATTTCAACAGTTCCTAGGGCTTTCAGAGCGGCTTGACTGTCAGAAAGTATGCATATATCCATGGAAGATATATCATTTTTCTGAAGCCAAGTTAACGCTTCATGTATAGCAGCGATTTCAGCTTGAAATACACTGCAATGGTCAGGGAGCCTGAAGGCTATATTGATGTTTAATGTTTCTGAGTAGACTCCTCCACCTACTTTGCCATCTAGTTTTGATCCATCCGTAAATATCTCAATGACATTGTGAGGTGAACGGTTTTCTTGTTCCCACTCTTCTCGAGAGGGAATGGATACATCGAACTACCTCTCAAAGAGTAGTTTTTGTGTGATGTAGTCAATGGACCTAGGTAAAGGAGGGAGAAATTTTCTGATACAAGAATGTCCTAGTGTACCTTCTTTCCACTGGGAGGTGGCTACTAGGCGGATGGCTGTATTAGCGGCCATCTGTTTAGCTAGGATATCAAGTGGTGTAAGATGGAGCATTGTGTCTAATGCGTCTGTCGGAGTGGTTCTTAGGGCTCCGCTAATGCACAGTTCAGCTGATCTTTGAACTTTACGGAGAAGGTTATGGTGAGTCTGTTTTTCGAGTGCATGCCACCAGACAATAGCGCCATATAGCAATATTGGCCTTACAACTGCTGTATAAAGCCAGTGAGTAACACTTGGCTGTAAACCCCATTTGCTACCCACCGCCTTTTTGCAAGAGTATAGGGCAATGTTCGCTTTTTTGGCTCTTTCGAGCAGATTGGGCTTCCAGTTTAGTTTCCTATCCAGTATAAGGCCCAGGTATTTTGCTTGATCTGAGAAGATAAGACTTGTATTTCCCAGTTTTGGAGGGCTAATTTGAGGTACATTGTGTTTTCTTGTGAAAACTACTAACTCAGTTTTATTAGGATTAACGCTGAGCCCACAGCTGATAGTCCAGTTGACAAGAGTATTTAGGCAGTTTTGCATAATGTCTCGGAGAGTAGATATATATTTTCCAGAGGTAACAATAGCAACGTCATCGGCATAAGCTATCACCCTGCACCCCTCTAGTTCTAGTTTGCCTAGCAGTTCATTCACTGCTAAATTCCAGAGTAGAGGCGATAGAACCCCTCCCTGAGGGGTTCCTCTTGGTACAGATCTTAGCGTGGATGCCGCTCCAAATTTTGCACTTATAATCCTGCCAACTAGCATTTGGTTTATGAGTGCTATCAGCGCGGCATCCACCCCAAGCTCCGTCAGCGCACTGGTGATGGCCCCTGCCTCGACGTTATTAAAGGCTCCTTCTATATCAATAAAAGCTATCATTGTATATTCCTTCAGATCTCTATCTGATCAATGATGGGCTTTTTCAATGATGGAGATTATGGAGTGGAGAGCTGTTTCCACTGATTTGCCTTTGGTGTAAGCATGTTGAGCTAGAGATAATGGCTTCTTTTCTATCATGGATCTCAAGTGAATATCAATTAATCTCTGCGGTATAAAGGAATGGTATTTTAAAGTCCCGCGTATCATTTTTGCTTTTTAGAATTGCTTTTTGAGAGATTGTTTTTCAGAGTTGTACTGCTTTGATGAAAAATATTCCGATTCAATACTTGTCATGTTGTTTGAAATCCAATTACTATGAAAAATGTGAATGAAATTTTTAGTGGTCAAAAAATTTGAAATTTTGTACGAAAGTGTTTGTTAAAGAGGACACCACAATTAAGACCAATTCAAGATCTTTAAAACATGTCCTAAACATTTTTTTGTAGAACTAACGGTTTAGAATATAAAGTTGTTTGACAACATGTTTGAATGACAATTTCTGATTTTCTTTTTAATTATTCACAAAAAAAAAAAAAATTATAAAAAAATATGCAAATATTTTATGTTTTTAAAGTTCTATCGACGTGAAAAACTTGAAATAAAGCGGAATCGTCAAAATTAGTTTTTGGACAAAAGCGTCCGATTTGACATGGAATGACCGATATAGTGTTTTATTTAAGTAAAAAATTATATTAAAAAATTTAAAAAAAAATTTTTGATAAAATATTTTTACTGATAATATAAAATTATTAGCTGATATACCCGGTGTTACTCGAGAGTCATTTATATAAACATTTTAACATACACCTTCTCGACTAAATGTTTTTTAAAATCTGGAATAATGAAAAACATGTTGTATTTTATTTATAAGCTACCGTTAGAAAAGTAATTAAACGAACATTAATCCAAAAAGTTTAGGAAAATTTTTGTTGTTGGTGGTCCCATCTCTTGCGGTGAGCTAATTGAATTCAAAGAAGGGGTATGAAAAACATATTTTAAAAATTAAACAGAATTTTTATATGTACTTAATTTTAAAGCAAGCACAATTACATTTTCAACATAATAAAAATTATGGTGGGACTCAAGCGGAGTTATTGGCATTAAAAGTAAAAACTTTGATTTTCATATAATTTTTTTTCTCATTATAAGCTATCAATGTTTTATGAAAATTCGTTGTACTAAAAATGATTGTAGCTACCTACTAAAATTTCTATTAGCTGCGTTTTTTCATTGGAGATCAGGATCATATAATCGCATTTGCAAGCAAAGAAAAAACAACAAAAAGTCCAGCAAGTGAGCTGCACATTTAAATTGATCCAATTCTATGTTTTTAAGTGTTGACGCTAGATGACGCTGCGACTGAAAAAACTGGCAGTACTGCATTACTTTACTTTTTAAAAGTTTGGTAGCAGAAAGCAATGTTTTTAACGTTGACCCCTGCCGCGAAGGCTTAGTTCAACGGTGCTCCAAAGCTTAGAACAAATATGAAGCGTCGGCCAACGCCCCTTCGGAATTCAAGCAAGACCACTTTTGAAAGGTTCCCCTAATAACATGCAACAGCACCTCTTTTTTTGTCGTCAGATTGACGCAATTCATGACCGTGGCACTTTCAGCTACTTGAATTTTATACATGACTTGGTTATTTTAATAACCTTGGGCTATCTCAGTATCAATACCAGCAATATAACCCATTATTATTTTTCTCCGCAATAATCATCTACATCATATCAGAGGTGATCACTCTCTGACATGAAAGACTAAGACAGAAATATCATAAGCCCGTTGTCATCATATCATCAGGTTCCTCAATCTCAGTGGACACAACTCAGACTATTTAGGTTTCCCCGTCGCCTGCTCTCAAATTCCAAAGGTTGTTGTTGACGGTAGTTGCATACCTTCCTAACATTTACTGTTTGAAATTAGCGAGATTCAATCTACCATCATTCTATTAGTAATTTAAGGGAATCACTAGCCCGAGTTCAACTTAAGTGTAACTCACACCGGCCTTTCTGACCTTACCACAGCCAGAGCGATTTGAAAACCCCACGTGGGCCAAACCCAACGACAGTCAATACCTGGGCTCAAGGCTCCACCTGACAAGGCTCTTCAACATCCCGTCTTACAGACCAAAAGTTCTTAGAACATTTATATTTGACACCTTCAGCCATTAGAATCGTACATGACTAGGTTAAAAATAACCATTGGTTTCTCATTAAAATACCGGGTACACCACAATTCTACTTATGCAACTTCGTTAACCTAATTAAGACTTAATAAAAAGCCTCTTTCGGAAAACTAGGAAGCATGAGCCGTTGTATACGAATTGGCTTATACAACGGTCCAAAGATTAAATGTTTCCTACATAAAACCTTTATTCTAAGATAAGGTCTGCAAAACAACGATAGATCAGAGGGCGGATTCTGAAAAACGCTAAAGCTAAATCTCCACCGCTAAAGCTAAATTTATAGTTTTTAGCGATATTGCTTTTCTGAAAAACTTATTGCTATTCTAAAAATTTAGAGACTGAACGAGCTTTTAACGAAGAATAAAATTAAAGCTGTCATAGCTAAATTTTTAGCGATTGCTGCGATTCTTAACTTTTTTTTAGCGATTTACAGAAACTTTAATTTTATTTTTAGCTATAATTTTAGAGTCCAATATTTTGTTGCCGCTAAGTTAAAAATTAAAAGATTTTTCAATTAAAATCGTAATTTTTGATATATATATATTAAGAAAAATTAATGCTTTGTCTCTTTTGAAAGTTTTCAAAGAAAAACATTTCACCAATTTAAAGCACTTTTCCGAAAACTTGCTGTTTGTATTTATCAGTTGTATTAATATTAGGGGTATTCACGTTTCAGTGCACTTGCTTGTGCAGTTGAGGACTTGTGCAGTTATGCAGTTAGGTTTTCGTGAACAAATCACTAACACTTTTTCCAAGCTGTCAAATTTTTCAATGCACACAAGTGCACAAATGCTCAAATCTTCAAGTTTTAGGCTGCAGTAGAAAAGCACTTGTGCAGATTTTTGATTTTGATATTGTAAAGTGCAGAAGTCCTCAATTGCACTGGCGAGTACACTGAATCGTGAATACCCCTATTGTTATCATATAACATGATAACATGATTATATTTTAGAAAAAGGTTTCATCTCTTAAAACTTAAAAAAAAATTTATTAAATTAATTAGTAGTTTACAAACAAGCTTTAATTGTTGTGGCACACTCTTAAGTGATAATTCTGTATCACGAAGAAGCACACCAACGATAAGAAAGACACTTGAAGCAATACAATTCTGTATGGAAGAAAGTATTGCTTCTCGTGTTTTTCTTATCATTGGTGTGCTTCTTCTTTACACAGATTAAAGCAGTTGGAATGCAATTTGGTCATTAATTGACAAGAAATTTTGGACCTAATTTTTAATATGTAAAATGTTCTCTAAGTGCAAAATTTTGAAGAATTGAATAAAACCTTAGCCTCCAATAAGCCACAACTGTTTTGGTATTTAAAGTTGAACCAGTGAAAACAAATTTTTACTAGTTTTTACATAGTTTTATTCTATGACAATACGAGAATGTTTAATGAAAAATCATAAAGTACTCGTGTAAACATACTAAAAAAATTAATTACAAATTTTTAAGTACATTAACTTAAGTTTATTTAAATTTTTTTCAAATAACTAAAAGTTTTTATTTTGCACTTTTTATTTAGATATGCACCAATATCCATTGCCACCATTAGCACCAGTAAACAATTTTCAAAATAAGAAACAAGCTTATTTTAATTATAATATTAATTTAATTAAAATTCGAAAGAAACTTTAAAAAGTTTTTGAAAACTTTTCACTCGGATGATGCATTTTTGACAGTCGGAAAGAGAATTTTTGATATCAGTGAGGTGAGTTTTATTGTTAAAAATTCATGTAGCCTCGGGGACTAGTAGAAATATTGACAACCGGCACTAGAATTCTTGAGTGAAGCAAAAGGGTTGTGCTTTACCAAATTGTTAGTATCAGTGTTTTGCTGTGTATTTTTTCTGAAAAAAGTAGTTTTATTTGTGTTTCCGTATAAAAAAAAAGGATTGTGATTTGCTTTTAATATTTAGAAATTATTTGTTATTAGGCTAAAAATACAAGCTTGAGGAGCAATTAAAAAGCATGGAGTCACTCCAGTCGTCTTTAATTTATTTAAGTGTCAATAAAAATTACTACAATTTTTTTTGAAGATTTTTAAAAACTAGGCTAGTCTTAGGAGCTAAAGGGTTTAAAATAAATATTTATGTTAAATTTGGAAATTCATTACTTCTGACATACGCAATGTCAGGTTTTTCTTTACTGTAATCAACTTGCAAAACTAATGCATTGAATATACTTTTTGAATATTTATAAATATGGCCGATAAAGAGTTAATACGTGTTCAAGGATGTTTTATGGTTAGTTGATTGATCGACTGAGTATAAGTCAATATTTTTTTTCGTATTACAATCGATTGAGCTCAAAATTTGGCAGTAAGTGTATATCGAGTATGGCAACCTTTAGGTATAGTGCAATTTTTATTTAGTGCAATAAAAGGTTAAGGATTTTTAGGTCCAATTCACAAGAAACCTTTAACACTGATACTTTTTTTACTTAAGTAAATTTTAAAAGTGGAGTAAAATCTAAACACCTAATTTAAAAACATGATTTCAATTTATTCCATCTCTAAGCTAATTAGGTGAAATACATACAACAAAATAATAATGAATAAAAATTGTTATTTTTTACAAATTTTTAATGTTTTAAAGTTTTGGTTTTATAAGTTATTTTACTTAAAACAGTTAGATTCCTTGTAGCTCATAATATCATTTTGAATAAAAAAATAAGTAGTAGAAACCGAGGCAGTCAAATGTTTCTTAAACTCGTTCATTCGCTGAGAAGACGTCAAAATTTCTGGATAACATTTTCATGTTAAATTTGGCACAGCAAAAACTGACAATTTGAATACAACAGATACAAATTTTTTTTAACTCAACATTTTCTTTCCTATAGAACCAATAGTGAAAAGTTTCCAAATGGCACACAGCCATAACAAAATAATTTTTTTGACATAAGAATCGCTAAAACAGCGCTTCCTGTGGCGAGTAGTAAAAGCAACATTTTTAGCTAGGCCGTAGCAACATTTTTAAATGTAAAACGTAAAAAGCAACATTTTTTACAGATTATCAGATGAACATTCAAGAGCCGTGCCTCAAGAATGACCTCATTATGAGATCAGTTCTTGGGCCGTACCCCATGAACTGCCCATCCAATAACAAACCCTCACCCTTCTATTCCTGGCTTGGGACAGGCAGATTCACCGAATGTCCTCTGGCAGGTTTAGTTTGGTAGCAATAGCATTTTCGCAAAACTTATCTGCTAGCTGCATAAGAACATCAGATATTCTTCTGTAAGCAGAAAATAGCGCCACCTGTCTGTAATCCCAAACGTGTGGGGTTAAATTTGAAGAAACTTTTGAAAAAACATTATTCAGCTATTCACCGCAAGGTGACAACTAAGTGACAACGGTGACATACACAATAGTGAGAAAAAATAGAGCCATCACAACAAAACAAATTTAACAGGCGGGGGAGGGGAGGAGGGCGTGGGGAGGCAAAAAATTTTTATATAATCCAAATTTTATATAATCCAAAATAATCGTAATTACTTCAGACACGCAACTGCATTCTTAGAGATAAATGGGGACGTTCAAACTGTATAGAGAATTCTAACACAAAACTAAGTTTTATTAATAGTCTGGTATGAAAAAATAGATTTTTAGCCATAACTTTTGATTGGAAAGAGATATTGGGGTAATTTTTTCACATAAATTATTTTTGAGACTCGAATTTTTTGCAAAAATATAAAAACAACATTTTGGAAAAAATATATTTCGCGAAAAAAAATCAGAGGGTGGTACCCCTGTTGTTTTGATGACAAAAACAGTAAAATAATTTTTGCGCTTAGCTGGAAGAATTTTTGCAAATAAATGCTATGTTATATGAAAGGTAGCCAGATGTGCAATTTTTAATTGATTTCATTTTTACAACAACAACAATTTTTGAGTCATATTTGGAGTAAAAAGTCAATATTTTGGACCTTTTTTTAAATAATCATAAAACATATATACACTGACTTAACGGTAAAGTTCAACCTGTTTTTGTGAAGTGTATTTATGGAACTTTTGAACAAAAAAAATTTGAATAAAATATATTAATGGACAGCGGAGATATTTGCATCGAAAGACCAAACTTTGATTTTCATGTCGTTTTTTTCTCATTCTTAGGTAACGATGTTTTATGAAAAAGCCGTAGTACTGAAAATTTTTCCAATTTTGAAGATATGTGAATGTTTTTGATGTCAAAATAACAAAAAAATTTTAAAATTAAATACACAAAAATCTCCTGTACTAAAAAATTTTATAATAACAAAATTACCGTTAGTTGAAAAATTTCAGAGGGGGCGTGGCAAAAATTAAGTATGCAACATTATAAGTTGGGATGCACTTAATACACGGAGCAAAATTCGTTGAGCCGTTAAGATTTGTATAAAGGCCAAACAAACAAACAGAAAATGAGTTTTATTACCAGGGAAGACAATTATATGCAAATGCATATAATATATGCTTTTGCATATTTGGACGTTTTGTTAATAATTTTGCATATTTATAACGATTGTGCTTATTTGTGCATATTTTTACATATTTTTAACTTTTCGAACAGATTTTAGCGTGTAATCGGGCAAATTTTGATACTTCCTTCACATCTGGCAACATTGTAATTTCTTTGATATTATATATATTTATAAAGAGATATTATATTATATATGTATAAAAAATATTTTGTTTAAAAACTCACAGACAATGGATCTATACGCCGAAAGTCTCCTTCCGAACGAAGTCCCTTATTTTAAATGGTGCCCAACTACATCCTGCGATGTCGAGCGGTCTTTCTCACAATACAAAACACTGTTGGCTGAAAATCGTAGAAAATTTCTTTTTGATAATATAAAAATGCATTGAATTGTTCAGTGTAATCGCTGAATGCAATACACTGTTTTTGCTATAAGCACCGTATAAAATAATGGACTTCGTCCGGAAGGAGACTTTTGGCATTGGCTTCGAGCTACCAAACAAAATATTCATTAAATGATTAAAATAGAATTAAATTTTTACTTTATAATTAAAATTATAATTTATTTAAACTGAAATATTTACTTTTACGCCTTGAAAGGGCTATTGTTTTGTTTTTTTTATGAACTATTGCACAAAATTTTGAATAATAAAACTCCGACTTCGACATTTTTCGTGCTTATTTGATGGCATATTTTGCCATTTTTTAGAGCATATTAGCATACTTATTTTAGATTTTTTCGTGCATATTTCTGTCTTCCCTGTTTATTACTATAGATTTGCCAATTATTTTGGATATATGAATTACAAGCCGAAAGTTATGGCTCCTCAATTAGTTTCTGAAGTGGGACTTGTATGGGAGGTAGAAGTGGACATTAACCGATTACGCCCATTTTCAGTACCAAGTAGGCTATGGAGATAGGTATTGTATGTACCAAGTTTCAATCTTGTAGCTTTATTCGTTTGTCCGTAATCGTGTTTTCAAGAAAATGTCGGACAGGCAGACGGTATTGAAAGAAAAAAAAATTATTTCCAGTGTTGAACATTTAGAAAAATTTTATGTGGTATTTAAGTTATCACTGCTTCAGGCAAATAACATGCATTTATTTCAAATAATCATCAGTGTAAACACTTTAATGGAAAAAAACCTGTTTCAGTTCGTATTAACTGAAGCATTCAAACGAATTTATGATCAAAACATCAATTTGAATGGTCAAACAAGAATGGTTGTATGAATGTTTATATGTGGTTAGACAGAAATTTTTCAAGTTTAAAACAGCACATGTTTATTGTTTAAGGTAACTTTATTGTACTGTGTACACTTCTAGTTGTTCCATCAATTAAAAAAAAAAAAACAAAATTTGTGTAAATACCAAATATTTTAGATTCTTCTGAAAACTGTTTTGATATAAAACAAAATAAATGTATTTTCAACAGCAACCACACAATACGTAGAGATTTAACAATACTTTTTTGGTGTTTTTTTACCCTATTAATTAACACATTTGTTAAATGTGTTTGCTGATTTGATTCTAGAAGTTTAGAAAAGCAGCTCGACCATGTTTAACGATTGCATGGTTTTGATCACGTCAATAAAATCAATTCGAGGAAAATGTTTGCAAACAGCAAATAAACCAAGACTACTTGCATCTAGATTAGCTGGACCGTAAATTAATGCTGCCAATAGGAAAACATGGCCGCCATGGTTGACATCCGTTCGAACCACAAATCGAACGAAACGATCGAAACGATAGCTACGAATGGCAATACCAATAAAACTATGGCTGCGCTTTAAATAAAAATTCATTGGAAAATGTGTACATAAGCTTCTTTCAATTATATCCACATATTAGTTTTATAATCACCAATAAATATAAGTATCTTCTGCTGCTCTTGTTATAGTATATAGTAGCTACAAAATTTATACTGCGCACTTAGAAATTACACAGAATCGGTGGCTATTCATCGATTACTAATATTAAAAAAAAAAAATACATTTACTATATATTATCATCTAAATGAATTTAACATGTTGAGTTAAATTTTACGCCAATTCATATGGCAAAATTAGAACATTTTCAAAACATATCACAGCGTTTTTATTGTTATTACCTAATAAACTGTCTTATATAATAGCAAATATAATAAAATAATAAAATTAGCTGTTTTAAGACTTGCGTTGCTGCGCATCTTTGACGTTATTTGGCTTCATAAGTTTTTCTCTTAACTATTTTTAAACATGCGAATTTAATGAATAAAATTTGTTACATCAATCAACAAGTTGCGACACTTAGTATTAAGGAATTTATTGCATTTAATTTGTATTAATTTTAATTTAAAATATGTGACAAATTTTACCGTTTTATATTACATATAATTAGCACGATGCCAAAAAAGTTATTTTGTAATTTTTTGAATCTAAATGTTTGACAGCACTTTTTAAATGGGGTGCATATTTAGTTTTATTTCTTTAAAATGCCCTTGCATACAGGGTGTCTGATATCTAGAACAATCTCATTTTTTTGAGAGGTTTGTACTTTTACCATTTTAACTATTCTCCTCATTGGAATTTCGACCTTTTATAATTTTGAATTTTTACAAATTGTATACTCATAGAGAATATATATTTTAAATTGCACTATTTGAAGCACAAGTTATAAAAATGCAATTTAAAAAAATGCATGAAAAATGCATTCCTATATTTGAAATGACACAAATATATGAAGAAATATTAAATGGTTATCTGAGTAACTTTTGCTTATCTAACAAGTATCTAAATTCCTATAGGACGTTCTTGCGATAATTGCTTACGGTTTATAAGAAAAATGGGTCGAAAACCAAGTTCAGTACAAAAAAAAATACCGTTTTTTACTAATTTTCTACATCAAATGGCAACTTAGCCGCTTTATGCACAGGAAAGTAAAGTATGAATTAGTTTTTTTTGTTGGATTTTAAAAAACCCATCAGACGTTCTAAAGATGTTTCCTCACCATTTTAAAGAAATAAACCCTAATATAAAGTAAGATTTAAAAAAAAAAAATGTAGATAAAATTTGTATTTTTTTGAGGCAATTTTATTCATAGAAATCGACTTATGCCGTGGTTTTGCTAGCCAAACATGTTTGCCGAACATTTTTTGTTGTTATTGTTTCACGTATAAAATAAAAATGAAATTTTTCTCATATTCATTCTCTCGCTCTCAGACCGAACATTTTTGATTGCTGATTGAAACACCAAACCATGATGTAAGAAAACCAGGGGCCGAATTACAGTATCCGTGATCGAACAAAATTACGAAGGGCACGACGAGACAAGTGCCTATCAATCTTGTACAATTTTGCTCGATCACGGACGCTGTAATTCGGCCCCTGCTGTTAGTGAGTTTTTGACAACACCATGAATTTCTTTGCTTCTGTCAAAAAATTGTGAGCGAAAGAGTGGAACTGTTGATAGTTGTCAAATTGTGTTATTTGCTTAAGTTGCTGATGATGTGCTATAGTTGTTATTTTATTTTTTATTTTTGATGTGCTATAGTTTTTATAAATAGATATTAAATGCAATTAATTGTGCTGTGTTGTGTCGACAAAAAGCTATTGCAGTTGTCTTCGCCGATTTGCTCAGTTCATCATTGAATGTTTTGGCCATTTTATCAGAAACGTGCGCTGGAAGGTGCTGCCGACATGAAGCTTTGGCCAGCATGCAAATTGTCTTGCATTCACATCGTTTTTTTTTTTTCATAACGCACAGCGTCTCATATATTTTGGTTTTGTTTTCCATATCACTTTATTCTCACTTTAATCTCAGTAATAATCTTATAAACTGACAAAAAGACACGAATTTAACAAAATTTGTTTTCATTGCAATTCACGATCAGCTGTTTTTGACAAGAGCGGGGAAACATAATTTTTTCATTTTGAGAGTGAAGTGTCAAACTCACTAACACCTCTATTTCTTACACCATGCACCAAACATGCCGAACTTTCCGGTGTTGCCTTTAGTCATTTTGCATAATAGCATCAAAAAAGTAGCAACAAGTATTAAAAAGTTAATTTAATTGTGTGCTCAAGCAATCCTTAACATAAGCAGCAAGCATTGTTTTGTTGAACTAATTATAATAACAAAAAATCGTGTTAATTGAAGTAACCTAATAATATTTTGAAAGAAAAAAAAGAGGTGCGTCGCTGGACTCACGAGCGAAGCGAAGCTTTTTCGCAGTTTTATACGTTTCATAATTCAATGGTTTTTTAATAAAAAATTTTTTAAATTGTAAAATTTTAAATACCTAATGTTAACTAAAAAAGTAATTTTCCACCAGTAAATTTTTATTACCTTACATTATTATTTTACATTAATTTTGAATTATTTTTGGGAATGTAAATGAAATTATTGGGTTTTAATATCTAAAATATTAAACGTATATTATATAGATGTAATGTCATCGATATTTCTAGCACATATTACATCAATAGTTGTTCTAATCTTGTTGTGCAAATATTTGGATCGCTTGTCATTCGCAAATTATATTTATCAAAACAGCATTGTTTAAGGCTTAGAATTTTTATGAAACTGATTTTTTTATATTTTAAAAGGATTTGAAACTGATTTTTTTATATTTGTTATTATTTTAACGTCTTTCTGACGTGACGTTAATGTCCAATTATAATAGAAGTAACATAATGTGATCTAATGTCAGTTGAGCAGTGCGTTCTTTCACTTACTGTTTGAAACAATGCTTTCTTATACAAGTGGTTTTAATAAACGTAACGTTACGTGACGGGACGTATAGATCCATGGATTTTAGATTTCTACGTTAATTTACATTACGTCCTGTAAAAAAGCAAATGAACATTGTATTTTCACTTCTACAGCCGTTTTAGTAGGTGTCGAGCCACAGTGTTTCGTCTACATTCATTCTCTTTATACTCATTTATCTCGAAACTACTTTTTTCGGCATGGTGTTGTAGAAAAAACAAAAACTATTTAGCCGAATTTTCTGAAATTTAAATATGATATTCATAACAACGGTGGCTATCGCTGGAACTAGAATCAAAATTTTATTTAAAAACATCGTATATTTTACACTAAATAACCGGTAGAAAACAAGCTGTTTTAAGAACTTAATTTACAAAAGCGCGTCATTCTGTCAATTTTTCATATCTTTTTTTCTAGTGCCAGCCATAGCTGCACTCATAGTGATTAATAATATTCTAGGTTTTTATGCCCCTTTTCCTTGAGAGCGTCTCATTGAACGCTGTTTTGAACAAGATGAACAATTTTTTAAATAAAAAAAAATATTTTTTTATGATGAATGAGAGTTGCATTACACCTTAAAAGTTTAAATATCGTTGTTCAATATTTTAACTTTTTAAAAAAAATCCTAAGAATACCTTAAATTTTCGAGTGCTAGACCACCATCCTTGCCTTAAGTGCCTATGAACATTCATGTCTGAATTCGCTATTAAAATCCACCCGTTTAATGGAACCTTGCTACTTTTGTTAGTTGGATAGCTAATGCAAAATGCTTTTTACTGCGTTTTCATGGCGAGTTGATCCTAGGTTGGGTTTTCTGCAAGTTGACATAATGGCGTTTCTAGCTCGAAAGTGTTTCCATGCACAACATTGAGTCCAGTTGGACCTCGGCCATTCTATTTGCCATTTTTTCTTAGTATAAATGTGTGCGTTCAGAAGGTGCAAAGTTCACTAAACATATTGAAACTTTGATCAGTATTAGTTTCCGCTACTTTGTGTGCCTGCTGAACGGTTTGTTACATTTTATGTCACAAATAGAAATAAAATAAAAGAACAAATAATCAATAAAACCTCGTTTAACAGTTGAGCAACTGTTTCATATTCTGAACGCATCCAATCTAACTCAGTTAAATCTAAGAAGTTTCGTGGAGTTTTGTGGATTTGACGAAATTCAACTCAACTCGCGTTTCCATGGTAAGTTAAACCCGAGTCAACACCGACTTAAGTGTTAAAAAAGTTTCCGGGAGACTCAAAAAACTTTCTAAATTGTAATTGTAAGTTGCGCTCAAACTTAGGGATTGTATAACTTTTTTAACAAAAACGTCGTTTTTAGTTGTAAGAGTGTAAAACTTAGCAGGAACAGGTATTTTGATAAGGTGCATCAATAATCAATCAAAAAGTCGACTTTGAATATATTGCAACTTACGGCTTTTTTGATTTTATATGACAACATTTTCATTAAAAAGGGTGGTTAAATTTTATAACCCCAAATAAAGAAGTCCAACGGTGTCGAATCACATGATCTTGGCGGGCAATTGACCCCCCACCACGTGAGATAACACGGCCATTGAATTTGTCGCGCTTAAGAGCCATTGTTTCGTTAGCTGTGTAGCAAGTGGCATCGTCCTGTTGAAACCACATATCGTCCACATCCATACCTTCCAATTCGGGCCATAAAAATTTCGTTATTATCTCACGATAGCGAACACCATTCACAGTAACTGCCTGACCGGCCTCATTTTGGAAAAAATACGGCCCGATGATGCCGCCAGCCCATAAACCGCACCAAACAGTCACTCTTTGTGGGTGAATTGGTTTTTCCACAATCACTCTTGGATTTTCATTCGCCCAAATACGGCAATTCTGCTTATTGACGAATCCACTGAGGTGAAAATGTGCCTCATCACTGAAGATGATTTTCTTCGAAAATTGATCATCCACTGTTGCCATTTCTTGCCACCATTCTGACCATTGACGACGCTTGAAATGGTCAAGAGGCTTTAGTTCTTGAGTCAATTCCACCTTGTAAGCGTGTAAATGCAAGTCTTTATGCATAATGCTCATCAACACTATCACGAGCAGCAGCAATATTTTCTGCAGTACGCGCTATACGAGCATGTACTGGTGTTTTCACATCTCCTACAGACCCGGTTTGCTCAAATTTTTGCACGATTTTTCCGATTGTACGCATATTTGGACGATTAAATTGACCGAAAAAATCACGAAGTGCACAATATGCATTTTGATTTGAACGTCCATTTTCATAATAAGTCTGAATAACTCTTACGCTTTGCTCGATTGTGTATCTTTCCATGGTTCAAATTGAATTAGTCTGAAATTGAGAAATGTCAAATGAAATGCAGAAAAAACTTTTTGGTGTGGTTCACATTCAACATTGGCCCTTAAAATTTAACCACAAATTTATTTTATATCTTAATATATTTTGAAGAGAACTCAAAAATACTTTTTTAAGGTATATTTATAAATAAAGCTGAGCTAAACCATGCATGCATATTTAAATAGTATGTTGTGCCAGTCGCAGTGATAAGTTACGATACCGTTTCATTTACCCTTGTTTCATAGGCAGTTTTCAATACGTATTCTTGCACTCAAAAAATTTTGTGAGTAAATATTACTAATAACTGCGTCCTTTCTACGAATTTTATTCATAGTTTTCAGTCAAGAATAGGATTCGAAGATTGGACGTAGTTTCCCACCCAGCATTTTATGAAATAATTGATCATATTCGAGTCTTTTTTGAGTCCTCTATGCGATTATAAACAGTCATAAATGCGCTCATTTTCTAATCACAATAGATTCTTTTGTCGGGAGAAAATGGTACCCTACCCGCGACTTTTCTTGAAGAATCTTTTATTACCAGCTTTTTTAAGCAGTTAAGAGTCTTCTTCGAGTGATTTTTCAATTGTATTTCTAAACATTTTCGAGTCTTTTTCGAGACGTTTTTCAGTCGTATTTCTAAACATGAGCGAGTCTTTTTAAAATCATTTTTTAGTTGTATTTCTAAACATTTGAGAGTCTTTTTCGAGTCATTTTCCAGTTTTATTTCAGTTGCGTTAAAAGAAAGATATATGTATTTAAAAAGATATTTTAAGTAAGCACATCTATATAAATAAAAATCAAATGTCGTTCGTTGGTAATTGCATCAGTTGAGAACGGCTGAACCGATTTGGATAATTTTTTTTTAAATGTTCGTAATAGTCCAACTTAGGTTTTTACGGAAAGAAAAATTGACCACGCCCACTTTGCGCCCACTTTTTTTGATTTATCTAAAATCGGAAAACGGCTGGACCGATTTGGATAATTTTTTTTTTAATGTTCATAGTAATCCAATTTAAGTTTTGTCGGAAAGAAAAATTGACCACGCCCACTTTTGCGCCCACTTTTTTCAATTTATCTAAAATCGGAAAACGGCTGGACCGATTTGGATAATTTTTTTTTCAAATGTTCGTAGTAATCCAATTTAAGTGTTTACTGAAAGAAAAATTGACCACGCCCACTTTTGCGCCCACTGTTTTGATATCTATATATATAAAATTAAGTGGCAAAACTTCCTGTTCGCATACTCCTCCTAGACGGCTTGCCCGATTTCAATGAAATTTTCAGGGGTGATTGGGGTCTGTGTGGAGGGTGCACATAAGAAATTGCATGTGTGTATCTTTGCAGGTTTTGTACCACACCCCTTTTGTCGCCCACAAATCAATAAAAATGCTGTATTTAAGACGGTTTTGGTCGTATGAAATTAAAATTTGGTAAATAAGTTCGTATGATAACTATAATTAACTTTGAAAAAATGGGCGTGGTCACAATTCATCTACGCCTACTTTAAAGAAAATATTAAAATACTTCGAAACCATTGGTCCGATTGAGCTCAAATTTTGTAAGTACGCTTTGCTTTGAGTACGAGATGGTTTAAGGGGCAATGCCACACCCCCTTTTACCTCCCACATATAAATAAAAAATTGTTGTTATCGAATAAATTTAGTTAGAGTTATGGGTCGCACAGCTTAGAAATTCGGTATTCGACCACAATTTAGACGTACCGTTTCTGTGATGAAATTTTATGGGAGTGGACAAGGGGGAGGGGCACCTCCGATACAACCCAAATTTGTGATATCGAATAGCTTTGAAGTTATAGGAATTCATCTTTGGAATTCAGTTTTTGACCTCAATTTACACATGCAGTTTCAATGGTTTTATTTTATGGGCGTTGGACAGGGAGGCGTGACATCTCCCTTACAACCCAAATTTGCGATATCGTATTGCTTTGAAGTTATAGGTTGACAGCGTAAGAATTCGGTATTCGACCCAAATTTATACATGCATTTTCAATACTTACATTTTGTCGTCGTAGGGCAAAGGGGAGTGGCACTTCCCATACAACCCAACTTTGTGCTATCAAATAGTTTTAGAGTTATAAGTCGTACAACGCCGAAATTCAGTATTCGACCTCAATATACAAATGCAGTTTCATTGATTCAATCTATGTTCATTGGTAAGAGGGGCGTGGCACCTCCCTGTAACGTAAATTTGCGATATTGAATATCAGCGTCAGAATTCAGTATTCGGCCCCAATTTATACATGCAGTTTCATTAATTACATTTTATGGGCGTACGACAAGGGGGCGTGAAACCTCCTATTTAACCCAAATTAGAGATATCAAATAGCATTGGGGTTATAGGTCTCACAGCTTTGGAATTCAGTATTGGACCTCAATGTACACATGCAGTTTCATTGATTACATTTTATGAGCGTTGATCAAGGGGGAGTGGCACCTCCCATACAACGAAAATTTGTGATATCGAATAGCTTTGTAGTTCAAGGTCGCACAGCGTCGGAACTGAGTATTCGACCAAAATTTACGCTTGCAGATTTACTGATAAAATTTTTTAGAGTTTGTCGGGGGGGGCGTGACACCTCCAATTTGACCCAAATTTGCGATATCGAATAGATTTGGAGTTATAGGTAACTCAGCCTCAAAATTCAGTATTCGACCTCAATGTACTCATGCAGTTTCATTGCTAAAATTTTATGGGCGTAGGGAAAAGGAGAGTGGCACCTCCCATACAATCAAAATTTGTGCTATCGAATAGTTTTGGAGTTATATGTCGCACAGTTTTGGAATTCGGTATTCGACCTCCATGTAGACATCCAGTTTAATTGATTACATTCTATTAGCGGTGATGAAGAGAGAGTGGCACTTCCTATACAACCCAAATTTGTTATATCGAATAGCTTTGTGGATATAGGTCGCACAGTCTCAGAATTCAGTATTTGACCTCAATTTAGACATGCTGTTTAACTGATAACATTTTATGGGCGTTTGAGTAGGGAGAGTGGCAGCAACGCGCCGGGTTTCAGCTATATATAAATACTTTTAATTTTATTTTATACGAGGGGGTAGCGAAGCACACCGGGTTCAGCTAGTTTTATAAATAAAAATTTAAAGGATTATTTTTAAAAAATCCATTTTTACATATGAAAATGATATTTTGAAATTATAAAAATTCAACAAATTGCATTTAAGAAATCCATAAAATATATAACAACAAAAAAATAAACACTAACAAAAATGTCTATATCTGTTCTTTTGAATTTAAGATGGCAAATATCTTAGAGGAAAAATATTAATTTTATTTTTCAATAATATTAATGTGTACCTACTTTTAATTGCTGTTATAACGTGGCACCTTTCGGCACTTGGCTTAGTGCTAGTCCCCTTCCAGCTGTAAGCAGAAGCCAATTCGTCAGAAAATGCTTTTCGAACGGCTGTTCTTAAAAATTGTGCGAGTCCATCACCGTCTGTTTTTGCAATTATTTTTTTCTCTTTTTTAGCCAATCTTTTTAATTGTTTGGCTGTTATTACCCTTATTTATTTCGATTTTTTACTTTGAAGTTACTAAGTCATATAAATACCAATCTTTTTATACAACGCACTTCACACCACGATTAGACTGATATAAATTAACAGAAATACGGAACTGTACAGATGCTTCAAAATTTTTAAATAAATATGTTACGATTCGAAGCAAGCCTACTGAAACACAAAAGCTAAGCCAACAGAGAAAACAGTCACATTTAAATCCCTTGCATGATCAATTTACGATTGCTGTAAATTTTGTTATTAAGGGTTCTCATCTAAGCATGTAAATATGTAAACATGTATAGCATTTAAACATTTGATGAGTGATAAAATGTAAATAGCGTAAATGCCGACAAAATGGCGGCTGCGGCTGCGACAACATTATGACTTTTTTAAATTTAAAACCTTTTAAAAACCTTCATGAACATAGAAAAATAAATAAAACATGTTCATATTTACGTCAACTACTTTAAATATGTAATGATTAGCGCCAAAGACAACCCTCATTCACACACGTAGATTTCATGCTAGTTTACACTACAAAATAGGCTCGGAAATTATGTAAACTCACGCCCAGTTCACAAGGTTTACAATGTTTACGGGTCAGTTACATGCTTAGATGAGAACCCTTATTGTTTATCCAATAAATAACTTTTTAAGCGTAAGCACAACTCATTTTTAAGTCTTTTCTTAATCGCGGATGCGATTAATCAGTTTTCAATCATCAAAAGTGATGACAAAAGACTCAGTAAGGTGATATTTTTTAAAATACTCTTCTAAATGCTAGGTGGGTTGGTACATATTACAAATATTTTATTCGTATTCGTATAAAAACAAATGTATATTGTACGAATGCATTTGTTACATTTACTAATAACGAAAAAAAACAACTTTCTATCTGAGCTGTGTTTTGAACCACGGTTTTTTAGCTTACGGGCCACGTACTCTTTCAGTAGGCTACGACCGCATTGCAATCATACATTTCCTTATATTAGGTAATTGTTCAACAAGCCAGGCTGAAAGATTTCGGTTGCAAATTTTTTAAACTCAAATAATACTTCGTACATTCTACGAATAATGCGTACGGTCAACCTACGAATGAATTTTTTCTACTAATATTAATTTTAATTCGTAAATAGTATGAAGACATTAGTAAATACTACGAATGTAATCGAAGAAATTCCAAAGTTATTTGTACGAGAAATTGAGGAATGATAAGGAATGATATCCCTTTTAGTCGAAGATCATTCTTCGGAGCAACAGATGGTAAGGGGCATTTAAGCCAATAACGCATTTGAACTTGGACGATAAGCAAATTTATGTTTTAAAGTAACTAAACACAAGAAGAAAACAAAGTAAAATATTTTTAAAAAACTAAATGTTTTCCCAAATGTCGGCTTCAAAAATCGTTTTTCTGTCATAGAGATGATACAATTTGGATAATTCTTGAATTTTTCGTTAAATTTAAGAGAACAAAAATAATTGAACGAAAATCGTTTCTACGCCAAAAATACAACGAAAACAAAATAGAACACACTGAAAAGAAGAAAAAAAAAAGGCAAATAACGCCACAAATTAATTTTCACAATAATTTTTACAATTTCATGAACGAATATATTACCTTTTATCGAGCATTTCAGAATTTATGCTTAATAATACTAAGTTATTTTATTTGTTCTTGTTTAAACATAAAGATTAATCATTTTGAAAAACACACTTCACTGCAAAACTACCTGCTATAAAACACGATGTTTCTCCACAGACGAGTGAAGACAAACTGGTGTTTGAACAATGAAAATAGTTTGAGCACAAATAAGATTTTTTCAGACCCCGCTTACAGTTTTGCATTACAATGTCATTACCGACATAATTTTACAAGCGGGGCGTCATTTTTCTGTTCTCTCCTATCTTGTGCTTACCTACTCCCATCGTCGCTTACTGTATAAGGTAGATGTAGTCGGTGTTTTAGCGGCCATGTTCGAACAAATGTAACTGAAAATTGTAAACAGACTTCGGAGGACCCGCAACAACATTGTATTTAAGAAATAATTAATTACGAAAATGTCATTATCTTAGGTAGCATTTAGGTAGCTCGGAAATTACTTATGTTATTTAGGAAGCACTGTTTTATCGACACAATTAAGTTAAGGTCGCATTTAGATAAACTCGCTCACAGCCTAAATATTAGATTATAAATTTTTCTCTAATGACTATTCGAAATGACAAGAACGTTCTAATATCACATTTGAGTGGTTATTGTCATAAAAACGTTTCTCTTTTCATAAATTACTACTTATCTATATGTTTATACTACTTTTATGTTTATACTACTTTTGTTTTTCTTTTCATTAAAAGCAGTAGGCACTTAAAAATTTAAAAAATATAGGTTAGTACCTACTAAAAAGTCTTGTTTACAGCTGCTGTTGCTGTCACATCAAATTAAGTCGGCAACAAAACTTGGCTATTTTAATTTGCAAGTAAAAATTTTAAATTGTCATAGAAATTCTAAGTATATATTCTACAAACATATGCCTCTGTCTGCCAACAATGGTGAATTGTGAACAGTGTTTATTTGTTAATTTTTTGGAATTCCTTAACTAATAACCGAAAAACAAATTGTCTGAACAATTTTTGTTATAATGAGTCACAAAAATAAACTAAGTTTTTTTTTCTTTAAATTTTTTTAAATCTCGAAACATTTGTCATTTTTATAGTAAAATCTGTTCAACAACAAGTTTAATGATTTTTGTGTGGGCAATTTTTGTCAAAAAAAGATATTTAAATATTAAGAAAGAAAATATATTACTCTATAAACACTCAATAATGGATATGGGTATATGTAAATAAGGTTACATTTTAATAATAGCCTCGAAATTCAACAAGAGTCTTAAAGTAAAATATACAAAATTTATAGCTTTGCCCCCGAAATTGCAACGAAATGATCAAAGGCAAGCTAAAAGCCTGGCTAGGCCAGGCCAATGCAGAGTTGCCAGATGTCTGAAAAAACAAAGTGCATACCATAAATGCAGCACGCAACAAGAAAGAGCGCAGTAATAATTAATAATTTATTGTCCAAACAAAATTAATACTCACAGTAATAACAATTAAAGTATTTTTATGGAGAATTTAAATTTTTGGTTTCCTTTGGCTGCAATACTATAAATAAATAAAAAGAAACAACACAAAATTCGCAACGGAAGTAAATAAACTGCAGAATGCATGTTTGAGTGTGTGCATGCAAAATGTCTTCGTTTTGAAAACGTTCATTTCGACGTTCAGAATTTTAAGTTGATTGATCACACTTGTTTTTTATTTTTGTTATTGTTGTCATATTTTGTTTATTATTTACTTTAGCTTGAAATTCGTAAAATTCATGCGGCTACCATTCATATTTCGTAATTTTTGCACCATTATTGGTTTGTTTATTTACACCATTTAAACATTAGTTTGTTTATTTACTTTTTCGGTTATTGCCAAAATAATAACAATTAGCTGTCAGCTGTAACATTTCATAAAGAAAATATTACTAAGATACAAATTCAAGTTAAGAAATCTTGAAAAATATAGATACTTAGCTACTCTAGAACACTAATATACTCTCTTTACGATCAGACTCACCTCTCTGCTACTTTTTTGTGACGTAAATCAGCGCATGATATTTTGAATTGTTTGTGTACATTTTTTTAAAAAATTTTTGACAAAATTTTTAGTTACACAAATTTAAGATTTGGAAATTCGGCCTTATTTTAAGAAAACAGTTTTTTTAACACTTTTGTTGTTGCTTTTATTTTTGGCATTTTGGCGTTTTATTATTAGAATATTCATCAAATCTATAGAATCGTCATTTAAAAATGCTTAATTTATTTTGTTAAGTTGCAGGTGTTTTTGAAGTAATCCTGCGATTTTTTTCTTTCATATAAAAATCAACAAAGTTTTCAATTGATTGGTAAACAAGTCATTCCAAGAATATAATTTTTAAAATTTGTGTTGTTTATTTTTGATTGAAAATTGCTGCCGATTGTTTTGAATTCTACACTCATAATTTTTTCCTATCATAAAATTGGATGTGTAGCCAGCCGTCCATCACGAAAAAAGTGAAACTAATTAACGGAAGTGTGTGCGGTTCATAAGAAAAAAATTTTTTTTTTAATTAAGAGCCACTTGCAGTAAATTTCACATTTTCTTTGGAATTAATTGAGCAATATAACACTATTTTCTAGGGTTTATCTTTAGCCACAGGACTAAAGGCTTCGTCAGACTTAGCTTTGAACTTAAGGGCAGGTTCTCACCTAGAGGTCAAAACCACGATGATGTTCTTGGGTTTTTTTTATAGAAGGAAGTAAATTAACGCCTTGTGTTTTTTGACAGCTGCTTATTGATTTCTAAAGAGCAGGAAAATATTTTTCTGTTGCATAAAAGTGTAATGTAAAGTGTCAATAAGCTGTCAAACGTCACGTTGAAAAAGGCACCCAAACGGTCTCCATCCCACAGCACGTTCATGTCATTTGAAAAAAAAAACAAAAAATTTTATTAATTATGTTTATTGTAGCTTGAATCTATTTTATCAATAAACAGTTGAAAATGACAAAAATGGCGGACATTTCAATTTTAAGTAGCGTTTTTTCATATTTTTAGCTCTTTAAAGTTCCAAAAAAAAAGACCAATACTATCTTAATTTAGGTTTGGGATCCAATAAATTTATCTTCTTTAAAACAAAATAAATTCAAGTCAATCCATAGAGTAGTTCTTGAGATAACGTGGAGATTAGGGCTCTATGAAATAAGGCCCCAAAACAAAAACGAAATAAGGCCCCAAATATAGGACTTTATTTCATTATGAAATAACACCCTACGAAATAAAACCCCAATTCGACGAAATAAAGCCCCAACCTAAAATGAAATAAGGCCTCAAAATTGGAGCTTTATTTCATTATAGAACAAGTTCTTTTGAAATGATCCACAATATGATGCAATAAGGCCACAAAGTTAAATATTAAAACCGCTTTGGGAACATATACTACACATCATAAGCTATATAAAAAAAATATGCCCTTTATATAATACGCCATTCCCAATTGTAATGCAGAAAAGATCAATGGAAATTCTAAAAACTCCTTTTGAAATTCAGAGAAGATCTTCTGAAATTTAGAAAAAAGCAATTGAAACTCAAAAAACGTTTATTGAAATTCAGATATGTAATGTGAAATTCTGAATATATAAATATAAATTCAGAAACTATCAATTGAAATTAATCAATTAATTAATTGATTTATGACTAAAAAATTAATTAATTTTATATTCAGAAAAGATAAATTTTAATACAGAAAAATTCATTAAAAATTAAAAAAAATATCCATTTAAATTCAGAAAAGATCAAATATAATGCCGATTAGGTCTATTGAAATTCAGTATAGCTCAATGTAAATTCAGAAAAGATGAATCGAAATTCATTAAATATCAATTGAAATTAAGAAATTCTATTTGGAATTTAGAATAGACTAATTGAAATTTAGAAAAGATAAATTTAATTTTATATTGAGTGAAAATTCGTGAAACTAGCCACCTAAAACAAGAAGTCGTAATTTTTTTATCTTTTATGGATATTATTGAAGTGTATATGAAAAAAAATACATTGCAATTTTTTTAAAAGTTTTTTTTTCAATGATTTACAAAGAATTAAGTTTTAGACCACTGTTTTAATAAAATTAATTTTGCTAAGTAACGGCTTGTTAAAATTTCTAGATTTTTGGGCCAAATACTCTCAATACACGTTAAATTACAAAAATTATTGTAAAACAAAAGTTTGTATGGGGAACCCCCAGGGGGTTCCAGGGGGTGTGCCACTGGCGTGGGTGGATCGGTCCTTCAAAGTTACTGGGGGTCGGTCATACATTTGGACTCTATTGAGGCACTCTAAATGGGTCAAAGAGGGATTTTTAAAAATTTGACCCTGCGGAAAAGTTGGAGCATTAGAATTCGTTTTAGAGGTATAGTTCCTCGGGCAAAGTTTCTTATTTTGATCCCTAGAATACGATTTTCACTGAGCAATGGGCGATTTTTTTGCCTCTCCACAGATCGACCCGGCCTAATAATTATATATAATTTTTGTACTTTAATTGAATAGAAATGCCATTTGAATGTCTTCCAGAAAGATTGTATAAAAATGCCACTTGAAGGAACTTCTTTATAAGGCTAAAAAGAAGCACAGTTTGATCTATTGAATGTCTTCTGGAATCAGTGTCTGTAAGAATGCATGTCACATTTGCATCAAAAATTTTGCTGCCGTACTGAACTATTGAGCGACACATTTTCCTCTATCGCGAAAAGTAAATAAGATATCATTTTCGTTCACACAATTAAAATTGATCTATGACAAGTATTTCTATGTCTAAGATATTGCATTTTTGAGTTGTGACTTTATTGAAAAAAACGAGCGACATGCATACATCTTTTTCCCGATTTTTTTCTTATGTTCCCATATATTTTTTGTAAAATCCCGATTCTTAAAAAAAAAAACCTGGCAGCCCTATTGGCCACTCATATTAATATATGCATAAGCCACCACGATACAGTCAACAAGCTAGATAACTTTGCCACGCAGATATACGTTCCATCAAGATCAGGTCATCGCTGGGTAAAGATGTTACATCCCTTTGGAAAGCATGATCAAAATCATTGGCAGAGTAAATGGATTCATTTAAAAATATGACATCGGAGACAAAATTAAAGTCACCGCAAGCGCTTCCCAGTGGTTCATTTTGCAAGTAATTAGTTCTACAAAAGTTCATGTAAAGTATCTCAAAAGATCTTCTAGTTCGATGAGGAACATTGAAGTGTATATTACTCAGTAAAAAGGGACTGATAACATATCCATGTAAACATTTTATAATCCAACTAAAATTTAGCATAGTTCTCAGATTCTTCAAAGAAGGAAGATTTACTAGCTGTAGTGATATTTATAAGGTGGTAATTGAAAGTCGGTATCTCTACATAGATTGCGTAAGCAGAACAGAAGAAATTTGTTTTGCATAGATTCAATATCGTCAGTATAACACGATAACACCATATTGAGGACACCAAACAACTGATGCCCCAGATATATATTATAAGCCCCAGAGTACTATTGGCTCTGCTAATAATTCTGTTAATATGGCTGTGAAAGCGTAGTTTGGGGTCCATAGAAACTCAAAGATCATCAAAAATATCTAAAGACTCTAGTAAATAGTCACAAATTTTGTAGTATTTCTTAATAATTGCTTACGAGAGAAAGTCATGTGTTTGCTTTTCTTCATGTTGAGTGTCATGCAATTAATTTTACACCAGTAACAAAGTTGGTCAAGATCAGTTTGCAATAACAAAGCTTCATGTTCATTTTTATATGAAAGAAAAAGTTTGACGTCATCAGCATACAATAAAATATCACTGTGATTAATAACAGACGGTAGATCATTTATTTACAGTAAAAGCAATAGAGGAGGATTCCTTGAGGAACACCAGATGTAACAGGAAGCTCATGAGACTTTGTTAGAAGAAGAGATAATTTTAGAGTTAAAAGATTATGATTTACAACATCGAAAGCTTTATCAAAGTCTGTATAAATAACATCCGTTCGTTGTCCTTTACCGAAATTTTCAATAGTTTTTGATGAGAATTCAAGTAGGTTAGTAACAGTAGATTTTCCAGATAGAACTCCATGTTGGAATGGAGATATTAGAGATTTTACACTATGTGTTTCTTGGTCAGTTACGATCGCCTCGAAAAGTTTAGGTAGGGCACTTAATATTGCAATTCCACGGTAGTTGTCGATTAAAGACCTGTTACCAAATTTCTGAAGCGGAATGAAAAATTAAGATTTCCAATTAGCTGGAAAATATCTAGTTTGCAATGATGCAGTAAAAAGCAAAGTAATTGGCATTGAAAGTTCATCGCAAAAAAAGTTTCTACAAAATTTTCAATCTGACTTAATATTTAATTTCACTTTCGTCAAATAAATGTCATAGGATTGCTTGCATAACTGTCGATAACTTATGGAACAAGCAAAAATTTTCCCAAGCCACCAATTCGGCTTTCGAAAAGACATGGACATAGAGCAAGTGCACCGTATTGCAAATGAAATAAGGAAAGCCTTTGAAGAAAAAAAAAATACTGTTCTCCGATTTTCTTAGATGTTGCTCAGGCATTTGATAGGGTCTAGCATGAAGGTTTGAAATAAAACATAAAACTTTTGTTACCTGTTTACCGACAGAAAATTTGGAATCATACCAATGTGATAGAAAGTTTTGAGTACAATGTAAAAAACTTTGTTTCACCTAATTTTCCAATTTAAGCTGAAGTTCCTCAGTTCAGTATTGTACCTTGTATTTACAGGGGATCTACCAACTAGCAATCGATTGGTCACTTCAACATTTGCTGATGAAACAGCTATTTTGAGCACCCATTCAAACTCCATAGTTGCATCCAAGGACCTAAAAGAACATCTAGAAACCCTGGAAACATGACTGAGAAACTGGAGAATAAAAATAAATGAACGGAAAAGTACGCACGTTACATTTACTTTGCGGACTGAAACATGTCCTACAGTTATGCTGAATGAAATACCTATTCCTCAAGCGAATAAAATGACCTATCTGGGTGTTCATCTTGAGAGACGGTTAACCTGGCGAAAGCATTCAAGAGTCCAAGAAAGCATTCAAGCTAAACTGGCTACTTAACAGGAGTTCAAGGCTCCAATTGGAGGATAAGTTGTTGCTATACAATACTGTAATTAAACCAATTTGGACGTACTGAGAATAGCTTTGGGTAAAAGCAAGATCTTCTGATGTTGAGCTAATACAGCGTTCACAATCGAAATTCTACGAACAATTACGAATAGTTTGTAAGGAATGGAAAAATGTCCAAAAATATCTTAATGTTGATAATGTTGAGTGCACTCAATCAAAAATGCAAAGAGCGACTTCAACACCATCCGAATTTTTTGAAAAAAAAAACTTGCTAAAACCACTAATATCACACGCCTTAAAAGACTGGATTGACCATCGTATTAGACATAAATCCTTTAACATATAAATCTACAGCTAATAGAATAGAACATGATAATCCAGAGCGAGACCACACCCGTCTCGCCTGGCATATGCTGGAGCTAGGCAACGTTCGTCTAGCCTCGCGTATGTGAGCACAGCTCAAATCAATCGGTCTGTTTATAACGAAGAAACATATACGATTCAAGACCTACAAAGATTTATAACTATGTCAAATACAAACAAAAATTAAAATTATTATTGTATTAAATTTGCTAACAATACATTTGTTCCCAGCACTGGTTATGAATTTGTATATATTTATTTTTAGGTTAAGATTAAATGAATTATTTTTAGTTTCTAAGAGAAAATTTCAATAAATAATAACAAGAAACGTTAAAAAAAATTGAATTGCGGAGGTATGTTTTTAGTAATTTTAAGGACGAGAACGATATCGCAATAATCTCAAATTCATAAAATTTTAGAGAAATAATAACTTTTACATAAACTTTTTAAATCTAAAACCTAAAGATGCACAAAATTACTTAAACGATTGACTCAAAATTTTTCCTCGGGTCAGAATTCTAAATGTAAGTCAACTTTTTATAACTCATGAGCAACTTCAAACATTCCTCAAATATTAAACCCGGCTTAGATTCATCTTTAGTTCGAAAGTTAATTGTTTAAAAACTCTTTATCAAAAAAGAGTCACAATGAAAGGGGCAAAAAAAATTATTTAATAAATCTTGTTTTGTGCCGTAAATTACGAAGAGGCTGTGATGTAATGCCGCCATAAGCAGAGCTAAAGCTTACAATAAACTCCATTTGCATATTTGGAGTAATACAACAAACTCCAGCGACAAAACCATGGATGCTGAAATTTAAATTTTCGAGAACCCCTCGAGGGAAAATTAAAATCAGTTGTTGACTGAAGTATACTTTAGAAGCTTTCTAGGCGGTTCGAATTAGAAAGGTTTTTTGAAGTGAAAACTTCTTTAGGCGCATTGAACGATTTTGGCAGAGGATAAATCTTTGGTTTGCGTCATTGTATTTTTCCGAGTAACTCTCGTCATCAATACAGACAGCAAACATAACAAGATAGGAAACTTAGAAAACATAAGCAAGCAACCATCAATAAGTTTCTCTGCTGACGCATCATTCTTTCCCCTCCATTCGCTCCGCTGCAAAACATTAGCTGCATTCCCGTGGCACTAGAACCGATCAAATCTCAGTAAAACAATGTTAGTTCAACTTTATATCAATTTGTCATCACAGTCTTGAAACAGCTGTTTTAAGAACAATAACAAAAGAAAATAACAATACCAAAACGCCCATTGAGCGGTGACACGTCAAAATATGAAAATGAATAATTATTTAGATTTGCCAAATATGTTCGTTTTGATAAAAAATGCTTGAAACTTGGCAGCATTTAAAAATCAGAAATAGAGATAGAAATCGAGCTGGTTTTAATTTTTGTTTTTGTTTTGTGAATAAATAGAGCCGCGCTCTAGATCAACGACCACGGGAATTCAGCTATTGAATGTTACTGTTTTCCTCAATGTATATGTAGAGCTAGCTGTAGGCTAAAATAAAATAGTTGCTTTTTGTTTGACTGGCCGTGAAGTCTCTTTTAATGCCTCCACTTGAGATCTTGCTACCAGGCAAACAAAGAACATAGCAAGCAAAGTGCTGTTTATTTGCCGCCGCCAATACGGTTCATCCCCTCTAACGTTGCGCAACCGATGTGATACTGCTCTTCTCTGTTCATCGTTGTAGTAGATTTGCTTGGTAACTGTTGTTGTAAATGTATTTTAGTTCAGCTTCAGATCTACATATCCATTGACAGAAAAACAGTAAATATCCTTCATGAAAAAAACACATGTTTTTTTCCATTTTTATGTGCTTTGGTGAAACTCATTTATTGTGTACGTAACTTCACCTCAGATCAGAGTTGCCGCCACGATTCTAAAAAAAAGTATCCATGAAAAGGTCACAAATGTATCCACTTCCGAAAAAAAGTATTCACATATTACAGTACTGAAACCAAATTTTTTAAGCTTTCATAACAATTCTATTTATTTAATTTGAAGACAAACAAATAGCTTTGTTAAAATGTAATAGTAAGAAACAAAACATGTGCATTAGGGCGGGTCGATTTTTAGGGAGTGAAAAAATTCACCAATTTCCCTATGATTTCCGTATTCTATGGGTTATTCCATGAAAATTTGCCGAAGGAACCATACCTCTATCGTTAAAATCGAGTCCCCTACTTTTTGTTGGTAAAAAGTTCAAAAGTTACGGGCATTTTTGTCCAAATTTTGGACCATTTTTCCATTTTTTTCATGATTTTGTCCAAGAATATTACTTTCATGGCCATTTTTTTTTGGCTCAATCCATTATTTAATTCAATTTACAATTCAAAACGAAGAGTTTAAGCCCAAATTTATCGAATTTGGTTGATTAATTCATGCGATATTGCTAAAACAAAATAACACATAAAACCAACTTTTTAAATTTTTTCCGTTTTTATGTTTTTTCTAAAAAAATTCAAATTAAGAGATAATAAAGTATCTATCAACCTATTATCAAAAAAAAATATTCAATTTGAGTGTAGTAAAAGACAAAATGTGAAAAAAACATTATTTTTTCTGAAAGTCTTGTTTGCTTTCAAGTCTTGGTGTTTTCGTACGGCTCTCTAATGTCTAATGTAAAGCGCAAATCAGTCCAGTCGTAACGTAAGGTTCGTAAGCTTCGTAAGTCAAAAAAATTGAGCAAAAAAAATGGACATGAAAGTAATATTCTTGGACAAAAACATGAAAAAAATGGAAAAATGCTCCAAAATTTGGACAAAAATGCCCGTAACTTTTGAACCGTTGGACCAATGTTGGAGATTTTTTTTTGTAAATTGATCAAAATGAGCTCACCTTTCCAACGCGCCTACTGGCGATTAAACCCGATCGATCGAGTTATGGATGTGAACGTGTAGGTAATATTTCATACGAACGTCAATTTGGGAAAAAATCTACCAACAAAAAGTAGGGGACTCGATTTTAACGATAGAGGTATGGTTCCTTTGGCAAATTTTCATGGAATAACCCATAGAATACGGAAATCATAGGGAAATTGTCGAAAAATAAATCGACCCGCCCTAATGTACATATATAAAATAATAAATAATAATAGTAAGACCTAGTGCTTGAATATTTTAAATATTTTTAGGATTTATTTTTTTAAAAATTAAAATAATGAACAATGATACAATATTTAAACTTTAAAGTTATGTTGCAATAACATTTTTTGATTCTGACGTGCTTTTTAAATTTAAGTCCCAAAACAGGGTTTTTACTTGTTATTCAGTGTAAAATTTACGATTTTTTGAAACTTTGATAGCGAAAGTCACTGATGTGATTAACATATTAAAGTTTCAGATGATTTGGCTGAATAGCTTTTGTTTTCGCTACAATACATTGCCGAAAAAAGAAGTTTTGAGATAAATGAGTGTAAATAGAGTGAGTATGCTATTTTTGCTGTGCGCTCGATACCTGCTAAAACTGCTGTAGAAGCGGAGATAACGTCAGTATCGTTACAAAAATTTAACAGTAAATTCTCAAAAACTATACTTTTGAAAGTTTAAGAAGAAAAAGAAGATTACAATTTTAGACAACCTGCTCCTGCCTTAAAAAGGAACATATGTACATTTCAGTATGTTATATTTTGTGTTTTTATATTTTTTATAAATTACACTCAAAAAAATACTGTAGTAAAATTTACTACACAATGTGTATTTACTTCGTATATATGTAGTTTTATTTATTTTTAAATACATATGTAGTTATTCAATATAAATTTACAGAATTTACATTTAAATAATTAATACTACACGAAGTAGTTGCATGTAGTAAATAGTTGTTTACATACATTTATTTAAATAAAGAATATCTACATTAAAATAATTTGCATAATATGTAATTGATAGTAATTGTATTTATTTTAACTAAAATAATTATAATAGGTTCGTGATGAAGATCTGTGGTAAGCAGAGGCGTCCCGTGACATTTGTTTTAAACAGGCAAACTATTATTCTGGCGCCCTTCGAAAATATGCTCATATTAAATACACTTATAACTTTAAATATGTTTTAGAAACAGGCAAAATATGCAATTAAAAATATTTTTCTAATATTTTATTATCAGTTCAAAAATAGATATTACATGTAATTTAACAAAAAAATTAAAAACAATTAATTATAAAATACATATACAATTAATTTATCAAAAACAACAAAAATATGAAATGAGTATAAAAGTAATAATTACAAGTAATCTTTTCCCAAAATATGTCGCATTAAGTTTAAATGGTTGCAAATAAAAAAAAAGCAAAAATATGCAAAAATCAAATGCATTGCCAAATATACAAAAATATGCGCATTAAATATGCAAAAATAGGCATTTTTGTAAATATGCAAAACCATGCATTTATTGCAAAATATGCAAAAATATGCATTAACGATTGAATGCCAATTTAAACGAAATTTCATGATTCGTAAAGATAACTTAGCCATTTCCTTTTTGAGATGCCCAGTAAAAACATGCATGAGATTCCTAGCCCTATTTATTATGAATATATCAGGTTTTCCCGATTATATAGAAAGATTAACTTTTTTTTTAAAAATTTGGAATCTGATTAAAGATAATATTAAAGTATTTTTTACAGGAGCATAAAAATATATATGAATATTTTAAAATATTATAAGTACCTACAAACAAAATTAAATTTTACTTTGTGATTATTCAAAAGAAGAAAGAATGCATAAAATTAAATTATAATAAAAATTTATTAGAAAAAACATTTAAAACTTTTTTCAATAATCTAAAATTTTCTGCAGAATTTTGCACTAGCAAAATCCATTAAAATATTATCTTTGTCTAAATTTGTACATATATCAGATTCAATTCACAAAAGAGATAATGGAGATAAACGGTTTTGAGACTTTTTCAAGCATAGATAGATAAGTTTTAATTAGTTTAAGCTTAGAAAAACTTTTTTCTTCTCTGGATACGCTACCTGGCAATATTAAAAAAATTATAAGGGCTATATACTGATTTGGGTCATTTTGGCGCCTCTAAAAATTTGGCGCTACAGGCGTGGGCCTGCTTCGCCTGTACCACGGGACGTGTCTGGTGGTAAGTATACTTCTTAAAATGCATTTTTTTAATACAAAAATTCTTTGCTCTTCTTATAATAAAAGCAATCTTTGTACTGTGGCAGAAAACGTTTTGCAGTTTTTTTAATTAATAAATGAAAAAACATTTAATTTTAATGTAAATGTATTTATTTTCTGCAGTTAAAAAATATGTAGTAAAAGTAAATAATTGAAACTAGTAAAAATAATTACATTTTTATTTGTAGGGTGAGTTACTAATTTACATTTGTTTTAAATACATTTTTATTTATTTGTACTACAGGATTTTTTTGGGTGTTTGTTTATTACATTAATTGTAAAAGTTTGATATTTATACAAAAAACTATACACAAAACATAACTGTTAAATGGCGATTACAATTAATAAACAATTAGATTTTATTTTAATAATAATTATAATCATTATGTAATCCTTGAAGGAGATGTTTTTGATAAGTAATTGATTTCGATTACAAATAATCGAAAATAATAATAAAAAATAATTACGACTACTTGGAATTACGAAAATAATAAAAAAAAAAAAAATAAAAAGTAATCAAGAAACAATAATCCGACTACTTTTAGAAATTATTTTTGACTCTGTTTGAGGTCGACTTGCATCGTTTCAACGGTGAGGTTGTGAAGTGCAACCAGTAATTTTACAACTGAAATCGCTTATACTCTGATACGGCTTTTTCAGTTAACACAGTTATACGAATAACAGTTATAAGAAAACTTAATCAGTTTTATCAACAAAATTGTTGGGAGTTACAGTATGAACTTTGGGTTCATGGTTCCTTCTCTGTTACCGCTGCTAATGCTATACATAATAAAAAAAAAAGAATTAAACCTAATTTCTGCAAGTACTCTGATTATTTTTCTTGATTACTTTTAATTCTTTTTGATTATTTTCAACATCTAAAGTAATCGTAATTATATTGCGATTTTTATAATTATATTACGATTATAAACAGAAATGAATTGTACTTAATCAATTATTTTACAATTTTAAAAAGTAATCGAATTGCTGATGAATACGATTAGTAATAATCATTAAACAGCTATGATACAAAATAATATATAAATACATAAAAAAGTAATTTAATAGCTTATTCAGTTAAGTGTAATATAAATAAAATGGGTTACTATTGTCTTATATTTATATTAAATTTAAAAATTATTCGTTTTTAAGTATTTTGCAAAATAATATACCTTTACTTATTCCCAAAAAAAAATCTACTAGTCTTATTGTTTATAGTGAGACTTAAATTAGAAAAACTTCATTCAGCAGCAGCTGTGCTATGAAGCAGACTTAATATATTTATCACAAAATTGTAAAGTTCTTCGTAAAGAGGTTGCGTTAATGCATTTTTTGATAAAAAAGTTTTGATAAAAAAAGTACTATAAAAATGTCTCAATGTCATAATTTTTCTTAAATTTTTTGTTGAATTTAAAGAAATGCCTCCTTTTTATATTTTTGCAAATAAAAACATATATTCATATATGAGTATGAAAAAAGTATCCAAAAATTTTTCCTAACGGCAACACTGCTTGGACTTATTATATGATGTTTCAGGGATGCTTTCTATTACATTTCTGAAGTCTTTTTTGGTATACCTTTTGTTACCCATTTTGTTCCTATAATATGCAGTTTTACAGTTATCGGACCTCAAACGTAACTGGTGAAATTCTTCAACCTACCATAAGCCAGGGTTGTTTTCCGTTGATTTTACGACCACTTATAAATGTTTTGTGTTAGTATTGGAGCCAATTTAACGTAAAATCGAACATAGTACTATCCCTCTCCAACGGACTTTCCCATCTCTTTATCTCTGGCCAGCATATCCTCTGACTGGAACCATGGTATAATAAGTAATAGGTAGGAGTGACATTTCGTGTTTCGACCATCGAATGTCAAGCAAAAGAAAACAAAAGAGAGAACGTGTGTCACACACATTGGCCGCATTCAGAGGAGTCTCCTGGTGTGAATAGATCATTTAATTGCAAAGGTTTCTCACTCAAATTTAAAAAAAACAGTTGCCAACTTTTGACTCCGCTGAAAGCTGCCAATATGTGTGACACACGCATTTTATATTGTTTTCTTTTGTTTGAAATTGCAGCTCGTGAGAAAATAAGTAGTTGTCAGACTACCTAATTTTATCATGAGTGGGACTACATCGTCCAAAATTTTTTGTTTCTTATTTCAGCTACCATAAGCCTATAGTATCTTTTTTAAAAATATAATGCCATGATAAATGACGCAAATAGTGAAAATAATGTAAATGAAATTCAATGAAATGTAAGTAAATACAAATTTTATGTATATGTCTATTATTATGTTTTTTAAGTGTATATTAATTATTTCAATAAGTTTAATTTATATTTTTGTTTATATTTTACTTTGTTTTTTGTATTAAAACCCATAATTTAAAGTATTATGAAGTAATAAAAGATGAAAATAGTGTGCTTTAATGATGAACCGGATGTACGAATGAACCGAATCGGGGGCATAAAATAAACTGAAAATAAAAAGATATATAAAAAAAGTAAATTTATTTTATTTTAGCTACAGCTCTACATATATATTGGAAGAAAAAAATTAAATATTCTTTTTGAGGATTATTTTTCATTCAAAAGTGCTCCCTGTATTTTATTTTATATCAACAATATTAAATTTAAATGTAATAATATAGTTTGGTGTAATTATAAAATAAAAATTCTATCTGAACAAAAAGTATTTTGAAAGAAATAATCAAAGGTTGAGGGGGTGAAAATATAAAATTTTTTTTTGAGAAAAATGACAAAGTCTTCCAGGGAATACTAATATTTTACATATCGTTTTCGCTTCGATCGGCAGTCCCCTCTCTGCTATACTTTTTTTTCATTATACATGTATACGTCATTCTTGTTGGCTTCACTGTAATCATCACTACCATCATCTACAACTGCCAATGTCAAGGGATGTGAAAACAATAATGATGGCAATTTTTAATGTACTACGTTTGATCCGATAAATCACGATGCATTGGTTTTCACTATTGTTGCTTACACGATTCAACTCATAACTAAGACTTCTAAACGTAAACGCAACTTCAGTATATGATTTGCTAAGTTTTTTTAGCAGATATTAAAGTGATTTAATGAAATAATTATTTAAATGCATTAATTTTTATTAAAATTTCGACCCTCGGGGGGCTTGAACACCGAAAATCCCCCCTTGGCTACGGCTATGATTAAACAGTGTAATTTAAATGGATGTGGTCGATGCAAATTACAAATTCGTACACGGAAAGAAAAAAAAAATCAAGCATACTGTGCTTGAATCGAACAAAAAGGCTATCAGTTTACACTCAAGCATAAATTTCTCAATTCCAGCACTATTTTGCTATAATTTAGCAAATTTAAAATACATGATATTAAGAAAAAATATTTAATTCAAGCAACATTTGCTTAAAACACAAGAATATTTTTCCTACATTCGAGTCTAATATTTACTTGAAATGAGAAAAATTTGCTTGATTCAAGTAAACAATTTGCTGAACACTATAATAACCTGCTGGGGTTTGAGAAATTTATTTTCCTTGAATTGAGCACAATTTGCTTGATTTAAGTAAATAATTTACTGAAAACTAAAATAATATAAAGGGTTGCCAATATTCGAAGCGCCCATCTGGCAACACTGTAACTTTCCGCAGTGATGCCAAATCGACTAATGACATACCGCGTTTGAAGCGTCATTCCAAGCAAATGTTTACAATGGCCGCATTCTAGCCGAAAAAGTGCTCAAGAACTGTTCCACAACTTTCGGGCTGAATGGTATGCTCTCACAGAACATGTTCCTTGAGATGTCACAATTTATATAGCGAAAATATTTTATGCTACTTCGCTACTTGAGCACTTTTTCGGCTAGAATGCGGCCAATGGAACAGTACACGCCACGCGAACGCTCTAAAATTGTTGAAATTTAAATTCAACAAAACAAGTCAATAGTGAAAACTCAACGTGCTTTCAAAAAAATAAATAAAGTGAAAAGTGCGCCTTCCAAGAAAACAATTTATCGTTTGTATGAAAGATTTACAACTGGTAATACTCTTGGTAACCCAAAGAGGCCAAATAAAAAGCGACCAAGGCGATCGGATGAGAATATTGCAGCCGTACGAGCCAGTATTGAGCAGTCACCAACAACATCCCAAAATCGCCGTTCTCAGCAGCTCGGCATTCCCCGATCCACTTTACAACGCATTTTACGTGTTGATTTGAATTTGTTTCCGTACAAAATTCAATTGGGAAACAAATTGTTGCCTACCGATAAGCCACGTCGATTGGAATGGGCCCAAAGAGTCATCGAAATGGCTGAAGAAGACGAGCAATTTTGGCATAAAATTATCATGAGCGATGAAGCTCATTTTCAGTTGAACGGAACGGTAAACAAACAAAATTGCCGTATTTATGCCACTGAAAATCCACAAGAGATTCAAGAGGTACCTCTTCACGATGCAAAAGTCACTGTTTGGTGCGGCGTTTGTGCTAAAATGCTCATTGGGCCGTTCTTTTTCGAAGATGATAATGGCCACAGAGTTACTGTCAATCAGGAGCGTTATCGCGATATGATAAACAATTTTTTCATGCCAATCGTTCGTCGAAAGCGTATCAGGCACTACTGGTTTCAACAAAACGGCGCGCCACCACACACAAGCCGCACTACAATCGATTTTTTGAAGCAATTGTTCCCTGGCCGTTTGATGTCAAAAAATGGTTATTTCGATTGGCCGCCAAGATCACCAGATTTAACGCCTCCAGACTTCTTTTTGTGGGGTTATTTGAAATCAAAGGTTTACGTCAACAAGCCAAAGACCCTAGAAGAGCTGAAAACCAACATCCGTCAAGAAATAACCGCCATTCCCATCGAAATGTTGAAGAAAACCATGAAAATGCTGCAAAACGGGCACAATATGTCGTAGAGGCCAATGGCGACCATTTACGAGATATCATATTCAAGAAATAATGTAAGCAAATCTACTTGAACCCAATTAAATGATATTCATGACCAACAGACAAAAAATTGTGGTTTCTTTGATTTATTTAAAAATAAAATGGGCGCTTCGAATATTGGCAGCCCTTTACTTAATAATATACTTAAATAATATGCTTAAAACTATAATTTGAGAAATTCATTTAACTTCAATTGAGAACATTTTGCTTGATTCAAGTAAATAATTTACTGAAAACTAGAATGATTTGCTCGATTTGCACAAAGCAACAACTCTTTCGTATGCTTTGTTGGCACACATTGGCGACAGTGATCTTGAGCGTAGATTTTTTTGTCTAGAGACTCTTTTACAACAACTTCAAGATTTTCTTGATTGTTGTAATTCGCTGAATTGTTCAAACGCGACAAAAATAAAAATATTTTCTTAATTCAAGTCTTGTTCCAGGCTCTAGATTCAAGTATTTGATGCTTGTTTCAAGCTGTTGTTTATTTTGCGCAATTTTGGCAATAAATGCTCATTATAATTGTTTTTTCTTAATTTTAGTTTTTAATGCTTGATTTGAGCAAATGAGACTTAATTTTAAATTTTCTTATATCTAGAAAAATATTTGGTTAAGATAAGAATTTTATTTCCCTCTTGGTTGACAGGCACAGACAAGAAAACATAGCGGATGTTAAGCCCTTATGGTCAGAGGAATAGCGAATGCGAAAAAATTTTCACTGCCAACTTAGCAGGGCTCGTCGTGTAGTTGAAAATGCGATATGATTTTTTGATTTTACTGAGCCATTCGAACCTTTAAACTCGATTTCCCAAAAAAACATAAAAATACACATTGGCCTGAAGGGGGCGATATATATTAGAGCACCCATATCTGCAAACATGGCTTTTTTCACTCCCCGCGTATTGTCCGATAGAAAAAGGATCAAAGGTGAGAACTGCAACAAAAAAGGCATTCCTTTAGTGGAAAAAAGCCAGTGGTTTCCAAAAAGACAAACAAATTTTGAATAAAACATTCATAACATAGTTGGAATCCAAATTTTAAAAATAATGGCCATAGGAGAAAATTTATTGAACAACTTTAAAGTAAAAATCATAGACTAACACTTTTGGGTACTTACTTTAACTGTAATTGCAATCATTCATGTCAAAGGAAAAGCCAAATTTTTGATAATTTTTGAGTCAATTTTTTATTTAAACCGCTGTCATTCATGGTTCGCGCAGGGGCAGGGAAAAGTGAGGCCCTTTCTGAAAGGCTTTTGAATTAATCATCAGGCACAGCACCAGTGATGCCAACCCAAAAAGAGAAAAAAATCCAAAAATGCGATATAAAACATCGGTGTAAATCCGTTTAAGCAAACATATATATATTTTTTAATTAAAACCTACATTAGTAAATTTACTCAATTAAATTCGTTAAAAGTTTTTAAAAATTTTTTGTCAAGTTTTTGTTTTTTTTTTTTAAAATTTGCATTTAACTTAAAACAAGTTAGAAACAACGTAAACCAACTAAAAGTTGAAAGTTAATTCAATGTTAAGAAATATATTCATATCTAGGATTTGTGCACTTTTTATAAATTAGAAAAAATATTTTCATTTAAAGTCTGCTTGACAAACCGAATGACATTTTAATCGTTGCCAACTTCGCATACGTGCGCAACTTTTAGGGCTGAACTTTTTTTATTGGCAAGTGTTGATAAGCGCAAAATTTTAACGAATTAAATAAAAATATTTTTGAGTGATAAGTACATTTTTTTACGATTGAAATTAATTTGGACATAAAATTTGATGAAAAAAAGCGAAACGAAAATTCTGTGTGAAAAATTCGTAGATTTACCTTATTTTAACGCTGTTATCCGTTTATATGTGCATGGCTTAAATGTCAGTACAAATCTGTAGTTTCCGTGTAGTTGGCACCACTGCACAGCACTTTAAATTTTTTTTTGCTTTCTAGAGAGAGTGTTTTAAAGTAAACAAAACTGTCATAGCAAATTTTATTTTTTTTTTTAACAAATATTTTCTTTGAATAAGACAAAACTGAACTAAGTATAAAGTTATTAATTTCGAAATTGCAAACATATTTCTTTATTTTGAAAACCCCGTGTTCCAATATCGCTAAAATTTGGCAGTATTGGCAGTAATATATTATTATTGAAACACAACATGATATCGAACACAACTAACTAAGATTGAAACTGGCACCACAAATTAGACTGAACTCACACTATCACCTGGATTGGTGTGCCAGAGTATATCTCTTTTCCACACAAGTTTATGCCTGAGTTGGCCCAAATGCATATCCAAATAATTGGGATTTTGATTTGGCGGATATGAGATTTATCTCATTTCCACGTAGGTCCTTGGGTTGGACAATGGCCGCAAACCAGTTAAAATGAGTTTAGTGTTTTGGATTGTTTTTGAAATCAGGATTGTTTTTCGGGTACCTTAAATTGATAATTATTATTATTTAATTCGATGTTGCTTATTTATATAGAATCAAGTTTATTTAAATACGCGTTTTATATATATTCAATTTTTAATTTCCGCTGAAAAGCCAATTAATGTGCTTAGTGGAAAATCCTAATTGCCAATAGGGGGTATGTTTTAGTACGTAGGTACATTCTGTCTGTCCCGGCTGATTCGGGCAGGATTTAGAATGTAAATCGTGCATGCGTATAGGACGGGTATACGTATCTTTGGAAGATTTCATACCTCCGGACGAATCAAAAAAAAAAAAATATATATATATATTTACAATACCGTTAATACCTAAAATTTCCTTCCCTTTAAAAATTTGGCAATCTAATTTTTTACCATAAATTGCTTACAGATAAAAAAAATCATATTAAGTTCTACACATAGTTATCATTATCTCTGTTTGTTTTTAAAAAATGGCCTTCCCCACTTTCAAAATATACAGCTCATATAAAAGATAGGAGGGGTGTATTTCTTGACCATTTTTTAGTGAAATGATATCTTTTCGGAAGTATATTTTCTATTTAACCAAACGAATTTATAATTCCCACACGAACATTTTCGAGTTCAAGCCCTTCGTTTACTACTTAAGCTCGAGCTCTGGTAGGCTTTTTGAACCCTATACGGAAAATATACCTACACCTTTGAAAATAATTTTAGCACAAAGAAAAATATACCCGAATAAGAAATACTGCTTGTTCTAGTTACTCAATACATTGACTTAATTCTCATAAAAAATTGGATGAAAATCATAAATGTAGTTTTAGCTTCGAAAAGTACGGAAATGAGTTGTAGAAAATTACAAAAACTACTGGAAAGCTCTGCGATATTTTGTTCAGGACACTGCTTAATAACATGAGAAAATTTGTCTGTAAAAATACATTTTACAATCATTTAAAATGTAATTTAAAAACTTTCACAACTTTTAGCCAAACTATTTGTGTACTCTATCAACCAACTTGCTTACATAATTATAATTGCTTGTTTTAAAGGACGTTTGCCACAATGATCAAGGAATTTAAAATTAATTAATTCAGGCCAATAAGTTTGCCGCCTGCCCACAGTGATTCTTTTTTTGGCCCAAAATAATGATAATTTTTATGAGAAATAAATTGATAATTAAAAATAAACAAAAAACCAAATCACAAGCAAGGGAAAAAAAAATAAATTTATGAAATTTTTACATTTCTGCAATTGCATAAATCACAAGACATGAAAACACATCACGTTGAAATTTTTCTCACATGACGCTACGTGCCAATTTCTTCCTGAAGCCATTAATATTACTCAGGAGACATCCACCCCCACATCAAAGCCAAAGAATTTGCAGACAAGCAATGCACGCAGGGCTGCCAAAGGCGCATTCAAGAATTTCAAATGCACTTTTTATAACTTGTCGTTGAGCTGGTGAGACAAGCAAGAAAAATTCAAATCAATATCGAGAATTGATTGCCAATAAATATGAAGATCGAAAAAAAATATAGAACTCATATCTGTAAGCATCAGCTCAAGAGTCGTCCAGTCAAGCGTTTTTATAAATTATAAAATTAATAGCGACATTTAGGTAGCAGTAAAATAAGAAAGCAGGGGAAATATAAATTTGAAAATATTATTTTTTTGCGTCAAAGTGGTATCAATGCAATTTGATTTTACCAAAATATTGCGGTTGGAGCCAAAAATCTACAACATCCATGCAACAACATGCTCTGTGACAACTCAAGATCCAACGCATCCATGCCTTGCCATTGCATTTAACACACATCTTGTCCGTAAATCCGTCCCGAATCCAATCAAAATCGCAGAAACAAGCAGAAAATTTGTTCATGTTCATTAATGTCGCACATCTCAAAAATCATTAAAATATACAAAAAAAAAAAAAAACACGCGCAAAAACAAAAACAGCAGGAAAATACGAAAAAACCGCTATATAAACAGATCACTAGCTGCGATCGCTGCGGCAGGCACTCATCCATCCACTTATTTCTCAGCTCATCTCATCGCTGGCTGATGAAAATCACACACTGATGATGAGCAGGCGAACCTATCGAAGGCGCGATCATTCAACGAAGTGTCTACGCTGCGCCACTTTGGCGCCATTCCAAAATGTCGAGCGGATTGAGAGCGATCACAGCGATCGTGCGAATCGCCAAAGAAGCAAAAAACCAAAAACAAAAAAGTTACTTGTTGCCGATCTTCCGACGAAAAAAAACTTCAACGAAAAGAATCTCTCACACGATTTCATGTAATAAATGATGAGGTTTCAGTGTAATAATTTTAATTTTTTTTTGTATTTGTTGTTGCTGTTCTTAGTGCTGTTTCAACTGCGCGCCAAGTAAAGGCCCAATGGTGGACCATCAACTTGGTTGCCGCGACCCAGTGGTAAATGGACACATGACGCAACCAATTATTTCTTAAATACAATGTAGCTGCGAGGCCTCCATCACCTGTATACAATTCCGAATTAAATTTTTTCGGACATGGTCGCTAAAACATTGACGATGTCTACCTTACACAGTAAGCTACGATGGGAGTAGGTATGCACAAGATAGGTTTGCACAAGAGAGAACAACAAAAAATTTAACGAAAATTCGCTTGACGCTTAAAACAGCAAACGCCAAAAGAAGCAAACAAATGCAATTGATGCAACAAATTATTTTCACAATAATTGCTGCAATTCAATACACGAATTCATTACCTTTTTTTAGAATTTCAGAATTAACATTTAATAACATTTACATTTAATAACAATTAGTCTGCTTGGTGGTTTGTTCTGCAAAGAACTTATTGTTGTTGCAACCTGTTGCTTCATGAACTTAATTGGCATTAAGCTTATAGATAATTCTAAAAAATATTATTTTTTTAGAATTATTAAAAACAACATTTACCCATTCTTTTAGATAAAACTTTGTTCTGTTTCAAACATAAAGATTAATAATTTTCATAAATACTTACACTTCACTATACTTATACTAAAAACACGATGTTGCTACACAAACGAATAAAGTCAAACTTCTGCTTGAACAATAAAAATAAACTATCGATCTTAACAGCACAAACAAGATTTTGTCACATCCCGCTTACAGTTTTGCATTACAAAGTCATCACCGAAAAATTTTTACAAGCGGGGAACCATACAAGTGTGGGAGCCATCATCATATGATATAGGAAACTGTTAAGTAATTTTGTTGAGTGAGCATGAGATGTTCTGAAGAGAGCCAAAATCTTATTAAATTTGTGTAAAAGTATAAATTTGTGAAACCGATTACTCACAGATGTTTATTTTTCGTAGCTTTTTATAAAAATATCAAATGCATTTCTAGTCAATGAAAGAATCAGGTAAAGCCTCATTTATAATCAAACGTTTTAATGATGCCTATTTAAACCATTTTCAATTGTAATTCAAAAAAGATAAATTACTAGCAAGAAATTATCTTTTACTGGGTCGAAGTAAAAATACCCCTACATAATATTTTAAGTTATTGCATGTATTGAAAGTTTGATGACGTCAATTTTGCTAAAACTCAAGTATAGAACACGCTCATATGCAGTTAATATACACTTTATTGTGGAAATTATAAAAGTTATGCTACTTTGATAAGGTAACTCTGTATGGGAGATTGGCTGAGTTTTTATTCGATTTTGCAAAATATCAAACTCAAAGTGAATATTCTTAGCATATATGCATAATTTTAATGCATTAAACTTATTTTTTGAGGATGTTTATCTACCCTTTTCATACATTTACTTTGTATGGGAGGTAGATGTGGCTTACATCCGAATTTGGCAAGCTTTTATTAAATGGAATTTCCGCGATCAAAGCTTATGTGCAAAATTTCAAGTCAATACATTAATTTTTTATGACATTTAAAGGGATTTTATCATTCTATCGACATTTTTCTTTCAGTTTTCCTTTTTTGTGACAAGATTTTGTCACATCCCGCTTACAGTTTTGTATTACAAAGTCATCACCGAAAAATTTTTACAAGTGGGGAACCCTACAAGTGTGGGAGCCATCATCATATGATATAGGAAACTGTTAAGTAATTTTGTTGAGTGAGCATGAGATGTTCTGAAGAGAGACAAAATCTTATTAAATTTGTGTAAAAGTATAAATTTGTGCAACCGATTACTCACAGATGTTTATTATGCGTAGGTTTTTATAAAAATATCAAATCTATATCTATATCTATATCTATATATCTATATATCTATATCTATATCTATATCTATATCTATATCTATATCTATATCTATATCTATATCTATATCTATATCTATATCTATATCTATATCTATATCTATATCTATATCTATATCTATATCTATATCTATATCTATATCTATATCTATATCTATATCTATATCTATATCTATATCTATATCTATATCTATATCTATATCTATATCTATATCTATATCTATATCTATATCTATATCTATATCTATATCTATATCTATATCTATATCTATATCTATATCTATATCTATATCTATATCTATATCTATATCTATATCTATATCTATATCTATATCTATATCTATATCTATATCTATATCTATATCTATATCTATATCTATATCTATATCTATATCTATATCTATATCTATATCTATATCTATATCTATATCTATATCTATATCTATATCTATATCTATATCTATATCTATATCTATATCTATATCTATATCTATATCTATATCTATATCTATATCTATATCTATATCTATATCTATATCTATATCTATATCTATATCTATATCTATATCTATATCTATATCTATATCTATATCTATATCTATATCTATATCTATATCTATATCTATATCTATATCTATATCTATATCTATATCTATATCTATATCTATATCTATATCTATATCTATATCTATATCTATATCTATATCTATATCTATATCTATATCTATATCTATATCTATATCTATATCTATATCTATATCTATATCTATATTTATACATAAATCTGTAATTCTATACTATTATATAGAATTGAAGTGCAATTTCATGTTGCCATTTAACTCTAAAAGTACTGGTCTGTTTTTAGGGTATTTTTCTTTCCAAACTTTTATAGTTATTATGTGGGCTTTTCCAAACTGGCGTTATATATGGCCTTTATTGAAAAGGTAATATTGCTAGCTTTAAAATTAAATAAATATTTAAACTATTTTTAATTTTTAAAATTAGTTCTTCGAACCCTTCCTCGAATTCAATTAGTTCACCAGAAGCGATGGAACCCCCAAACACCAAAATTTCTCAAAACTATTTTTGGGTTAAAGTTCGTGCAATTACCTTTCTAATGGTAACTCAAATTTAAAATTCAACACGTTTTTCATTATTCCAGAATATAAAAAAACATTTAACCGAGAAGTGTATATTAAAATCAGAGACCGTTCTAAGTATGCTTTTTATAATAAAAAGCAAAAAATAATAATTATCTTGTGACTTTTAAAATTTTGAGCAAAAAATAATAATTATTTCTGCTTTTTATTTTTTTAAGGCGAAAATTAAAATCAAAATTTGCCCGATATTTTTTTGGTCACAAAATAACTGGTATATTTTGATTTTTATTTTTTAAAGCAAAAATAAGAAGTAAAATTTACCCGAAATTTTTTTGAGCATAAAAAAGCTGGTATGCTTTGATTTTTATTTTTTAAAGCTATTTTATAAGTAAAAATCAAACGGACAAAAATCAAATTTATGTTTTCTTACCTTTTTATGGCTTTAATGATATTAATATTAAGAGGGTTTAGAAAACAAAGATCTAAAGGGTTGAAAAACCTTCAAGGGTTAAAGTCTTATATGATTTGATACCTGTTCGAACAAATTCGTAAGAATTTTAAAGTTCTCATCGGCCACTTAATCATATGACATAAAGCAGTAGCTATTTTTAAATTAAGCCTTGAACTCTACTCTAACAGATGTTGCTATCTGTTTTAGTTGCTTTTCAATATTCCAATGAATGAAAGCTACTGCTTTAATGTCATATGATTAAGTATCCGATGAGAACGTTAAAATTCTTACGAATTTGTTCGAAGAGGTATCAAATATCTATATAAGACTGCAACAGTGGGTTGGTCACAGCTGAATCACTTAAGACTACTGAAGAGGAAATGTAGCGATTTCCGAAACAGGCTGTCTAGTCTGCTATGTGATTGACACTATATGGAGTTGTTGTTGTTGCTGTTGTTGCCTTCTTCAAACTTATTTGATCTTATTAGCTCAGAATTAAATAATCTAAAATTTCAAAGAATGGATCACAATTAATTATCAAAAAGTATATATCGTCGTTACAAAAGTGAACTTGCGAATCTGAAAAATTTCATTTTTAATTTTCCATAGAATTTTCATTAGAAATGAAAAATTTAATTTTTCAGTTTCGCAAGTTCACTTTTGTAAAGACGATATGTGCTGGCGTTACGTTTAAAAAGAAGTGCTTTTTAAATTGGATTACAAAATTTGCAAAACTCTCTGAATTGGGCAAGACTTTTTGTATACAACTGCTTTTAGAAGGATTTGAAATAATAAAAATATTTTCAAAGTGATCGAATTTAAAAATCTTCTCAGGTTTTTTCCATTGAGCTTTTTGATCTGGCGTGACGCTACTGGCGAATCTGTTACGTTACTTAAATTTCCATTGTAGTTCAATTGAAAGTATTTACAGTATTTGAGAAAAGAATTGGTCATTGAAAGTATTTGTATTTGAGTAATTACAGTACAAAACCAAATACGTAGTATTTAAATACATTGATTATTTTTTTAATAACATGCTATTTGGAATTGTATTTGTACTTATACTTGGAATTTGCAGCTCTGTTATGGAATATGATATTAAATTGGTATCCAACCCAATTTTTGTGGGAAACGAATACAAAATAAATTTAATACAAACTAAATGTATGACTTCTTGTCAGTATGGGAGCTAGAGACTAATTGTAACAAAGTTTGGAAAAATACATTTATTTTGGAATATTTCTAACTTTTTCAGAAATTTTAATTTAAAACTGAAATTTTTTATAGCCCCACTATTTATTCATGGTATTAAAAAATATGTTATGAGACAGTTTGTTGATTAAAAAAAAAAATTATTTTTCCCATGAAAGTCAGGTGTTACCAGTTGTTTTTGGGGCAAGTTGTTAAAGATGACTTGAGGCTTGTAGTAACACTAAAAGAATGCAATTAATCGAAATGTTAAAAGCTTTTATCTTTCTAAAATCATAAGACTTATTTATTTAAGCTAAACTATTCAATTTAAAATTGTATATGAAATTAACATAAAATTATTGGATAGATCTATAAATAACTTTTTGAAGTAAAAAAAAAATACAAAAAAAAATTGTAATCAAGTTAAAGAGCGTGCAGCTTGTTACTCTCTCACTGAGTGTAGAGAAAGACTGAGAGCAAAAACTCCATGTAAAATAAAGTGACAATACCCAGCAAACATTTTATGAGCCCTCATAAAATAAGACTCTAAAATGTGTCACTTATGTGAAGGTTTTACGAGTGTTCATAAAAAGGATACATAAAAGAATTCATAAAAGAATCCTTTTTATGTGTGTGTTATGAGTGTTCATAAGAAGGACTCATAAAAGAATTCTTTTTATGCGTGTTTTATGAGTGTTCATAAAATGGAGTCATAAAAGAATATATTTTATGCGCGATTTTTGAGTTTTCATTAAATGGACTCATAAAGGAATCCTTTTTATGCGTGTTTTATGAGTATTCATAACACATTTTTATGAGTCCATTTATATGTCCTTTTTACTCATAAAAGAGTCCTTTTTATGCGTGTTTTATGAGTGTTCATGAGACTCTTTTATGAGTCTTTTTTATGAATACTCATAAAACACGCATAAAAAGGGATTCTTATATGAGTAAATTTTAGTAAACGAAAATCGAATCTGAGTCCAATGTGTTACGAAAAACTTTTTTATTTGCCTTTAAAATATACGCGAAGTTCTTGTGATTCCTGTGAATGCGATTTCTGCATAAATAAGGCGCTTGCTATGCTGGTGCCATATTTCGGGAAATTCCTTTCTTGCTGTGCAGAAGCTGATCGCGTACTAAAAAAATAATTGAAATATTCATTGTGAGTTTAAACGTCCGGAGTGCGTGGAAGTGATTTAATTTGTTACTATTAATATAAAGATAATCAATAATAATAAATCAAGTAAGTTCTTATAAATTTTTCACTGTCACGAATAATAATGTCAAGAAAACAGTGTAATAATTAACGGAGATAATTAACTTTTTAAAAAATAAGAAATTCGTTTAGAGGTGGAGTTGGGAGAAAATTGTAAAGAATATGAGGAAGCAAATGAGGAAGTTTAAACTTATCAAACTCCAGATAATAATTTTCTGGAGTTTTTATCTTTTGTAAAGATAGCCCAAAATTTTCAGCCCAAGTTTTTGCCAAATTCGCTGCAATTCATATCTAAATAGTAAATCCGCGGCAGTGACAAAATTGAGTTAAACATAAATTTTTTAGCAAAAATGTACATTAATTTGATAAATTTGTCATCTCTTCTAGAAATTGCTATCAATCGTCCTTCATATCTACGGCTTCGAACTTAAAAACTTGGTTAAGGTACATTTTTTTTTTCTAAAAATGAAAAAATTATGGAAAATTAAAAGGTTCCATCCTGCGTTTTTGGTTAGAAATGTATTTTGATGTGCCAAATCGAATGGCATTTGCTCAAGTCCCGCTCTATCCTCCTTGGTACCTAAATTTGGGCTTAAGTGCAAAAAATCGTGATTTTTGTATGAAAGAAATTTGGGATGAAGATTTTGGGTTAACTTCACACCGGTATTATTTGAATATATGCAATAAAATGGCAAGATAAAGTTGCAAAAACCAGAAGACGACTTCGTATCTAATGAAATTAGGTACCTATAGGTTTTTGGGTCGTTAAACACGAATCTAGATCAAAAATTTAAGATTAAAAATGGCGGCTCTAATATGGTGGACACAAAAACGAACTTATGTTAAATTTTCGGACGCCATTTTGAACCTTTAAACCTAAGTTTCCGCACCTATAAAAAATACGTGTACCTTACATTTTTGTCCTCTATCACATATTCGAAGTTCATTCAAATTGTCGAAGGACACCACGGGTCGTTTTCTTGTTAGAGGGCTAAACTTTGACAACTGATAGCGACCTAAAAATCATATAAAAAATGAAAACAGAAAAATCGCTTTTATGTGAAGATGTATATAATCGAATAATGACATGCCGCGATGATAATTCGAAAACGATAAAGTCGGAAACTAAGGACCACCCTAATAGTCATAAATATAAGGATCTTTATTTTGAAAGTGTTAAAAAGAGTAACTATTTATGTTATAAAGGAGTCTATAATATTTCTATGAAGGCTTACAATATAGTCTTTTATATGAGTCTTAAAAGAGTCTGTAATAGTAGTCTTAAAAGAGTCTTTAATAGTAGTCTTAAAAGAGTCTTTAATATGAGTCCAATACGAGTCACTTATATGAGTCATAAAAGAGTATTTAATGTGAGGGTTTCATGATTGTTTTTAAAGGTCATAAAATATTCTTTAATATGAGTCTTCAAAGAGTATTTAATTAGTGTCATAAATGAGTCATAATGAGTCATAAATGATTCATCAAATAAGTCATAAATGAGCCCTCAACCTAGGAGAAAAGATTTAAAAAGAGTCTTTTTTAAGCGCATAATGATGAAAAAGCCTCATAAATAAGAGTCTAAAATGAGTCTTAAAAGAGTCTTATTGTTTGCTGGGTATGAAAGAAAACATACAAACCCTGCAAACCATATGAGTTTTTAAAGACTCTTTTATGACTCATTTGTAGGAGCCTGAGCCCTCATAATGAGGTCTTATAAGTTTTAAAAAAGAGCAGTTGAAAGTGGTCCCTCTTTTAGAGCTCAAATAAGAGTACAAAATTATACTTTTTTGACTCTCAAAAGTAGTTTACTCGGACTCCTAATAGACTCTTTTATGAATCTTATATTGGCATTTTAGGAATCATATAAAACTCTTCAAAGTTTCAGAAAAGTGCTAGTTTTCCTTTGAAACTGGTTGCTCTTATGAGGCATCAATATGAATCTTAAAAGACTATTTTATGATTCTTATTTTTTCTATATTTTTCTTCATAAAATAATCATAAAAGTGCCAAAAATGAGCTTGTTTTTTTATCTTAGTTAATTTTTATGAAGAAAAAAAAGTGTCAGAGAACGCGGATTACTTCTTAAAATTTTTCCGCTCTTCCTGTGCTGATATATTAAGTTGTAAGCATATTACGATTACCGAACCGAATGAAATATTTGAAATTTAAAGTGAATGAACAGTATTTGAAAGCATGCTTTTTTTTCTTTAAATTTCTTCTCCGAAAATGCTCCCAATTGGGATGTTTTTAGGTCCTCATTTTTTTTTAAATACAGAAAATACTCATAAGATTTCATATTCAGGAGGCTTTTCACAAAACACTCCTAAATGTGAGCTCTTTCAGAGCTCAAAACTGAAATACTCCAAAAACAATCCGAAACATGTTTTTTTCAGGAGTGTACGTTATGAAATAACAAAAAAATACACTTTAAAAACTCATAAATAAGAGGGAACTCATAAAATCCACTTCAATAAGGCTCTTTGCAGTGTCAGAATTATGAGCGCTCCGAACTTGGTTTAAAGAGAACAAACAAGATGTAAGAACAAAAAATTGTTTTTATACAAACATACCGCGAACGAAACCATAAAAAGAAACAAAAAAATTAAGTTTTAACAATATTTTTAACATGCTACAAAATTAACTGAAAACTGAAGTTGTAAATAAGAAAATAAGAGAATAAATTTAAATCTTAATATATAAACGAAATAAATAAAATAATTTTACTTTTTCAACTGTACCAATGCAATGTTTAAAAAAATTTTTTGTCTACTTATTAATACAAACTATGAAACTGCTCACAAGTTTACACTCTGTTATCTCGCGGAGCACTAAACATATTCAAGCAGAAAAACTGGTTATTATAATAACATTTACAACAAGTTTTCATAAAAATTTTTTGAAACTTCCGAATAATCGGCCTGTAACAACTAGCCCTTAGCTCCCCTTTTACAGAAAAATGTTACTCAACAGCTTTTGCGGTAAAACTACTGTAAAATTGTAACCTAACAAATTTTAGAGTAAATATAACTAAAAATTGTTATTTAACAATTTCTATAGTAGAGCTACTGTAAATTTGTTAGCCAACAAGTATTGCAGTAGAGCACTGTAAAAATTCTTCTTCTGCAGTAGAGCTACCGTATGACTGTTACTTAACAAGGTTTATAGTAGGTTGCAATACCTTAACGGTAGAATTAACATCTTTCGGCGTTTGGCTCGTTTTCCATGGAAAGTTTACCGTTCGTATCGGTGGAATTTACTGTAAAGTTTTTCTGTGCTTATCAGCAAGTCAGAAATAAAATTATATTGCATTTTTAAGAAATTAAAATAAAAAACAACTTTTGCACATTTAGCAATTTCGGTAACTGTATTTCTGCTTCTATTATAATGAAATTTATTTCCATAGTTCCATAGTTATTTCCGTGGTATGATGATACAGGTAGATGCAGCGCTGACTGTGCTCTCTTTCCATACTGCCACTTCTGTCAAATTCAGCTGTGTGGCGAATGGAAACAAAAAGTTTTGCTTCGTTTTGACATTTTCGGCAGTATGCTCTCATCTGGTGCATCTACCTGTATTCTTCTTCCATGGTTATTTCCATTATTCTAAAAATTGTTTTCAACTGAAATTCGTAGGGAAATTGATTTTCAGTAGACAAATTTTAGAAGTCAAAAGTGTGATTTATATTTGATTTTCAGTGCAAGTTAAATTTTTCTGTGAATGCCATTGAATACGGTTACACAAATTCACCCGAATATCTTCTCTCTGTTCAGTCTAAAGTAACTAGCTGTAAAATTTCGTGCCTTCAACTTTGTTTTTAAATATTCAGCATATTTCAATAATTCGTGTTTTTGTCATTTTAGAAGTCAAAAGTGTGATTTATATTTGATTTTCAGTGCAAGTTAAATTTTTCTGTGAATCAACTTTGTTTTTAAATATTCAGCATATTTCAATAATTCGTGTTTTTGTCATTTTAGAAGTCAAAAGTGTGATTTATATTTGATTTTCAGTGCAAGTTAAATTTTTCTGTGAATGCCATTGAATACGGTTACACAAATTCACCCGAATATCTTCTCTCTGTTCAGTCTAAAGTAACTAGCTGTAAAATTTCGTGCCTTCAACTTTGTTTTTAAATATTCAGCATATTTCAATAATTCGTGTTTTTGTCTTACCTATCCCAATACCAAAACCAAAAACAAAAATTCATAGATACATTTCTTGCACGCTCTCAAAATAAGTTGTTTTCAAATGATCAACGCCAAAGAAATCTCAGCAAAATCGCAATTTTTTAAATATAAACCGTGTAAGCTGGAAAACGGCGACAGTTTTCGAACAACAGCGCCAAGGAATAGACGGAAAATAAAGAAAAATATATAATATTTTCAGTCATTTTCGCAGATATATATAGATAGAAAGGGATATTTTGAAAATTGACAAACAGTGTTGTGACTAATACAAAAAAAAAAAGTGTGTGTTTGCAAGTGATTTTTTAAGATAACTTATTATTGAATAACAGTGGTTCAGCATGATTTGCCCCAAACGCACCGCCGAACTTATCAAACTACATTTGGCACCTTTTAAGGATAAGGATCCTGCCTGGGAGATTGGCGTATCGAAGATTGCCGGACGCGGTGTATTCGCTACGCGTAACATTAAACGCGGCGAAGTTATCTTTCGCGATAGTCCGTTAATCATAGGTCCGGCAGCACGCAAGGAAGAATCGCTTAACTCCTGTTCGGTGTGCTTCAAATTGCTGCCTGATACGAAATTTATGTGTCGTCAGGGTTGCTCTCTGCCGGTGTGCAATCTGTGCTCCAAGAAGAAACAGCACAAGTCCGATTGTGACATGTTCAAGTCGTGGGAGCCATGCGAGCCGGATGTTGCCAATTCGGTCAACTTGCGTTTATTGTGTGTGGCACGTGCCATCAACCTGACTAAGGAGCAACGCGATTTGATCTACTGTCTACAGGCTAATCTGGATAATAACCATCGCACTGAGGTGCGAAATGGTGCCAAAGGCTTTAAAAAGTTCCCCACCGACAAAAAGGTGATTGAGATAATGAATCGTACGGTTGCCGTATTGCGTACGAATGGTTTTGATGAAACCGCCGATCGCACCAATGACAATCAGGATTTCTTATATCGTGCACTTTTTCCGCTGTTTGCTGTCATCAATCACGACTGCATTCCTAACTCATACTATACGTTCGAAGACAAGACGAACAACATGATTATGAAGGCGTCTGTGGACATTGCCGCCGGCACTGAGATAACAACAACATACACCAAACTATTCTCGAACAATATTGCGAGACATTTGTTTTTGAAGATGAAGAAAACGTTTACGTGCAAGTGTCCACGTTGCTCCGATCCGACGGTAAGTCATTCGGTAAAAGTGGGTTGATTTTCACCTGGGCCATTAAAAACATAGAGAAACATAGCTTGTTGCGCATTTTTAGAATAGTAAGAATTCTTTTTTAATAAAGACATCTTTTCACATTATGACACTTTGTCATGTGTCATAGCTTTCACGGCATGTTGAATTCTTTGAAAGATTTGGTTTCTAATTAGCTAAAGTTTGGGCAATTTACTAGATTTTTGATGTGTGAACATATTTTTTTTTAAACATTTAAAAATATTTAGCTGCTTGATTTGAAATTCACTTGCCACCACATTTTAGTGTTTATTTTCAGAAACTTGAAGTTTGAACAGAAAAATAAATAGTATTTTTCAATTTTAAAAATAATTTTTTATGTCACGAATGGAATTATGAGTATAAGAATCAAAAGAAAATCATCAATTTGGTGGGAATGGTCATGGTCAGGGTAAATTTTGTATTTGATTTTAATTTAACGAAGTAGCTTTTATTATTTGAAAAAATTAAAATTTTGTATTTTTTTTATAATGTTTATAATGTAATTGTATTAATATTAAATAATTTGATAACAGCGCCACCTATCAGATTCTAATATAGACATAAACCATAGCATGAACAATTGCTGACATTTACATTGATTTAAATAGTCTCATAGCGTGGAAACTGCTGGCTTTACGTTAAAACTGTTAATGGAATTTTTGCAGAAAATGATCTAATCTACATTTTTGTTGTAAGCATCCCACTATCTTTTTTAAATTCACTTATGAACCTGTTCGGGCAGAAAAATTCATTTTCGGCACTCAGAAATTAACCCTTTTGGACTCATTCGTCGGACTAAAATGCTTCTCAAAAGCGAACCTTTTTTCTACAGAAATAAGTTAAAAAAAGAATCGTCAATTGTACTTTTGTTGTTTGGAAACGAGTTGAAAAAAGAATTACTGAAAGTTTTTTTTTCGGCACTCAGAAATAAACCATTTTGAACTCATTCGCCGGACTGTATTGCAACTCAAAAACGAACCTTTTTTGTTCAAAAACGAGTAAAAAATGCCATAGAAAAGCATTTTTTTGGCACTCAGAAAATAATAATTTTTAACAATAAATTGCCTTATTATTGCATATCACTAATATGCTTAAAAAGAAATGACAATATTAACAAATTCTTTTCGTTTTATTTGAACAAAGTAGTAATATATCCAGGGGCGTCGCCAGCGAAATATTGCTCGCAGAACAAAATGTATTTGAAATTAGAAAACGATAAAATTAGAATTAAAACGAAAACTTTATGGGGGCCTTGAACAATATTTTTGATGGAACAAAATTTAGTGAATTCAGTCCTGTCAAGGACTTAGTTTCGATATACTAATTAAAAAAACATAAATTAAAAAAAAAATTCTATCCAAAAAGTACGCAAACTCACTTTACGCTTGTGGTTCAGTAAGAAGATGAACATTTTATGATTGTTTATTAAACTCATTTACGAATGTGAAACAATATCATTTATTATTAATTTCTAAACTTATTTATGAATAAAAAATGGTTTATTTATAAGTAATCGTTTCCTACTAAAATGATAAACTATGTTTCTTTGTCGGCTCAAAATAAGGGGTCATTTATAAACTACGTTACCGATTTTGAGCGCTTTTTTACCCCTCCATTTCAAAACCTCTTCATAAAATAACGTGACATATGGAATAAAAAATGAATTGATATAAAACATATTATTTGATTTTACACAATAGCTCTCAGAATTTTCTCTAGTATTACTGACTATATAAATATATATGACTATATAAATTAAAGGTACAATACATTATTATTTATGTCATCATTTAAAGCTATTCCATCTTCGATCCAAGAGTCGATGCTCTCAAGCACTGGAATTGAGAAGCTAGAAGCTTCAAATTCTTCATAAGATTCTATGTCGACCCACTCAGGTGTTTCCTGGTTTCTAATGCAAAGAAATTCCCTTGGTATTTGACAGAGTTAACCCTTCATTACATGACTTTTTCTCCCTGTGTATAAAAAATGTTATGTAAATGTTATATGTAAAAAAAATGAATGAAGTTACGCAACATTGCATATATGCAATTTCATGCAAGAAAGCAATTAAAATTAATATCTGATGGTTTAAATATTACCTTTTATTTAACATATTTAATATGAAAGAGATAATTTTAAATATTTAATATATTAAAAATAATAAAGAATTAAAATGCACCTTCATCTATAACTAAGACAATTTTAAACACAGGATAGTAAAAATTTATATAAAATATCACACTGATCTGTAAGGATTTTTGCTTCTAAATTTGAAGCTCAGTGCAATTTATAAGGTACATACAACATTATTTATTATGAAATCGTTTAAAGCAATATCTTACTTGATTAAAACATAGTCTATTCTGACATTTTGAGCAGTTAACATGAGTGTATCCATTGCACTCTGGTAATTGGCATGTAAAACTCTTGTTGTCCTATTTTGGGCAGTGATTATAATTGTCTCACTTTCGTCTTTTGTTTAAGGTTTTTTAAATAATTAGAAAGGTCTTCCACGTTTTGTGGATAGTTTTCCTACTTTGCAAAGACTTTCTGCCACTTGCAAGCGAAAATTATGTTAGCAATGTTATGTTTTCATGATTACCGCTTTGATGTTCCGCACGCTTGTACAATAGCCATGCATTTTCTAATGTGGTATCTATCAAATAATAAAAAATATCATATACCACTTTTTTTTAGCGTATAGTTATCTTCTAGCGTCCAATAAATGAGTCTAACAAATATGTAGCTTGACATCGTTAATATTGGAACACTCGGTAGTTTTGAGCTCTGAAATATATTCCAACGGATTGTACTCACTGAATGCATTGCTTTTTTGGCTAATTCAATCATAAGTGGCAGTGCTATATAATAATTATCTTAGTGTTGTATAATAACTTATATTTCGTGAAGCGTTCGTGAACGGAAAGGCAATTTTCATATGAAATCGACTTGAATTTCTTCTGAAAATGGTTAACTAATGGTCGAATTTTAAAGAGCCGGTAAAAATTTAGAACATCCCTTAGTTTCATATAAGCACTGTCATTCAAATGCAAAGATATTTTTTTTTTAATTGATGGGCTGACATCGTCTCCTGTATTAAAGTGTTTCCTGCAATTTATTGTTTTTTTAACTTATTCTAATTATTTACTTATTTATTTAAGTTCATAGGTGTCCTATAACGCCGATTATTGGGTATTTAAATAACTGACATTAGAATGCATATGCCCACAAATTTTCTTAAATCTGACTTGTCTTGATAAGATGTTGTTATTTCCAAACACTAAATGCGTATTTCTCTTTCAATGCGAGGTTATTTTAAAGGTCTTCAACTTGGGGATGTCCGAGAATTTTCTGTACGATTTATACTGACGTCTACATTATCATCTTTATGATTATTATCATCATTTTCACTTAATTCATTTTTGCTATTTTCCCGTGAATCAAAAATTTTTCGAATTTCATCGTCAGTAAGCACCCTTCAAAAGCTTACTAAAAGTCTTCAGCTTTAATTAAAGTTTAATGCATGGAATTGCATATCTGCCATATAACCTCATATCTGCAATATAATTTCAAAACATCTTAAATGCATTATATTGCATTCGCAACTAAGCCATTTATTTTACGTAATTCAAGTTATACTGCGCAAAAAAATTATTATGCTTCAAGAAAATTAACTTATCCCAGCAAAAAATGTCAATACTCATTACTTGTGCGCACGTTAATAGCGCTTCATTCTCCTTACAAATAGTGCTGTTTGTATAGCGCTACATTTGTATCACTTTCCGTAACGATAACGTTGCACTTGAAAAAAAGTATTAGATTTTAATGTAAAAAAATTAATTTAAAAAACTGTTAAAATTCATCAAAGCTTTTTTAAAGTATGTTTTCTGTTTTTTCTTCATCAAATGAAAAATCAAATAAAATGCATACAAATCCATACCTTGTTATATTGTCGCCCTAATTCTAATAGGATGTATGCGAAAATTGGGCAAAGTAATGTTTATTAGCGGTTTAGGTAAAATGGTTAAAACATTATATATGTTTGTATGAAAATAAGGGAGGTAGAACGTTTATCGTATGAACTACATTACGTATGAACTACATTATAATACATTAACTTCATACAAATAATAAACAGTTTTCTTTGCCTCATGAACAAGAGCTAATTTTGATTGACATCGCATAAGAATTAGGCTGACGATATGAACTATAAAGGAAACAAAGCCCTCGCTCGGTTCACGCTACATTTTTCTTCCAACTACAAGGAGAACAAAGCGCTTGGCTCTTGCTACGTTTTTATATCAAATACAAGCAGAACAAAGCTCTCGACTCTCGCTACGATTTTATATTTTCTACAGTGGGAGCGGAGCGCATACATCTGATCAACATGACTATGTTGAAAAATGCGCTGTACACAAGGAAAATGAAGCGCTCTACTGCTTTTTTGGAGCGCTTCAGATGCGCTTATTGAGCGCTCACTTCCCTGCTGGGATATTACAGAATATTACTTAGAAAAAACTTTAAAAATATTACTTATATTTGAAAGTTTTGATGATATTTATTGAATAATTATTAAAAATATTCACTAATTTTGTCTGCGTACATATAAGAAAGACCTTGTTAAACTCAGTATTTTGGACAAACAAAATCACTAATTTGACAAAAGGAAACTACAACTAATAAAAAAATGGCTAAATTTATTTTTTGAAAATTCCATCATCAATTTTAACAGGTATGTACGCAACATCTTTTAGAAGTCAACATTGCATATGTGCAATCCCATGCAACGAAGGGTTAATAAGCCGATATTTAAACGTTGTTTGTTTTCTTTTGTGCTTATAATCAGTGGACTTGCGCTGTTAAATGCATAAATCTATACATATAATAAAACTGTAAAAAATATCTGTATATTTAATGTTATTTGGAAATTTTTTCTGCGCTGAACACTTGAAGGATGTGGATTCAAAAAATTTAATTTTTAACATTTGTATGCGATGTCTGTCTGTACGTGCATCACGTGAAAATTTCTGGATATATATTTTCCATAAACTTGACATTTGGGTTTTTACGTCTCTGGTCGGATCATGGGTTACTTTTATCGCAGAATTCTTTTGAATACAACAGCTCTTTATCTTTCAGCTTAAGAAAATGGAAAATAAAAACAATAAAAGTCGTGGAAGAGGATAAAGTTAAGTTCTCCTGGGGCTTACCCTAAGAAGCAACCTTGTATAGAATTCTCATATAAAACTTTATAAATTCAAAAATAAGCTCACTGTTGACACCAAGTTTTTCATAAAAAGGATGATCCAATAAGAGCTTCCTACTTTGTTTTCTAAATAAAATACAAACATAAAAATTAATGTATTAATGCAAATCTTTACTTGGAATGAGAGCTCAGTTCTTACAAATCAGTGTTTAAAAATTATTCAATGTTCAAATTCTGTGGGTCTAATTTTCAAATTTCGACAAAATTCGAGAACGGCGATGAATCGGTTGTTTACGGTTTTCACGAACAGTCTCTAATATTGCAGCAAAATTCTCAAAATTACGGGCTATATGCGCTATGGTTGAATGATGAAGGTCCAATAGTGCAAAAATGGTTCGAAATTTGGTGATGGTTTGGACGCTCATAACGACCAAAATGATGTTGAATAACTCCACAACATTCTCTTACTCTGTGTCGATAAGCGATAACAGCTTAGGTCTGATTTGAAAGTTTCGAGAAAACTTGCTTCAAAGTTTCAATCGCCATATAAGTTATATAAAATGGTCTTTTGTTTTTGTTTCAAAACTTATAAATTCATCTCTTCCAAATCATATGTACTTCCTTTCTGTAGAGGTAAAACTTGTGTTAATGATGTCCCTGATTTGTTGATTGGTCCTAACAAGCTAACTGTTGTGTCGAAAATTGTAAATCTTGGTTTCTATATTAATTCTTCGCTTTCATGTGTTGATCATGTTAATAGTCTTGTCAAAAAAGTTTATTATGTATTGCGTAATTTAAGAATGTCTGCAAGCGTGACTCCAGTTAGTATTAGGCGTAAGTTGGTTATACAACTTATTCTACCTGCGATAACCTACTCTGAGGTGGTATATAGTAAACTTGACTCTTCCTCCCAGTTAAAACTTCAAATAGCATTTAATTACGCCACACGCTATGTGTATGGCCTTCGTAAATTTGATCACCTGTCTGGTTTCCGGAATGCAATACTTGGATGTGACTTGACTGCTTATCTCAACGCCAGAAACTGTATGTACCTTCATAAGTTAATTCATGAGAAAACACCTAGATATCTATATGAAAAACTCCAGTTTTGTATGGCCAGAAGAAGCCATGTTTTAATAGTTCCGAGGCAAAACTCGCTAATATCTTCTCAACTGTTCTTCATCAACGCCATTAGGTTGTGGAATTCTCTACCACGAAGGCTTAGGGAAATCACTGGGAGAGGTTCTTTTAGGCAATCTATTTTATCTTTTTTCTCTTCTCTTTAGTATCTTCCCAGCAGCGAAAGGAGGTAGCACTAAGGTAATTCCGAACTAGTTCTTAAGTGACAGTAAGTAGTTCCGCGCAAATCCCCCGGCAGTGCTTTCTACTGTCGCATTTAACGTGGCGATGTCCTAGGAGGGGGTGAATTGACTTCCTATTTGAGTGTTTGGAGTCGGGCTGGTAGCTACTTTCTCTATTAGCCATGGTGCGGTGGCATATTCACTACTAACCTTAATAGGTGCAAAGTGTCAGAAAAGTAACTACTTTCTTTATTACCCACTGTGAGGTGGTATATTCTACTAGTTACCTAAAAGGCTCCAAAGCGTCAGAAAGGTAAGTAGTTTCTTCATTACCCACTCTGAGGTGATATATTCAGTAGTTACCTAACTGACTTCAAAGCGTCAGAAAGGTAACTACTTTCTTCCTTACCCACTATAAGGTGGTAAATACACTAGTTACCAAAATGGGTGACAAGCGTCGAAAAGGTAAGTCCTTTTTTCATTACCCACCGCGTGGTAGAATCTCCTCTACTTATCTAAAGAACTGTATAACGCACGTAAAATGTAAATAAAAGAAAGTAAATTTTATTTCAGTTTTTAAAAACAAGTATGTAAGGTTTTCTTATAATATGCTTTGTAAGAAATGTACTCAGTCTCATGAAGTTTTCTTATTCTGAACGGATTTGTTCTTGAAAGCCCCTTTTATTTTCCAAGCGGAAAGCGCTGCGCAAAATATCGACAGCCGATTGCTCTTTTTCGCCTGGCGGAATCACAATGGAATCTGTTTGAAATAACATTTTGTAAGTATTAAGATGAAGATTTGAATATAATTTCGATTTTTACCTATGAGAGCTCCATAAAAATTTTTCATGTCCTTTAAAGACTTTTTTCCGTGTATGCCATACAAATTGTAGGCCATAGTGATTTCAGTCGAAATGAAGTTCTTTAAGTTTTTGGCGATGCCTCCATTTTTTATGAGGGCTTTCATGGTATCGGTCTGCAAATAAAGAAATGCATTAAAAGAAAAACTTATTATTTAAGATAAGAACTGTTTATTAGTAAGAGGATAATGTTCGGTTAGGCCGAAGCTTAGATACCCTTAGGATCAGTTTCACGACCATTAGTTAACCACTGACCATAGGTTAACTAACAGATTTGAGTTTCACAAACGCAAAATTGAATTTTTAAGATTTTTTTACTACAACAACAAAAAACAGGAAATTTTTTCAAAAAGTAAAATATCACAACTCTAGCAATTTTTATCCGATTTTTATGTTTTAAAGCTCATTTTTAGGGGCAATTAAATAACAAACGAAAGCATACCAGTTTTATGCACAAAATAAGGTTTTATGTGCAAACAATCGAGAAATATGTAAAAAGTAAAAAAATGTTCATTTTTTATTCAATTTTAAATTTAAATCGCTTTGATGGTAGGGTAAAAGATTTCCGATTATCTTACTCTCGAGTAATACCGGGTATATCATCTTTTATTAAATAAAAGCATCATTTAAGTAGAGGAAATAACAAAAATATTTAAACGAAACACTAAATTATATTATTTATTATTAAATAAACTCACAGCGTAGCCAATAGATTCACCCATGCTGAGTAAAAATGCTTTTGCGATCAGCTGATTGAATACACAGCGAAATTTATAAAGAATACAACAGGTTCCCCTGTTGTATTTTTGCCACAGCGTTGTATTTTAAACACCGTTCATTTTGTTTTTGTAATTTTACAAAATTTACTATAAATATAAAATTTATCAAAAATACACAATATAAGTTCAAATACACCACATCGTGAATGCCCCTAATATAAGCGAAATGCGAATAATGTAGGCAATGCTGCAATTCAAATCGTAGCTGTTAATGTTAACCGCACGACATTTTACAAACATTTTTAATATGTTGTGAATAAAAAAAAAAAACGCCGCAGTCGATAAATTTGTATAAAAAATCGCGCATATTTTTATATACAGATGCAGCTGGAAGGCCAGATATAAATTTCTTAATTTGATGTTTATACTTACGTTTAGGTTATTTCGTAAAAGGATGAACCGCCCCCAAGTGTGGATAATATGTAAAATAATATGTCTTCAAAAGAAATGCATGAATTTTAATAATTGCTAGCTCGTTGAATAGGTGACAGCATAACCTTTCTTTTGGTACCCATAATGCTACCATAGTTGTAGGAAAATTAAAAAAAAGCACTTTTATATTCTTCCTTTACCTAATTTTAATGAAATTATTTCATTATTTCTGTCTTTACGGTGCACGCACAATTATTTTAAAATTACAAGTAGTTAAAAAAACCGGCGAAATTAACAAACATTTTCTTCACTGACTGCACATTACTTTTATATTGTTTCTTTACGTAAATTAAATTATTTCTTTATTAGGTTATTGAAACTAACACTTACTTGATAAACTGCACATTACTTGTATATTGTTTATTTATTTAAATTAAATTATTACTTTATTTGTTATATTTACGATGTTCAAGCACAGTGGACAAGGATTTAGTACACATGACATGAGCAGTTGTGAAATTACATATGTTTCACACTGTACTTGACGAAGTGTGTAACAGAGACAACCATGGTGTTAAGGCCCAGTTATAATAGACGTAACGTAATGTAGTGAAATGTCACTGCAGCAGTGTGTTCTGTCACTTACTGTTTCAATCAATACTTTTTTTATACAAGTGATTATAATAGAAGTAACGTAATGTAACGGGACGTAAAGATCCGTTGGATTTCGATTTCTACGTTACTTTACATTACGTCTGTTCAAAGAACAACTAAGCATTGAGGTTAGATTCGATTATTGCGCTATTTTGTATTGTTGAACTACGCTTTTTGTTGAGTTTTCGTTATTAATGTGATAGTTTTATGTATCCGCAGCTATGGATGACGAAGTTTTAATTGTACTTGTACAGGAACGTGCAATTTTTTACGACAAACAACTGCCTGGCTACTGCCTATTATAATTGCTACAACGTTTTCTTACATTACGTCCCCTGACGATGACAGTTGACAACATTACGTTACTTAACTTTACGTCTATTATAACTGGGCCTTTAGAAATAGAGGTGTTAGTGAGTTTGACAATTCTCTCTCAAAATGATAAAATTATGTTTCCCCGTTCTTGTCAAAAACAGCTGATGGTGAATTGCAAAGAAAACAAGTTTTGTTAAATTCGTATCTTTCTGCAAGTTTATAAGATTCTTAGTGAGATTAAGTGAGAATATGTTCATCGATATGTTCTTGAAGCAGACGATGTGAATGCAAAACAATTTGCTTGCTGGCCAAAGCTTCATGTCGGCGCCACCTTCCAGCGAACGTTTCTGATAAAATGGTCAAAACATTCAATGACATACTTGGCAAATCGGCGAAGACAACTGCAATAACTTTTTGTCAACACAACATACATACAACAACAACAACATATTTATACTTAATTCGCACAATAAAAACTATAGTACATCATTTAGCAACTCAAACAAATAACACAATTTGACAACTATCAACAGTTCCGCTCTTTCGCTCACAATTTTTTGACAGAAGCAAAGAAATTCATGGTGTTGTCAAAAACTCACTAACACCTGGTTTTCTTACACCATGGAGACAACGAAGACATCCAATTATGTTTCGATTCAAAGACAACATAGTGCACTTTGTGTCTTTATGGAGTTTCAAATGTAAGTGCTTCACTTTCTGACCGCTTAGCTACAGTAAAGTATAAACACTTACTATGAATAATTGTTCCCCGGAATTGGAAAAAGTAGCTTCCAACTTTAAGAAAGCAGATAGATAATAACGTCACATTTTTTACTCTCATGAATATTGACGGTTGATGAACAAATTTACATTAAAAATTTTCAAAAACTTATTGCGGTTTATCTTAAAAACGGAAACTCTTTTTTCCGATTCCGCGGAAATACACGCAGCAATACACTGCTGTGTCGCATTTTAAGTACGAGTATTAGCAATGTACACAATTAAAACAGAAATTACTGTTGTGCCGTGAACCGTAAAAGGCCTAATAGTAACTGATCCATTTACCTACTCTAAAGGGTCTCAAATATAACTACATCTTTTGGAGCTACAACCAGAACTAGTTCAATGGGTGTCAATTGCCTCTTTGACCGCTGCTGGGTTTATACTCTTGTTCTAAGTACTTTCTCTATTGATTTCTGTGTTTCACTCAGTCTATACATTATATTCCTAACTTTTAACTTATTATAGTTTTTACGAGCATTAAGTCATTATTGTATTAAAATTAAGTTATTTGTCTTTAAAATGAGTTGTTATTATTATAAGATTTAAGTAAGTTAATCATTTTAATGTTTTATGTTGTACTATAAAAGAGCATAGCTCTTAGTGTACTTATATTTTCAACTATACGAATAAATTGAAATTGAAATTGAAATTGAAATAACTTTGGCTAAGGTCATGCTAGAAACTCCAAAGCTATATGCGTGCAACACATCTACATCAACAACTTAGTTCTGTCTTAAGTCGACTTAAGCTGTTATTGCTTAACGACACAGAACTAATGACTGACTTTGGTAGTAAATTTCCACAATTAATAAACTTCGTTCAGGAGTAAGTCTTTTCATGATTGAGTCGTATTGATTATTAAACACAAACGTCATATAGACAAGCCATTTGACACATAACAGCTGTTAAAACAACTCAGTTAAAAAAGGACCTCATATTGGATCACCCTTTATGTGTCTATAGTTCATTCACTTTTGACGTATATGATGATGTGCTGGTCCTATCAAAATACATCGGAGATGAAAAAATTAAAAGTAATGCAAAATAAATGCATGATGATTAAATTTTAATCATTATGTTTCTTATTCATACTCTTTACGTCTTCATTGTGTTTTAATTAAAATTATCCTATTTTTCTTTTAATTCACTTTAAATTTAATGTGTTGATGTAGGTTAAAACATTCAGATCGTCTTAGTATTTTTAAAAAATTGTTGAAATGAATTGCCATTATGAATCATAACCTGATGTTTCTGCGCTTGCCATAAGACTTCAGTCTTGTTAGAACAGTCGTCGCACAATAATCAAACAAATAAACAAATAAAGCAGTTTTCGGGTTACCACCACTTAATTCTAGCCATCAACTTTATTTGGAGGAGTTTAAAAATGTCTAATTCCTAGACAGAATCTATCTATACTATATCTAATACTGAAAGTTTTTAGGAACATAGGAAGTTAAGGGTCCGCCAAATAACACTTTTTTTTTTTTGAAAAAAACGCATTGGGTGGTCAGTTGGTTTCAACTCCTGAACCAATTGGACTTTGTATGGCGTCATACCAAGGTCTTTATGCAAAATTCGTCTCAATGATGTCTTCGAAATGTTTAATTGTGGAGAACGACGGTGAATTGATGTTGATGGCGCTTCACGCACACTTTCTGCCATAGTAGCAATATTCTCGGGTGTACGCACTGTTTTTAGCTTTTCACGCTTTGGTTTATCGATGAGGATTCCAGTTTCTTTCACTTTTTTTACAAGATAACGAACATACGGAGCTGACGGTGCTTCTCTTCTTCCAAAATCCATACGCAATTTTCGCACACATTCTGCAACATTACTATGATTTTCAAAATAAATGCCGAAATATTTCCCAGCGTTGTATTTATATCCGCGGAAAGATAAAACTAATTATCTGTCAAATCAGACATGAGCTAAGTGTTCCCATTCACGAAATAAGCACTGGTTGAAAAAAAAACTTTAGATGGCGGACCCTGTATAAACTATAATTCTACACATCAAAATCAACATACTCACGCATTCGGTACTAGAAACAGAAATAATTTAGTTGTGGCGAGATGCAGTCGAGAGGTCACAAAACAACGCTTCTTATGTGCAGGTCCTAGGGCCTATAATAATTTACCAGAACTAATTAAAAATGATAATAAAGTTACAAAAATTTTCCGTTTGTTTGACACCAAAAACATTCTCATATCTTGAAAACTGTAGAATGTCCTTGCACAATTAAGTTTTGAATAAATTTTTAATCTTATTTCAAAAAAGGCCCAACAAATTTCGGTTTCTTCCAAACACGGTGCGAAAGTTGTTTTTGACGTAGAAACAATAATAACTGAAAATTGCATTTTGTATACTCTTTCATATAACGTATTTTTTTAAAAAAAAACTGTTTCTGTTTGACACAAAATTTGATGCTCTATTAAGAATGGGGTAGTGGTGCTTTTGATTTTTGTAACGATTTGAATTTTTTTAACATGTTGTTTTTATAAGTATTAAAAAATGCTTAGCCTTTAAGAATAATTTCTGGTTTTTTCGTATGCAGAACCCCATCTGCGGGGAACAAATTACAATTATTGTAAATTTTAACTACTCAAATCATAAAAATATAATTTATTAAAAGACATATTTTCCTCATTTTATAACACACTCCTGAAAATCCTCTCTATTTTTAAAGAAAATTCAAATAAAAACCGTAAAAATAAAAAATTTTAAAAAAATATTAACATTCCAGAGTAACAACGGGTTATTAGTAACATCAGCTAGTCTTAAATAATACTAAATTTAATTTTTTTGAGTTTTTTTTCCAATTTTTGGTCACGTTACAATATCTTAAGCTCCTGCCGCTACTTAGCGTAGAGCGTTTCAAAACTCCTTCCCTCCCCTAAATTGGTAATAGAGTTTATGAACGACCCCTAAGTTTGTTAACAATTTTGCAAAAGAATTAAATTTTTTTTATAGGTACAATTTTTACGAATTTAATCTTCTGTAGCAAGAACATTGATCATACAAATAAAAAAAAAACAAAAATTCACTAAAAGAATTTCTACTCGCAAACGTACCTTCGCATATGGTTCAGTGGGATATTTTATGTCCAACATAAAAAAGTGAGGGTTTTGGCAAATGACTGATTTCGGTGAATTTTGAAGCCAAATATCTTCTAGCGAATACCACGTTATCATAGGTATCAAAAAACTTGGGACGTACATTTTTCGATTTCAGATTTAAAAAAAAATCACCCTGGCAATGAAATATACAAAAGCCCTCGCGCAAAGTCAAAAGTTATGTCGCAGAAAAGAACTAAGGATGCAGAAAAATTTGTAGAACTTTGTTTTGTGAATAGTTTTTATGACCCAAATTTAAACGCTTATGCTTGGTTTTCAAATGTGGTCAGTTGTTGTCAAATTGAAAAAACGACATGTAGACATTTTTTCTAATTTTGGCAATCTTGGAAAATTAAAAATGATTAAATTATTAAATGGGGCTATGCAGATGTTCTAGAGCCTTATTAAGGTGGTATATCAGGTGATAAACTTCTGTGCTGTCATAAAAATGACATAGTGAAAACCAAGCATTAGTTTAATATTCTAAACTGATTTTATTTGCTTCCGATTCGAGGTCTTTTTTGCTCAGCGAAGCTAGTTATACTGACTGGACAGTCATTACAAATTTATTTCTTAAGCTACTTAAATGATGTTATGTATTTAACTAACGGCTACATAGCTCATTCCTATGTTAGATTATTTCTCCAAAAATTTCAAAGTAAGACAAACATAGTTAATCAAATTGAATAGCAAAAATATATAGAAATTCATCAATTAAATCAAATTACAATTCAAACAATTTTGGATATAAAATTAATAAGCAATTCTATTAAAAACTTATTTTTAGAAGTGTTTTTGATTTTATTAGAAAATGAGTTCCATAATATTATGGCACTAACGAAAAACAATCTGCTAGAGCTTTGGTAATTGTGCTAAGAAATAATAAGGTTTATGCTTCTGCTTGATCTACAGAACTTTAACTTATCGAAAAGATAATCAGGGTTACTCGTGTGTATAATTTTGTGTAAGAATACCTATTTCGTGCATAATAAAAGGTTGTCAAGCAAGCTACGCCCTAACAACTGGTTAGTAAAATGTGAAATATGGCCAAATCTTCGAAGGTCATAAACGTAGCGAGAATATTGTGGGTATGACATTAGATTCCATTCAAGCTAAAAAGTTTTTGGCGAGTTAAAAAACTTGTATGATCAATCAACAATCATTTCTCGCGTTTTCTGTTTAAGTGAATCATTGAATTTATCCAGCTGATGACAGAACACTTCTGAATTGATCGTTGTGTTGTTCAGGAGAAGGTAAAAAAACGATTTCCTTGACATACCACCAAACAACCAGCATCACATTTTTTCCACGAATATCGGCTTTGAATCGGGTTTTCTTTTTCCGACAACAGTACACAAAATTCTTGTTCATGGAAATGAAATAATAGATATCTTTTATTTACCTTTAGGAATGCTTTCAGAAGGAGCTAGTCGTAAAAAGTCTAGGCATATTAAGTTAAATCATATCCGTAAAAACCCTAGAGAACTATCCAATATAGATTTATTCCATGGATTACTGCTTTCATCAGATCCTATTATATCTTCTCATAGAAAAGTATTGAAAAAAAAAGAATAATGAAATAGTGTCAAATTGACACCAAAAGCGTTTGAAGGTTAATTTAAAACGAAGATGGCGATATGAATGATGACACAATTGATTTAATTTCTGATCTCAATTTCTCGGATTGTGTATTGAGTGACTCTACGAATAACTTTTATGATAGTCAATAATTTTCTCTGTTATTTTCTCTCATTCTTAAGATTTATGTAAAATTTAAACGAACAAATAATTTAAATAAAATTATTTTCGAATTTATAAACTTCATTGAATATTGTGTGGGAGGCAGGCGAAGGGCGTGGTCAATCTGAATAAAAAATTGTATGATAATTAAGTGAACCAAGTTAAAAAAAACAATATAATTTCCGTTCTAATACTTTTTACAAATCGATTTGTTGTAATTTTATTTTTAATTCTGTATAGGAGGTGGGCGAAGGGTGTGGCAAAACTTGATTTCATTTTTGTGTGCTAATTATGTGAATCTATAAATAAAAAAAGTTAATTAATCTCCTTTCTTATAGATACTTCTTACAACTGGAGATATTGCACTTTTATTCTTCATTTTGAACGGGAGGGGGGAGAAGGGCGTGGCAAATGTTGATGAAGTTGTTATGTGGTATTATTTAATCTTTATTTGGTATGGGAGGTGGGCGAAGGTCGTGGCAGATCTCGATGAAAGTTTTATATAGTAATAATGTGAATATATTAAATAAAAAATAGTTAAGTTTGGTTCCAAAGATTTTCTACAACTGAAGATATTGCAATTTATTTTTTATTTGGTATGGGAGGTGGGCGAAGGAAGTGGCTGATCTTGATGAAATTTTTATGTGGCATTATATGAATCTAGTAAATAAAATAAGTAGTTAATTTTGGTTCTAGCACTTTCTAAAACTAGAGATATTTCACTGGTAGTCTTAATTTTGTATTGGTGGTGGGCGAAGGGCGTGTCAGATTATGATTAAACTTTCATATGGTAATCATTTGAATTTAGTTAATAAATACATTTGTTAATTTTGTTTCTTACGCCATCTACAGCTCAAGATATTGTACTTATATTGTATGGGAGGTGGGCGCAGGGCGTAGTTGATGTTATAAGTTGATAATAATAACACCCGCCAAATTTGATGTACCTACGATGATTCCTTCCATTTTTGTCCCTCATTCCCTATGAGTGTAGGTTTGAAGTCGTAAAGTTGTGAAGCTGTGAAAAAATAAATTTAAGTCCTCTGTTGGGAAAAAGTGAAATTACTCTCCGAACAACCCAGTACTAGATAAATACAATATATGTCTTTGTCCATAGTCGTTGTCTTCTCAGACCTACAGTGAAATTTTAAACGGAATATTTTTGTACATACAACACATTATCAAGCGGCCGTTTGTGTGGGACTTTTTGAGCTTTTTGGGAGAAAAATTACAAAAGTTAAAAAAGTTGCCTTAAACTTAGTCTGAGAGGGTTAAAATATTCAATGAAAATGTTTCTTGGAAAAGTTCATTTTAAGAAGGGCTAATATATCGATAACATGTCAACTTTTTTCTGCTGCTTCTTAGTCATTTCCTGGTTATTATGTTTCCTAAATTTCAAATATGAAAAGTTTTAAGGTAATTTTGACTAGATTTAAGGCATTTTATGGTAATTTTTAGGGATTTTTAAGTCATTTTATTGTAATTTTTGGACCCTTTTAATTTGTAGACCATTAACCAGGTTTTTAGGTAATTTTTGTGTAAAGTTAAAATATAATTTTTTTCGTTTTTTTATACTAAAAAATGTAAAAATTCAAATTTTTAACATATTTCTTTAACAATAGTCCTTTCAATCAAAAACATTACATCTTCACAAAGGAGTAGCTTTGTTTATAGACCACGATGAAAAAAGCTCTGCGGCGAAACTGACGAAAGTCTGAAAAGGAAGAAGGATGAAATGAGTGTTAGATAAAAGCTCAGGATATGCTAGTTTTTATTAACTCTATTTTTTTGCTCTATTGCTTTAATATTCGGGGCTAAAAATGTTAATACTATGAAATTAGAGGAGAAACTTACATATCGTTTATCGACATATCGTTTTTTAAATATTGCTCTCGTCAGTGCAGAAGTAAAAATAAGTTTTCCTGTTGACAAAAACATTTTGCCCGATAATCAACGTTATATCAATTTAAATAATTTAAAAATGTACCTTGCAATATTCTGTAGTGCTACGCTGAAAAAAAACATACTTTAAAATTAAACAAAAAATTTTAAAATAAAAATGTAACTTATTTGCGTTTCTACACAACAAAATTTAAAACAAGCGTGTTTAATTTTCAACTATAAGCTCATTTCTGTTTTCTGTTAAATTTTTTCTTATTATTTCCTTACAATAACAAAAAATACATCGCTATCAGAGATTGAATTAAAAAATTATGTACAGTAGAATCATTGAAAATTATTGCCAGACAATAACAAATCCTTACAATAACAAAAAATACATCGCTATTTGAGATTGAATTAAAAAATTATGTACAGTAGAATCATTGAAAATTATTGCCAGACAACTAAGACCCCGATTTTACATTTAAATGTCTGAAAATAATTTTGAATTATTCGTACAATTAATGAGCATAAGATGAGATACGAACTTATTAATTATTTTGATATTGAAAATATTTTAAGCCGCAATGAAACGCAAACTTCATCAAATGAAGACAAAAAATTTCTTATTCTGTGGGTCCCATGGGTCGTTGATCACGAAACTGACTTCGAAAACTCGAAAATGTTAAACAAATGGCATCGAAAAAATGGCAGTTTAAAATATTTGTTTTATATATTAAAGTTTTTGAATTAAATTTTTCGATTAACTAAATGTGTTTAAACCTAAAATTTTCACAAAGAAAGTATATTTAAAACGTTGTCTTGAAAAGAAAAAATTTTGTTTTAAATTAAACTTTAAAAACATTTGTGTTTAATTTAAATGAAATTTTTTCAAGCTCTATTTCAAAAACAAATTCGTTTAATATAAACACAATTTCATTTAATTTTTACACATATTTCCCTCAGTGTACGTTTACAAATTATATAAAATAAATTGAAATCTAAGTAATGATTTATTTTTAAAGCATTACTTTTTGCTTATTTTTTATTGTTTTGCTTTATTTTTTGATTTTTTAGGCAATTTTTGTCGTTTTATTTAGGTAATTTATTGCAGTTTTTTAGATCATCAAAATCCGAGCCCTGATTATAAGTCTCATTGAAAAATATTTGTCTAAGGTGCACTTCTATAGAGAATTCATCAGTAGCATTACCATTAACATTATTATTATAATTACTATTACCATTACCATAACAAAAACAACAACAAAAACAAAAACAAAAACAAAAACAAAAACAAAAACAAAAACAAAAACAAAAACAAAAACAAAAACAAAAACAAAAACAAAAACAAAAACAAAAACAAAAACAAAAACAAAAACAAAAACAAAAACAAAAACAAAAACAAAAACAAAAACAAAAACAAAAACAAAAACAAAAACAAAAACAAAAACAAAAACAAAAACAAAAACAAAAACAAAAACAAAAACAAAAACAAAAACAAAAACAAAAACAAAAACAAAAACAAAAACAAAAACAAAAACAAAAACAAAAACAAAAACAAAAACAAAAACAAAAACAAAAACAAAAACAAAAACAAAAACAAAAACAAAAACAAAAACAAAAACAAAAACAAAAACAAAAACAAAAACAAAAACAAAAACAAAAACAAAAACAAAAACAAAAACAAAAACAAAAACAAAAACAAAAACAAAAACAAAAACAAAAACAAAAACAAAAACAAAAACAAAAACAAAAACAAAAACAAAAACAAAAACAAAAACAAAAACAAAAACAAAAACAAAAACAAAAACAAAAACAAAAACAAAAACAAAAACAAAAACAAAAACAAAAACAAAAACAAAAACAAAAACAAAAACAAAAACAAAAACAAAAACAAAAACAAAAACAAAAACAAAAACAAAAACAAAAACAAAAACAAAAACAAAAACAAAAACAAAAACAAAAACAAAAACAAAAACAAAAACAAAAACAAAAACAAAAACAAAAACAAAAACAAAAACAAAAACAAAAACAAAAACAAAAACAAAAACAAAAACAAAAACAAAAACAAAAACAAAAACAAAAACAAAAACAAAAACAAAAACAAAAACAAAAACAAAAACAAAAACAAAAACAAAAACAAAAACAAAAACAAAAACAAAAACAAAAACAAAAACAAAAACAAAAACAAAAACAAAAACAAAAACAAAAACAAAAACAAAAACAAAAACAAAAACAAAAACAAAAACAAAAACAAAAACAAAAACAAAAACAAAAACAAAAACAAAAACAAAAACAAAAACAAAAACAAAAACAAAAACAAAAACAAAAACAAAAACAAAAACAAAAACAAAAACAAAAACAAAAACAAAAACAAAAACAAAAACAAAAACAAAAACAAAAACAAAAACAAAAACAAAAACAAAAACAAAAACAAAAACAAAAACAAAAACAAAAACAAAAACAAAAACAAAAACAAAAACAAAAACAAAAACAAAAACAAAAACAAAAACAAAAACAAAAACAAAAACAAAAACAAAAACAAAAACAAAAACAAAAACAAAAACAAAAACAAAAACAAAAACAAAAACAAAAACAAAAACAAAAACAAAAACAAAAACAAAAACAAAAACAAAAACAAAAACAAAAACAAAAACAAAAACAAAAACAAAAACAAAAACAAAAACAAAAACAAAAACAAAAACAAAAACAAAAACAAAAACAAAAACAAAAACAAAAACAAAAACAAAAACAAAAACAAAAACAAAAACAAAAACAAAAACAAAAACAAAAACAAAAACAAAAACAAAAACAAAAACAAAAACAAAAACAAAAACAAAAACAAAAACAAAAACAAAAACAAAAACAAAAACAAAAACAAAAACAAAAACAAAAACAAAAACAAAAACAAAAACAAAAACAAAAACAAAAACAAAAACAAAAACAAAAACAAAAACAAAAACAAAAACAAAAACAAAAACAAAAACAAAAACAAAAACAAAAACAAAAACAAAAACAAAAACAAAAACAAAAACAAAAACAAAAACAAAAACAAAAACAAAAACAAAAACAAAAACAAAAACAAAAACAAAAACAAAAACAAAAACAAAAACAAAAACAAAAACAAAAACAAAAACAAAAACAAAAACAAAAACAAAAACAAAAACAAAAACAAAAACAAAAACAAAAACAAAAACAAAAACAAAAACATAAACAAAAACAAAAACAAAAACAATAACAATAGCCATAGCCATAACCATAACCATAACCATAACCATAACCATAACCATAACCATTACCATTTCCATTACCATTACCATTACCATTACTATTACCACTACCGTTACCATTACCAATAGCATAACCATTACCATTACCAATACCAGTGCTATTACCAATACCAATACCAAGTCCATTACCAATAGCATTACCATTACCATTACCATAACAATAACAATAACAATAACAATAACAATAACAATAACAATAACAATAACAATAACAATAACAATAACAATAACAATAACAATAACAATAACAATAACAATAACAATAACAATAACAATAACAATAACAATAACAATAACAATAACAATAACAATAACAATAACAATAACAACAACAATAACAATAACAATAACAATAACAATAACAATAACAATAACAATAACAATAACAATAACAATAACAATAACAATAACAATAACAATAACAATAACAATAACAATAACAATAACAATAACAATAACAATAACAATAACAATAACAATAACAATAACAATAACAATAACAATAACAATAACAATAACAATAACAATAAAAACAATAACAAAAACAAAAACAATAACAATAACAATAACAATAACAATAAAAATAAAAATAAAAATAAAAATAACAATAACAATAACAATTACAATTACAATTACAATAACAATAACAATAACAATAACAATAACAATAACAATAACAATAACAATAACAATAACAATAACAATAACAATAACAAAAACAATAACAATAACAATAACAATAACAATAACAATAACAATAACAATAACAATAACAATAACAATAACAATAACAATAACAATAACAATAACAATAACAATAACAATAACAATAACAATAACAATAACAATAACAATAACAATAACAATAACAATAACAATAACAATAACAATAACAATAACAATAACAATAACAATAACAATAACAATAACAATAACAATAACAATAACAATAACAATAACAATAACAATAACAATAACAATAACAATAACAATAACAATAACAATAACAATAACAATAACAATAACAATAACAATAACAATAACAATAACAATAACAATAACAATAACAATAACAATAACAATAACAATAACAATAACAATAAAAATAACAATAACAATAACAACAACAATAACAATAACAATAAAAACAATAACAAAAAAAAACAATAACAATAACAATTACAATTACAATAACAATAACAATAACAATAACAATAACAATAACAATAACAATAACAATAACAATAACAATAACAATAACAATAACAATAACAATAACAATAACAATAACAATAACAATAACAATAACAATAACAATAACAATAACAATAACAATAACAATAACAATAACAATAACAATAACAATAACAATAACAATAACAATAACAATAACAATAACAATAACAATAACAATAACAATAACAATAACAATAACAATAACAATAACAATAACAATAACAATAACAATAACAATAACAATAACAATAACAATAACAATAACAATAACAATAACAATAACAATAACAATAACAATAACAATAACAATAACAATAACAATAACAATAACAATAACAATAACAATAACAATAACAATAACAATAACAATAACAATAACAATAACAATAACAATAACAATAACAATAACAATAACAATAACAATAACAATAACAATAACAATAACAATAACAATAACAATAAAAATAACAATAACAATAACAATAAAAATAAAAATAAAAATAAAAATAAAAATAACAATAACAATAACAATAACAATAACAATAACAATAACAATAACAATAACAATAACAATAACAATAACAATAACAATAACAACAACAATAACAATAACAATAACAATAACAATAACAATAACAATAACAATAACAATAACAATAACAATAACAATTACAATAACAATAACAATAACAATAACAATAACAAAAAAAAACACAATAACAATAACAATTACAAGAAAAATAACAATAACAATAGCAATAACAATAACAATAACAATAACAATAACAACAACAATAACAATAACAATAACAATAACAATAACAATAACAATAACAATAACAATAACAATAACAATAACAATAACAATAACAATAACAATAACAATAGCAATAACAATAACAATAACAATAAAAATAACAATAACAATAACAATAACAATAACAATAACAATAACAATAACAATAACAATAACAATAACAACAACAATAACAATAACAATAACCATAACTATAACCATAACCACTTCCATTACCATTACCATTACCATTTCCATTGCCATTACTATTACCACTACCGTTATCATTACCAATAGCATTACCATTACCATAACATCAACCATAACCATAACCATTACCATTATCATTACCATTACAATTACAATTACCATAACCTTTACCATTACGATTACCATTAACATTATCATTACCAAATTCCATTTGTTATGTGTTGAATTTGTAATGGAATGCCTGAATTTCAATTTATCTTTTTTGAATTACAATTGGAAATCATGCAGAACTAAAAGATAAAATTGGTAAACACACATATTTATCACTTGTTCTGTTAAAAAATCGTTTAGAGAGTTATCCAAATTTCTATAATTTTAATTTTTTTTTATTTTTATTTTTTATTTTTATTATTAAAGCTATACATTAGTACACTTAGAACTATGTTCTCTTATAGTACAAAATAATATAAAATTGAATAACAACTAGGTTTAATTGAGAATATTTGGATTGAATTTAATTTTGTTTAACTTAATTAATTTAAGGTAAAGGTAACTTAAAATATAAGCCAAAAATTTGTTTAAAAAGAGTAAAAAGTTTTCTTTTAATACAGTGGTGGTTGAGTAGTAAATGAAAAAACAAAAATATAAAGAATTATAGACTTACAAGATATAGTAGGGAGCTGAGAAGAGAGAATAAATTAAAAATTTAAGTTGTTTCAGTAGAAAAAAAAAGATAAAATAGATTGCCTAAAAATTCTTCTCCTAGTAATTTCTTTTATCCTTCGAGGCAGTGCATTCCATATTCTAATGGCGTTAACGAAAAACAAATTAATAAAAAAAATATTTAATAATATTTTAAAAGTAAGTTTTACTTAAGTAAAGCTTTTAAAAAGAAAAGATTGCACTTTGAAACCCGAAAATTCTTATAGAAAGCATTAACTTTTAACAGTTTTCTCTTTTGCTCCACATGCAAGCTCCAACCGGATTTCCGCATAATAACCGCCATTATATAAAAAACATAAAAATTCAATTCCATCCACAACAAGAAACCTCATCAAAAATAATTGGTCTTCAAAACAAGACAAGCAAAAAACAAACCAAAAATAAACAAAAAATAAAAAAAACAAACAAAATTTTTAACCAAAAAACAAACTTAAATAACAACAAACAAAAAATGGTACTTTTTCTTCATAAGCGGATTTTCTAATGATATTAGCTCAAAGTAGCAGATTCCCGCGTCGTTAAATTTCTTTGTTAATTTTCCTTTCAACTGTGAACTTTTACTGCAAAATATTTTTAGTCACACTTATTTTTTATAATTTCATATACATTCTTTCTAATTCTGATGGCTATTTTTAATTCTTGAGGCTGTATGATGATTTCAATTTGTGAGATGTTTTAGATTTTTTTTTAAAACGAAGACATTTGTGTTAAAATAAAATAGAAAATAAATAACAAAGTAGCAAAAGAAAAAAAAAATATAAATTAAAATTGCTTAAAAATTGGCCAAAATCAAAGCAATGTTAGTGCCATGGGCAAATCTATAAAATATTTCAATGTGAAGCAATCAGCTTGGAATTTGATGGCATGTTGGAATGGCACAGAGCTGTGACTTTTTAGACAAATATATCTACAAACATGCATACATACATGTGTAGATGGTCACAAAGATCAATCCAAGTGCTCTTAAATATTAAGCTTTTAACGCGAAGACTTTATTTTGAAGCTCAAAAACTACAATAATAGCAAAGAAAAATTTAAATATTTTTTTGTGATTATTATTTCTTTGGAGATTATTTATATACTAAATTTATAAATAGTATGCATAGAATGTATCAAATGGATGTCCCATGTTTTTATTGAATCTGGCAGGGGGCACGTTTCAGGTATAAAATTCAGAAAAAACTGCCTTTTCTCTTGGCTGGTTTAATATATGACGTCTTTGTGGATAACAATTTCAAAGATCCGAACAATCTCAGTTTTATATTTTTTTATTTAAAATTTTTAAATTTTATTTTAATATAAAGAAAATATTGAAAATATATCATTATTTTAATAAAATATTTGAATAGATTCTTATAGTAAATACAAATAATTCTTGCATTACTTCTGCAAAAATACGAAATTAAATCATATCAAATATATATTTAAAAGAAGTATTCCTAATATTGCTAGATAAGTTGATAACGTTTTGTTAAATGATTTTTTATGAAATAGATGATAGAAATTTGTAATTTAGTCATTCATTCATAACACATATCTCCCATAGAAAACGAAAGAAGATTTTTAAAATAAGCAAAATGAATAACAAACAACAATGATTAATAAAATATAAGCGTTGTGTGATGATTTTGTCAAATTTTTAAAAAAATTTCATCATAAATATCAGAATGTGAACGTATCCGCAGCAAATTAAAATTATTATATTTTGAACATTTATTGCCATGTTGACAAGAAATTATTTCTTCGTATATGGATGACATTAATAAAGTAATAACTAGTGTCCGACCGAATATTCGGTTTCGGTTACGGCCAGTTTCGGCCATTTTTGTCAGTTTCTTTTGGTAAAAACTTCTTGCATCAGTCATTTAATTCAAATATAAAAATATTTACAACGCATTGTACAAAACAAAAATTATTAATTCGTTTATAATTTGATTTCTCGTGTTAACGCATAACATTTTGGTTAATTTTATGCGTTCGATACTATCATTTTCGATTCTATCATCTTTATTGCAATTAATATTAAAGTTTAAGAATAAAGGAAAAGAAAACGAAATATTTTTATTTTTATAATACTAAACCTTTGAAAAAAAAAACTTTTTTTGTAGTTCTATAAAAATGTACATTGTATGTGCATACTATTTTGAGTGTGTACTGAAGATATAAATTATGCAATGCTTTTGTAATAAAAAATAAAAAATTATCACATTTATTATTAAAGTAAACTTTAATTAATTATTATAAATTTTAATATTCAAATAATACTTTTTTATATTAAATTTTTTTCATATGTGTATGAAAGTACTTTTATTTCCTTTTAATAAAAAAAAAACTATTTGTAAAAACTTAAATTTTCATATTAATAACCAGTTTCGGTTTCAGTTTCGGTTTCGGCCGAAATTCCGGTTTCGGTCGGACACTAGTAATAACATCTTTTCAACATTAATGTTAACTTGTATATTTATTGTTTTTTTTTAAATTTGTAGCTCAAGTAAGCAAATCAAAACGTATTTTGTCGTATTATCAACAAAAAATAAACTTTACTCATAATGACAGTTCTATGAATTACTTGGCATTGACGCAGATTGGTCCCTAGATATTGCGAACGATATTTCTCTCGAAGGATCCTGCTATTGGAAGCATCCAGTTTTGTTAAGCATAAATTAGGACGCGCACGATGAGCAATTTATACAGCACGATTTTCGTTCGCCAAGAGAGGGCTCTGCTTCTCAATTGCCTACTGAGCCCAAAGTAACACCTGTTGGCAAGAGTTATCCTTCGTTTAATCTCAATGCTGATATCGTTGGTTGAGTTAATGCTGGATACCAGATAGCGAAGCCCTTCACAACAGCAAAAGAGGTAGTCTTAGATTAAGGTGGGAGGGGGATTAAGGGTTCACATCCCCCCGAAATACCTGGAGATCCTGTATTTAAATGTAATGTACTGGTGTTTATTTTGTGGGATAAAGGTACTAAAAAGAAAAATATTAGGGGTATTCACTTCATTGATGTAATTTCAGATATCGGAAATTTCCGACAAGTTGAAGTGAGCGACCGTTTGTAATGTTTCGTTTTTTCACATACATTCAGTCAAGCTTAAAATCACTATTGCGTTATTTCGATTGTGGTCTTGTTACCAAAACATATAATTATGTTAAAAAGCTTGTGCTTTCTGTCTTTTAATAGAAAAATAATGCCAAAAAAATTAGCGAAACTAAATTATATCATCGGCTTCAATAGAATTAAAGATAATTTTGTTCTTGCTCGCATACATTGCATCAGCTTTTAGGAGGGATTTGACAGAATGTTCTTCTTCTTATCGAAATTATCATGTTCACAACGACTCACACTCATTACACAGATTTGCGTATGGTTACTGAACACATCTTTTCATCGCGAATTTCCAAAGGAAGTCACAAAAACACCGCATATTTCAGATCAAATATATTTAAACACCGCACAGTGAATTTTAATAAAAAAAAATCCACAGTTTTGATAGTATAGAAAGTGTAGTCTGAGAATTTCTTGTTATGCAGTAAAAGAGAAAAATTCTGGTTTATTTATTCGTTTAAACAAACGACACGATGTTGCGTTCGTGATTACGAGACGAACCAAACCAACAAGCATAACAATCAGTGATGTGATTCGTATGTAGTGAAAAATCCCGGTCGCATCCCGATTTAGCCCTCTTTATATCACCAAAAGAACACGAAAAGAACCCGCAAAAATCCCACCCAAAATCTTTAGAGCACTAAAGTTTTTTTTTATTTTTTTTGTAAGTTTTATTTTATATCCAATGCATAAAAACAGTCTTAAAAAAGTTCTTATATTAAAGAAAAATATTTGTTCAATTTAAACGAATACGAATTTAAACTTTTAAAATTTTGACACAGTAAAATATCCCACCAAAACACTCGAAATCTCTCACGTTCTCAAATTGGCCAACTATCCCAAAAAAAGCCCGAAACCCTATACCATACATTTGCACAGCGCTGGAAATATTGGACAACAACAATACAAAATCTGAATACAACGGCGTACAACCAAAAGTTTTGCAAACAGCAATTTATTGTTTCACTGACGATACTTGAATCAATTTTCAGCTCAACGAATAACCTGAGCCTGTTGCTACAAAAAAACGATTGTGATTTGAGCGCGTGCGTCCAGTATTCAACCGATTTGTACGCAAAAATAAGTGAGGTGTATTAAAATTCGCAGGCGAAATTTGACGGAAATACTAGCTGAAGCAGTCAATGTGAAACTGAAAGCTCCTAGTCGTACTCGACAGCAGCTAGACTGCGATTATTACGAAGGCGATGTGGAATCGTATTTTCGTCAAACAACCTTCATTTAATTTTTGGATTTTGCAATCAAAATTTCTGGACCATGGTGAATTACTGTTGAAAATTTAAAATATCTTGCCAACAAAATGCACAGAACTCAATGCAGAGGTAAATTGTAAGTCGATGCAAGCTTTGAAAAATCAATGACCGACAGATATTGTGGGAGAATTCTTAGTTTACTTTGCGATGTAGAAACGGTGAGAGTATAATAGTGGAGTAAAGTATAGGGTTTTTCCAATAAGAGGTGTTATTTTGATATTCAAAGAAAAATGTCATTTGTTGAGATAAATGATCGGATGTTTATTTCAATGTAAAGAGGAAAGTGCCATTAATAATGGAAAACAATATCAGCCAAATGGACGCCACGGCTACGCTTACACAACAATATCCTTTTAAGTTTAGATTAAAGATTTTACTAATGAATTTCCTTCCACCAGATTTAGCAGTACTTTCTTAACAATACCTATTAACTAATGCGCACACACTTTATAAAAAGTTTTACATTCATTCTCAACTTTACCATAGCCGGGCAAAATAAAATTTGCAAAAAATAAATAGTTTTCGCTCCACCTTACTGTAAATTCATATGTCAGTTTTTGTTCCAGCTATTAACCTGTATTTCACATTATCTGTCTGTCGGTATGTTTCCTTTTGACAGTCCGTCCACTACACATTTATTTAATTTTGCAATATAAATCAGAGCACAAAAAAAAACCACCTTAAGTCTTATAAGAATTCTGCAAAAAGTAGTTTAATGTGTAAGGTAGATGCCATCAGTGGCTTTGTGGCCATGCCCGAACAAATGTAATTTAAAGTGTGCACAGGTGTTGGAGGCCTCGCAGCTACATTGTTTTTAAGAAATACTTGGTTACGTTGTGTGTCCACTTACCACTGGGTTGTTTTCAGTATGCTCTTTAAAGCGCTCATTAATACATACCCAATATGGGTGAGTATAAATGTGCAAAGCTAACCGACACCACAAAAGAAACAATGAGGAATACTATAGCAGATGAAAAGATAGATAAAGCTTTATGCTGCTTGTGTCTCTAACAATTTAATGGAGCAATGATTTTTATGTTTGGTTTTTTAGTTACTTTATAAATTTTAATTTTAATAACTTTCAAGAGTGGTTTTTAAAAAAATTAAGTATGCAAAATTTTAAGTTAAACATGTAGCTTTATATTAGTGAAAGAATTACTAAAATCGGTTCAGTAGTTTTTAAGTTAAGCGTCGTCGCAGATACGTGAGAAGCCTTTTATGTAATAGTATAGATGGCACGCATACGATGCGGTACTATATTAAAAAGTCTCGGAGCCGTACATATATAGAAGTTCAAAAAGTGATGCAAGTTATGAGCAGGCACTTGAACTAAGTAAAGATTATTGATCCGTAAGTTATGACTAGTATAGCTTCTTTTTCCTAAATAGCCAGACCTTTTAAAGAAAACCTTTAGAACTTTCTAGAAATATGGATGTTTTAAAGGTAGAATATTTAGGGTTTTGAATAGTGGAAAGCTATTTTCAAAACGATTTTTATTACATACCGTTCTAATAGCATGTTTTTGAGCAATCAGTAATGGATTTATTTTGTTGGCATGTGTACCACCCCAGCAGATTATACCATATTGTAGTTTTTAGTGAAAAATCCCAGAGCAAACACATGTTAGCAGTTTTTTTAGTTAGATACTTTTTGAGGGCAGCATTAGTGAGCCCTAGATATTTAAATGATTATACGCAGTCTATTGACAAACACTTGAAGGAGCAATTACAGTATTTGAAAAGCATGAAGATCTACATATATCACTGCCTATTAGGTATTTTTTACAACCACCCCAATGCAAAGTAAAACCACACGAATTTAGCACATTACCAGAAATACTAAAGTACATAATTTTAGTTTTATCACCTAGAATGAGTTAACGCGAAAAGATCCAGTGACGAAGGACAACTAAGTCATGACTAATTTCACAAGAAATGTTAATGGCAGAGATACTAGAAAAAGTACATGCCATATCATCTGCAAAAGCAATAGTTTTACTCTTACACAGAGCCAAAACAACCTAATCCAAGAAGATTGCCGTATTAAAACCATAGAGAAAATCTTATTAAAACTATGAGCTTTTTTATTAGGCAAACCACATACCTTTAAGAAGATTCTTTTGTTTTTTATAAGAATACTTTTAAAAAAAACAAGAAAATCTTATCAAAACTTCTTGGTTTTTAAAAAGAAATCTTATAGACTTAACAAGATTTATTTTTGAAATTTAATAAGAACTAAAGTTTTTTCCTAAATGACCTCTATGTTTATTATGTTGACTTTATATGATTTAAATACAAATTCTAAATGTTTGATAGTTTAAATCATACTTGATTTTAAATACAAATTCTAGTTGTTTGACAGTTTAAAATCGTTTATCGAGCTTAAGGTCAAAGTTAGAAACAATTAATTGTTCTAACGAATTTTTCTAAAGAAACAACAACAACAACAAAGTTTTTTTTTTTTTTTTTTTTTTTTTTTTTTTTTTTTTTTTTTTTTTTTTTTCAATATGAAAGGAAAAAAACCACTAGCAAATTGATTTTATTGTACAATTTCTGCGTGCTAAACGCGTCATCAGAAATCTTTGTGATTGCCCGTGCAAGCGCGTAGACGCACTGCACCATCGGGGCGATGAGATTTTGAAGCTTCAATTTCTCATTTTTTCCCTTAATTTCATAATGCCACATTTGTTGTTGTATTTCTGTTTTACTTTAGTTTCTATGCCTATATTATATGTAGTCCAACAGCCTGCTGGAATTCTGCACTAACAAAGCATGTTTACTGAAGTTGTTTTTAGAATTTTTGCTGATTTTGTTTTTCAGCTGTTTCCGTTTGGTCGAGCTCTACCATTTGATTAAAGTTTTTTCCTAAATGACCTCTATGTTTATTATGTTGACTTTATATGATTTAAATACAAATTCTAAATGTTTGATAGTTTAAATCATACTTGATTTTAAATACAAATTCTAGTTGTTTGACAGTTTAAAATCGTTTATCGAGCTTAAGGTCAAAGTTAGAAACAATTAATTGTTCTAACGAATTTTTCTAAAGAAACAACAACAACAACAAAGTTTTTTTTTTTTTTTTTTTTTCAATATGAAAGGAAAAAAAAAACCACTAGCAAATTGATTTTATTGTACAATTTCTGCGTGCTAAACGCGTCATCAGAAATCTTTGTGATTGCCCGTGCAAGCGCGTAGACGCACTGCACCATCGGGGCGATGAGATTTTGAAGCTTCAATTTCTCATTTTTTCCCTTAATTTCATAATGCCACATTTGTTGTTGTATTTCTGTTTTACTTTAGTTTCTATGCCTATATTATATGTAGTCCAACAGCCTGCTGGAATTCTGCACTAACAAAGCATGTTTACTGAAGTTGTTTTTAGAATTTTTGCTGATTTTGTTTTTCAGCTGTTTCCGTTTGGTCGAGCTCTACCATTTGATTAAAGTTTTTTCCTAAATGACCTCTATGTTTATTATGTTGACTTTATATGATTTAAATACAAATTCTAAATGTTTGATAGTTTAAATCATACTTGATTTTAAATACAAATTCTAGTTGTTTGACAGTTTAAAATCGTTTATCGAGCTTAAGGTCAAAGTTAGAAACAATTAATTGTTCTAACGAATTTTTCTAAAGAAACAACAACAACAACAAAGTTTTTTTTTTTTTTTTTCAATATGAAAGGAAAAAAACCACTAGCAAATTGATTTTATTGTACAATTTCTGCGTGCTAAACGCGTCATCAGAAATCTTTGTGATTGCCCGTGCAAGCGCGTAGACGCACTGCACCATCGGGGCGATGAGATTTTGAAGCTTCAATTTCTCATTTTTTCCCTTAATTTCATAATGCCACATTTGTTGTTGTATTTCTGTTTTACTTTAGTTTCTATGCCTATATTATATGTAGTCCAACAGCCTGCTGGAATTCTGCACTAACAAAGCATGTTTACTGAAGTTGTTTTTAGAATTTTTGCTGATTTTGTTTTTCAGCTGTTTCCGTTTGGTCGAGCTCTACCATTTGATTAAAGTTTTTTCCTAAATGACCTCTATGTTTATTATGTTGACTTTATATGATTTAAATACAAATTCTAAATGTTTGATAGTTTAAATCATACTTGATTTTAAATACAAATTCTAGTTGTTTGACAGTTTAAAATCGTTTATCGAGCTTAAGGTCAAAGTTAGAAACAATTAATTGTTCTAACGAATTTTTCTAAAGAAACAACAACAACAACAAAGTTTTTTTTTTTTTTCAATATGAAAGGAAAAAAACCACTAGCAAATTGATTTTATTGTACAATTTCTGCGTGCTAAACGCGTCATCAGAAATCTTTGTGATTGCCCGTGCAAGCGCGTAGACGCACTGCACCATCGGGGCGATGAGATTTTGAAGCTTCAATTTCTCATTTTTTCCCTTAATTTCATAATGCCACATTTGTTGTTGTATTTCTGTTTTACTTTAGTTTCTATGCCTATATTATATGTAGTCCAACAGCCTGCTGGAATTCTGCACTAACAAAGCATGTTTACTGAAGTTGTTTTTAGAATTTTTGCTGATTTTGTTTTTCAGCTGTTTCCGTTTGGTCGAGCTCTACCATTTGATTAAAGTTTTTTCCTAAATGACCTCATATTGAAAAAAAAAAAAAAAAAAAAAAAAAAAACTTTGTTGTTGTTGTTGTTTCTTTAGAAAAATTCGTTAGAACAATTAATTGTTTCTAACTTTGACCTTAAGCTCGATAAACGATTTTAAACTGTCAAACAACTAGAATTTGTATTTAAAATCAAGTATGATTTAAACTATCAAACATTTAGAATTTGTATTTAAATCATATAAAGTCAACATAATAAACATAGAGGTCATTTAGGAAAAAACTTTAATCAAATGGTAGAGCTCGACCAAACGGAAACAGCTGAAAAACAAAATCAGCAAAAATTCTAAAAACAACTTCAGTAAACATGCTTTGTTAGTGCAGAATTCCAGCAGGCTGTTGGACTACATATAATATAGGCATAGAAACTAAAGTAAAACAGAAATACAACAACAAATGTGGCATTATGAAATTAAGGGAAAAAATGAGAAATTGAAGCTTCAAAATCTCATCGCCCCGATGGTGCAGTGCGTCTACGCGCTTGCACGGGCAATCACAAAGATTTCTGATGACGCGTTTAGCACGCAGAAATTGTACAATAAAATCAATTTGCTAGTGGTTTTTTTTTTCCTTTCATATTGGAAAAAAAAAAAAAACTTTGTTGTTGTTGTTGTTTCTTTAGAAAAATTCGTTAGAACAATTAATTGTTTCTAACTTTGACCTTAAGCTCGATAAACGATTTTAAACTGTCAAACAACTAGAATTTGTATTTAAAATCAAGTATGATTTAAACTATCAAACATTTAGAATTTGTATTTAAATCATATAAAGTCAACATAATAAACATAGAGGTCATTTAGGAAAAAACTTTAATCAAATGGTAGAGCTCGACCAAACGGAAACAGCTGAAAAACAAAATCAGCAAAAATTCTAAAAACAACTTCAGTAAACATGCTTTGTTAGTGCAGAATTCCAGCAGGCTGTTGGACTACATATAATATAGGCATAGAAACTAAAGTAAAACAGAAATACAACAACAAATGTGGCATTATGAAATTAAGGGAAAAAATGAGAAATTGAAGCTTCAAAATCTCATCGCCCCGATGGTGCAGTGCGTCTACGCGCTTGCACGGGCAATCACAAAGATTTCTGATGACGCGTTTAGCACGCAGAAATTGTACAATAAAATCAATTTGCTAGTGGTTTTTTTCCTTTCATATTGAAAAAGAAAAAAAAAAAAAAAAAACTTTGTTGTTGTTGTTGTTTCTTTAGAAAAATTCGTTAGAACAATTAATTGTTTCTAACTTTGACCTTAAGCTCGATAAACGATTTTAAACTGTCAAACAACTAGAATTTGTATTTAAAATCAAGTATGATTTAAACTATCAAACATTTAGAATTTGTATTTAAATCATATAAAGTCAACATAATAAACATAGAGGTCATTTAGGAAAAAACTTTAATCAAATGGTAGAGCTCGACCAAACGGAAACAGCTGAAAAACAAAATCAGCAAAAATTCTAAAAACAACTTCAGTAAACATGCTTTGTTAGTGCAGAATTCCAGCAGGCTGTTGGACTACATATAATATAGGCATAGAAACTAAAGTAAAACAGAAATACAACAACAAATGTGGCATTATGAAATTAAGGGAAAAAATGAGAAATTGAAGCTTCAAAATCTCATCGCCCCGATGGTGCAGTGCGTCTACGCGCTTGCACGGGCAATCACAAAGATTTCTGATGACGCGTTTAGCACGCAGAAATTGTACAATAAAATCAATTTGCTAGTGGTTTTTTTCCTTTCATATTGAAAAAAAAAAAAAAAAAACTTTGTTGTTGTTGTTGTTTCTTTAGAAAAATTCGTTAGAACAATTAATTGTTTCTAACTTTGACCTTAAGCTCGATAAACGATTTTAAACTGTCAAACAACTAGAATTTGTATTTAAAATCAAGTATGATTTAAACTATCAAACATTTAGAATTTGTATTTAAATCATATAAAGTCAACATAATTTAATAAGAACATCTTATTGATTAAATAGGATTTATTTTTAAATTTTAATAAGGAAATATTTTTAAATCAAAACAGAATCTTATTAACCTTTTACCTAGAAATATACTTTTAATTGCCTGTAATATTAACTAAAAAGACATTTTGATGGCTTATAACAATTTATTAGGAAATAAAATTTTTATATGTATATATAAAATACATCTGTTAAAATATAATTTCACAAAAAGCAAAAAAAAAATAAATTCTAAGTTGTTGCATAAATAAGTTTTTTAAACTTAACAAGCAAGACAGTTTTCAAAACTACCAAAATACCCGACGCTGTCGAGGCCTTCAAAAAAGTGGCGACATCTTCAATCTCCATTTTTTAAAGACACTCCTCCGAGTTTACTCCATAAATTTTTAAGAAAGTCGAAATTAAGTCACTCAAGCCCCACGACTGAAATATGGCTTGAGTTTCCAGAATTTCAGCCTCGTCGAAAACAAGTTCGGGAACATAAGTATCATTATCCATTATCACATATTTTTATTTGACTTTAAAAAATTTAATCCATAAAATGCACATAAACTTCAGGAATTCACTTCACAATTACGACTGAAAGCTAAAGCAAAGAATAAGTAGCATTTTCACCGTTATTACCTTCTTAAAAGGGTGTTTAGTAAAAAAATCTTGTAAAAGCAGATCAAAAAGATTTTCTTATTAATTAAAGGTGGTTTCTTCTTTGTAACTTTGGAGAGTGAAAAAACAGATTTTCTTATTTAAGTAAAGTATTCATAAGATTACCTTATCATTTCATTCATTTAATAAAAAATCTTATTAAAAAATGTTTGATAGTAGTTGTAAATTTTTAATAAGATTTTCTCTATGGAATTAAAAAGATTTCTTTATGGAAAATTCTTATTATGTGGTAGTATTAATAAGAAAACCTAATAAAATAGCGCAGTTAGGTGATCTTATTGATGTTATGTGATGGTTTTTTGCTCTGTGTAAATGGTTGACTAAAAATGGAATTAATAAAAAGCAGAAACAAAATGGGTCCAAGAACAGAGTCCTGTGGAACAGCCATATTTAAGTTGACATAATTACTGAAGTTGCAGTCCAATTTTACTATTTGCAAGCTGTTCGACAAATAAGATTGAAACCAGCAGTGAATAGAGTCTATGAAATCACATTTATATAATTTATTAAGTATCTAATATTTGATGATCGACAGTATCGAAAGCTTACGTAATGTTAACGAATAGAGCTGCACAAAGTTTCTTACTATTCAATCCATTATAAAAATTGCTGCAAAAATTTAGAAGTGCTCCTTCAGTAGATAAGTCCTCTCTAAAGCCAAACTGGCAATTTTAACATTCTAGTTTTAACCACTTTTTCTAAAACTTTTGAAAAAACTGACAACAAAGAGAAAGGACGGTAATTATTTGGTAGTGTTTTATCACCTTTTTAAACAACGGAATGACAACTGGTTTTTTAAATTAGTCAGGAAAAATTCCAAGCTGTATGCTGGTGTTAAAAACATGAGAGAGAACATCTGCAACATTGAAGACAATCTTTTTAGAAACAAACTGGAAACAGAGCCCTCAGGACAAGTGATACAATTATTTCTTAAATATCAAATGATGGAATCGTTTCGAAAAAGAAGCTAATATGATAGAATGGTTCATTATCTAAACAGTTGCATAAAAAGTCGTTAAGATCATTATCATCTGTGAACAACTTAGTACCTATGCTAGCTAAGATATTATTAAAAGAATTTGCTTTATTCGTGATCTCAAAGGTATGCTGCCCTTCAACATTTATGTAGGTGACTTCATTATTATCTGAACGCTTATTCAATATGTTATTTACAAGCTGCCATTCCCTTTGAACATTCGCTCTGACATAGAAGCTAGTTTTACATGTTTTTACTTCAAAAGAATCTCTTTGCACAAATCTTTGTAACGAGCTTTAAGATATGTATGTGTTATCAGGATTCTTATTACATTTTTTAAACAATACATATTTATCATGAATTTTGTTTAATAAGTGACCAGTCATCCAAGGTTTCAGTTTTAAAATTCAGTTTCAGGCTCAATTAAAATTTGATATGTGATATTAAGAAGGCTTATCTCACGGTAATTAGCACAAATAGTGGGATTGCCTTTCTTGTGGATCGGGCAGAGCACCCTAGGATTGAAATCGTTTAGAATGCACCCCTTTGACTTATTTCTGTGCAGAAGCTCGTGGATGCATTCAAAAAGAACTTTGCCTCTGTTCTTAAATAGCTCAGTAAGTAATGCTTGGTTTTCACCATGTCATTTTTTTTGAGGACACAAAATTTTATTACCTGAAATATCACCTTAATATAACTCTAGAACATTTTCTGCATAGCTCCATTTAATAATGTATTTGTTTTTAATTTTCCAAGATTGCCAAATGTAGAAAAAATGTTAATATGTTGTCATTTTCAATTAAATTGACAACAACTGATCCCTGAAAATGATATAGTGAAAACCAAGCATAAGCTATCAGCTCCTACGTCTTTGTAATTTCAAGCCAAGCTAACGCTGCCAGGACTTCACCATAGTTGGGCAGCGGAACCTCGGCGCTGTCATCCGTAATTGGGATTTCCGGGATATCATCTCTATTGGCGAGATTGTTGTCAGCGTCTCCAGTTAGAAACTAAGAAAAGTGTGTCCGCCATAAAATCAGCGCACTCTGGATATCTGTTACTAGATTCCCATTTTCATACTTGCAGAAAGGGACCCGGTGTTAAAACCATCAGCAAGGCGTTTTAGCTTTTCGAAAAATTTTCAGGCCTCATTCCTGTCGTCATGCATCTCAATCTTCTCATGTTTTGTATTGAGCATGCAAAAACAAAATAAAATATTGTATTTATAACTTTTTGGTATTACTATTTGTACACATATTTTGGTGAAGTTGGGCTTATAAAATATATATACAAACAATTATGAAGCCAAAACAACAACCAAAATCTATATGCTACCAGTATCGGGTTTGTTTGTTGCAGGCGCGTATTAAGAAAAAAATTTCGGGGAAGGGAGTGGCTTTTTCTCTTTTTTTTGTTTAGACTTATTTAAATTTTTTTTCATTGTATCTATATATATAAAAATGGATGTATGTATGTGGGTATGTGGGTATGTGGGTATGTGGCTATATCACGTATAGACTCCAAAACCGCTGAACCGGTCTTTATGAAATTTTCAGGGAAAATAAAGCCACATCTTGAGAGTGTTCCTGTGAGGTTTTATAACGATTGGAGAAAGGGGCGTGGTACCTCCCATACAAGCCAAATTTGCTCCATCGATCACAAACAAAAAAAAAAGAAAAATATTTCACGGTTTCAATCGTAAAAAACTAAGATTTGGTGATTTTGTTCAGATAGTTACTGTCGGTAACTGTACAAAAAATGGGCGTGGTCGTTATATAAATACGCCCACTTTTTCGAAATCATGGCAATTCCGGAGTTCTGCACATTTTTACAGTGAAACTTGCTGTTTAGGTACGAACACAATTTATAAATGTTTTCACGCCCACTTTTAACGCCCACAAATCAATATCTATATATATATAAAGCAAAACGATGTGTGTCTGGTAGTGTGATGTCTATAGACTCCAAAACTACTGAACCGATTGACCTGGAATTTTGGTAGTCGATTTGTTTCAGGTACGAGATGGTTGAGGAAAAAAATTTGCCACACCCCCCTTTTACCGCCCCCAAATAAATAAAAATGTTACATTTCAGTTGGTTTGGGTCGTATATGGCTAAAATTTTGTAATTTAGTATGTACGGTTACTGTCGACAACTGTCCTAAAAATGGGTTTCCACGCCCCCTTTTACCGCCCACAAATAAATGAAAATGGTTTATTTCAGACGGTTTTGGTCGTATAAGACCTAAATTTGGTACTTTGGTTTGTGAAGTTACTGACAGTAACTGTACGAAAAATTGGTTTCCACGCCCCCTTTTGCGCCCACAAATCAGTGAAAATGCTATATTTCATGCAGTTTTGGCCGTATGAGACTAACATATGATACTTAAGTTTGTATGGTTACTTTCGGCAATTGTACTGAAAAAGGGCGTCATCGCTATATAGCCACACCCACTTTTTAAGAAACCATCAAAATTGACTACTGGGTCGATTGAGCTAAAATGTTGGCTTAGTTTGTACGGTTACTGTTAGCAACTGTACTAAAAATTGATCTCCACGCCCCCCTTTTACCGCCCACAAACCAATGAAAACGTTTTATTTCAACGGTTTGGGTCGTATTAGACAAAAATTTTGTAATTCAGTACATATGGTTACTCTCGGCAAGTGCACTATCAATAGGCCTGCCCTACTTTAGTTAAACTCACTTTTCGGGGAGTTAGCGTCCAGTGAAGTAAAGTGCGCCAGGCTTTCCCTAAATTGAGCTGAAATTTGGGCAGTCGATTTGTTTCGATTACGAGATGGCTCAAGGGAAATATTTTACCGCACCCCTTTTTACCGCTTGCAAAACAACAAAAATGCTATATTTCGCACGGTTTTGATCGTATTAGACTAAAATGTGGTTATTTAGTGCACATGGCTACTTTCGGCAGCTATACTGAAAATGGTGAATATATTTGACATTTCTTGACATTTTCGTGTATGGCAGTAAGGCGGTCTGTGGCAGAACAACGTTTGCCGAGGTGATAGATTGTTCCTGTGAGGTTTGGTAACGTTTGGACGAGGGGGCGTGGTTCCTCCCATACAAGCCAAATTTGCGCTATCGACCACAAACCAAATAAGGGATATATATCAGACGGTTTCGATCGTAAAAACTAAGATATTATCATTTTGTTCAGATGGTAACTGTCAGTAACTGTACAAAAATCACTTTTTCGTCGCAATTTGTATACGCCCACTTTTTCGAAATCATGGCAATTCCGGAGTTCTACACATTTTTATACTGAAACTTGCTGTGTAGGTGCTCCAAGAGGCAGTCACGATACATAAATGTTTTCACGCCCACTTTTAGCGCCCACAAATCAATATCTGTACATATAAAAATGAATCGTGATTTGTTCGGATGCTTAAAACTTGAAAACGACAAGACCAAATAGGATACTTCCTTCTACTGGTTTGTTCGTAACTGCTACGCAAAGGTTTAGGAAAAAAGTAATGCCACACCCCTTTTATCGCCCACAAATCAATAAAAATGCTATATTTAAGAAGGTTTTGGTCGTATTAAATTAAAATTTGGTAAATAAGATCTTATGATGACTGTCACTAACTTTAATAAAAACGGGCGTTGTCACACTTCATCTACGCCTACTTTTGGAAATATCACAATACTCCGATACTATTGGTCCGATTGAGCTCAAATTTTGTAAGTGGCTTTGCTTTGAGTACGAGATGGTTTAAGAAGAAATGCCACACCTTCTTTTACCTCCCATTAATATAAAAACAATTTGTGTTATCGAATAGCGTTATGGGTTGCACAGCTTAGAAATTCGGTATTCGACCACAATTACGACGTACCGTTTCAGTGATGAAATTTTATGGGAGTTGGACAAGGGGGAGGGGCACCTCTCATACAACCCAAATTGGTGATATCGAATAGCTTTGAATTTATAGGAATTCAGCTTTGGAATTCAGTTTTTGACCTCAATTTACACATGCAGTTTCAATGATTTTTTTTTATGGGCGTTGGACAGGGAGGCCTGACATCTCCCTTACATCCCAAATTTGCAATATCGAATTGCTTTGAAGTTATAGGTTGACAGCGTAAGAAATCGGTATTCGACCTAAATTTATACATGCACTTTCATTTCTTACATTTTATGGGCGTAGGGAAAAGGGGAGTGACACTTCCCATACAACCCAACTTTGTGCTATCAAATAGCTTTGGAGTTATAGGTCGCACAGCATCGGAATTCAGTATTTGACCAAAATTTACGCATGAAGATTTACTGATAAAATTTTTTAGAGTTTGTCGGGGGGCGTGGCACCTCCCATACAACCCAAATTTGTGTTATCGAATATATTTGGAGTTATATGTCGCACAGTTTTGGTATTCGGTATTCGACCTCCATGTACACATGCAGTTTAATTGATTACATTCTATGAAGGGTGATCAAGAGGGCGTGGCACTTCCTATACAACCCAAAATTGTTATATCGAATAGCTTTGTGGATATAGGTCGCACAGTCTCGGAATTCAGTATTTGACCTCAATTTAGACATGCTGTTTAACTGATAACACTTTATGGGCGTTTGAATAGGGAGAGTGGCAGCAACGCGCCGGGTTTCAGCTAGTAATCTATATATATAAAAATGGATGTATGTATGGGGTATGTGGGTATGTGGGTATGTGGGTGGGTATGTGGCTATATCACGTATAGACTCCAAAACCGCTGAACCAATCTTTATGAAACTTTCAGGGAAAATAAAGCCACATCTTGAGAGTGTTCCTGTGAGGTTTCGTAACGATTGGAGAAGGGGGCGTGGTACCTCCCATACAAGCCAAATTTGCTCCATCGATCAGAAACAAAAAAAGGATATATATCAGATGGTTTCAATCGTAAAAAACTAAGATTTGGTAATTTTGTTAAGATGGTTACTGTCGGTAAGTGGACAAAAATGGGCGTGGTCGTCATATAAATACGCCCACTTTTTCGAAATCATGGCAATTCCGGAGTTCTACACATTTTTACAGTTAAACTTGCTGTGTAGGTGCTCCAAGAGGCAAACACTATATATAAATGTTTTCACGCCCACTTTTACCGCCCACAAATCAATATCTATATATATAAGAAGCAAAACGATGTGTGTCTGATGCCTATAGCCTCCAAAACTACTGGACCGATTGACCTGAAATTTTGGCAGTCGATTTGTTTCAGGTACGAGATGGTTGAGGAAAAAATTTTGCCACACCCCCTTTTACCGCCCCCAAATCAATAAAAATGTTATATTTCAGTCGGTTTTGGTCGTATAAAGCTAAAACTTTGTAATTTAGTATGTAGGGTTACTGTCGACAACTGTACTAAAAATGGGTTTCCACGCCCCCTTTTACCGCCCACAAATAAATGAAAATGGTTTATTTCAGACGGTTTTGGTCGTATAAGACTTAAATTTGGTACTTTGGTTTGTGTAGTTACTGGCAGTAACTGTACAAAAAATTGGTTTCCACGCCCACTTTTTGCGCCCACATATCAGTGTAAATACTATATTTCAAGCAATTTTGGCCGTATGAGACTAAGATGTGATACCTAAGTTTGTATGGTTACTTTCGGAAACTGTACTAAAAAGGGGCGTTATCGCTATATAGCCACACCCACTTTTTGAGAAATCATTAAAATTTACTACTGGTCGATTGAGCTTAAATGTTGGCTTAGTTTGTACGGTTACTGTCAGCAACTGTACTAAAAATGGGTTTCCACGCCCCCTTTTACCGCCCACAAACCAATGAAAACGTTTTATTTCAACGGTTTGGGTCGTATTAGACAAAAATTTTGTAATTTAGCTCATATGGTTACTCTCGGCAAGAGCACTAAAAATAGGCCTGTCCCAATTTAGTTAAACTGACTTTTCGGGGGGTCAACGTAAAGTGAAGCAAAGTGCGCCAGGCTTTAGCTAAATTGAGCTAAAATTTTGACAGTCGATTTGTTTCGTGTACGAGATGGTTTAAGGGAAATAATTTTGCCGCACCCCTTTTTACCGCTTACAAAATAACAAAAATTCTATATTTCAAACAGTTTTGATTGTATTTGACTAAAATTTGGTAATTTAATTCATATGGTTACTTTTGGCAGTTATACTGAAAATGGTGAATATTTTTGGGATTTCTTGACATTTTTGTATATGGCATTAAGGCGGTCTGGGGCCGAACAACGTCTGCCGAGGAATACAAGTCTCATGTAACCACTCTTGATGAAACCACTAACTGCAAAAGCGGGTCGGCCGATTTAAACGAAAATTTTAGGGTACTATGCCTGGCATCATACAATGAAATCAATTAAAAATTGCACATCGGCGTACCTTTCATATGACATAGCATTTATTTGCAAAAATTCTTCCAGCTAAGCGCAAAAATTATTTTACTGGGTTTGTCATCAATACAACAAGGGTACCCTTTCTGATTTTTTTCGCGAAATTTATTTGTTCCAAAATGTTATTTTTATATTTTTTACAAAAAGTCAAAAATAATTTATGTGAAAAATTACCCCAATATCTCTTTCCAATCAAATTTACAACATTTGCTGCCAAAGCCTATATCTCAAATAATAAAAATTTATGACTAAAAATATTTTTTCATACAATTGACAATCTATAGTAATAAAAATCATTTTCTGTTTGTTTGTTTGTTTGGCCTTTATACAAATCTAAACGGCCCAACGGATTTTGCTCAAACTAGGTGCACATATTATATTTATTCTAACTTAAAATGTTACATACTAATTTTTTGCCACGCCCCCTCCGAACTTTTCCAACTAATGGCAATTTTGTTATTATAATAATTTTTTATCGGAGTTTTTTGTTTTTAATTTAAAAAAATTTCTGTTATTTTGGCATCAAAAACACTCACATACACTCAAAATTGTAGAAATTTTCAGTACAACGACTTTTTCATAAAACATCGTTACCAAAGAATGAGAAGAAACGCCATGAAAATCAAAGTTTGGTCTTTGGATGCAAATATCTCCGCTGTCCATTAATATATTTGATTCAAATTTTTTTTGTTCAAAAGTTCAATAAATATATTTTACAAAAATGGGTTGAACTGTACTTTTTAGTCAGTGAAACTATGTTTTATAATAATGTCAAAAAAGGTCCAAAATATTGACTTTTTACTCAAAAAATGACTCAAAAATTGTTTTTGTTGTAAAAATGAAATCAATTAAAAATTGCACATCTGAATAACTTTCATATGACATAGCATTTATTTGCAAAAATTCTTCCAGCTAAGCGCAAAAATTATTTTAATGTTTTTGTCATCAAAACAACAAGGTACACCCTTTGATTTTTTTGGCGAAATTTATTTTTTCCAAAATGTTGTTTTTATATTTTTTACAAAAAATTCAAGTCTTAAAAATAATTTATGTGAAAAAATTACCCCAATATCTCTTTCCAATCAAAAGTAATGGCTTTTATGATTAAGCTACTTTATGATTTATCGAATAGCTTTGGAATTATAGGTAGCACAGATTTAGTATTTAACCACAATTTAAACATGCTATGTTCAATGTTAACATTTGATGGGTGTTTGGAAACGGGGCGAGGCAGCAACGCGCTGGGTTTCAGTTAGTATATAATAATAATATATATTTTATTTTTTTTTTGGGCTAGTGCATTTAAAATTTCTTCCGTGGTCACTTCCACATCCCTGTGAACATTTAGAAGAGCTAACCCATGGAGCCTTTCTTTTCCAGTTTTACTTATCATGCATGTTTTGGGTCTTCGAAGCGACGAAAACGAGGGTTTGCTTGAAGCGACTGAATCCGGCAACGTTGCACCAATCTTCAGGAATCGGCTTGTTGATGGATATATAACGTTATAGATCGATTTGTCTGATTCAAGCAGTACCTACAAATATGGGGTACAAAATATTTGTCAAAATCAATAAAAACACTGAAAAAATCACGACGCCTTTAAAATTAATGCATGATTTTTCATACAAAATTTAAAATAATGTTTCAAGCAGTTTTTTAACCATTTTTTAACAATATATTATAAAAAATTTGCATTTAACATATTTCGTCAAAGTAGGAACGAATTGTTTTCAATATGTCGCCCATTTCACATTGAATTCCAATATCAGTTGCACTGACCATCTCCGATTTGGCTCAAATTTTGTGCTTAGATTAGTTTATTGTTTAGAAAACCAAATCCTGAGTTTGAGGTCTTGAGATTTTTTCGCGGACCCATAGCCCATAACCCAAGTGAATGCCAAAATAGCATCTATTTTGAGACAACGTAACTCAGTCAATTTAAATGCGATTTTCGTAAATAGGGTATCACTGGAAATTTTATTTTGAGGGAAAAATATTTAGCAGTTACATGACCCATTATTAATTTCAAAGTTGAAATGCCAGCAACAGGTGCTATAATTTTTTTTTATTTTCATTATTTTAATTTTTTACGTTCCACTACTTTTCCAAAGATGCGTTAAAACGTTTTCCACGAATTCAAGTAGCGGTGATATTTATTGTGAAAAGACTGCAATACAAAGAAACTTACAAAATTTTTTACGCAAATAAAATAAAAATTTTTTTGAAAAGTACATTTTTTTCAAAGTACAAGTAGTCCTTTTCTGCCGGTGTCAAGATATTTTGGTCAACATTTTTTGGAAAAAAAAATCAAAGTGAATATTAATAAGATTACGACAACCTTAACTAGTATCATGATAGAATTACCAGGTACTATTAATCGCTACTTTTACTCGTTACTTTGGGCATATAGTGTCAGATTGGTGTCAAATAAAAGTACTGCAAACACACCAAAAAGTAAAAGGGGATTTTTGCTTTTACCCAGATGTCTACATATGAACATGAACAGGTGATGAAATTGACGAACTGCACGAGGACGCCATAGAGTACGTTGCAGGCTACATTATAAAAAGGCTACATTTTGAAAGTTTTCAAAGTAAAGACTGCTCCTTTACATGGGTGGATGAAGTCTCACAGGGAGGGCTGAAAAAGCCATCAGCTGCATTTATAGCAAAATAAAACAGAGTTATAGCCGATCTTTAATCAAGCCAATGGTAGGAACATTTTAGTGTGCAAAGAATACATAAAAAAACTCGCTGAATTGTGTTCAGCCAACAAACCTGTGAAAGAGCTCTTCATAAAATGCAGAATGCATTTTCAGACTAAAAATTTAAATAAAAGATTAAAAAATCAAAAAATTAAACAAAAAAATTTTGGTAATAAAAAGCTTTTGCAATTTCATTTATAAAGTGATTGATTTGGTTTATATTTCAACAACTATATATTAAGTCCTATCATGAATAATTTTTTACGCGAAATCAGAAAAGGGAGTTTTAATTTTTATGATAAAGCTCAAGACCATTTTGGAAATTTTTAATGCAAATTTGTTGATAAACCATTGATGAACGAATTTGCATTTAAAATTTCCAAAATGTTCTTGAGCTTTGTCTTCAAAATAAAAACTTCCTTTTCTGATTCCGCGTGAAAAATTATTCATGATAGGTCTGATTATATTACGCTAAACGAAACCAAGGCTTTATAGTATTTGAACTTTTTTAAAGTCAAACATTAGAACTTTGAATCATATTGTTTCTCTCATGCTTACTTAATTTTTGATGTAATGAACTAATAAAATTATTGTTTATCACTCCACTTATATCAAGTGCAAGGACAAGATAAATATTGAAATTTGATATTTGTATTAAGTTTTGTAAAATTACAAAAACAAAATGCATAATGTTTATTCCCAAAAGCATTTTTACTCAACACGGAAGAATCTAATGGCTGCATTGTAAGTTTATTTAATAAAAATTATTATAATGTAGTGTTTTGTTTAAATTGTTTCATGATTTCCTACAGTAAAATAATTATTTCCATTTATATTTCCAAACAAAAATACACACAAAAATTAGCTGATTTTAAAAATACAACACTTTATTAAAGGTTCGTTCACAATAACTTTTAAATATTGGATATTTTATAAAAACTAATAAAAAAATACACCTATTCGTTTGCAGATTTCTGATTTGAAATACTGTAAGAAGCAACACTGTTTCCACCTACTCGCTACATTTTGACACTATATGCCCAAAATGACAGTTTATCCCCAGCTGATTTTCAGCGAATAATAATACCTGGTAATTATATCATGAACTAGTATACGTAGATTTGGTTACAACTTTCCCCCTCTTCGGGGATTTCCCTTATTAAAATGCACTTTGAGTTTTTTGTTTCTGATAAATTTGGACCAAAATATCTTGACACCGGCTGAAAAGGACTACTTTTTTTATGCAACCTGTCGAGAAGAAGATGCATTTAAAAACAAACAAAAAAATTCATTTTGAAATATTTTTTATGTCATTTACACTGAGAATAAAAAAACATACTTAAAAATTAAGCAAAAAATTTTACAATAGAAATTTAACGCTTTGCGTTTCTATAAAACAAAATTTAAAATAAGCGTATTAAATTCTCAACTAAAAACTCATTTATTTTTTGTATAATTTTCTCTTATTATCTTTACAATAAAAAAAAATAGTCACTATCTGAGTTTGAATTGAAAAATTATGTGCAGTAGAATCTATGATAATAATTGCCAGATAATTGAGACCAAGCTGAGAAAAATCACTCTTTTACATTTTTAATTTTTAAATTGGTTTTACAAATAATTAACATTAAATGAAATAAAAACTAATTTATTACTTTAATATTTAAATATTTTAAGCCGCAATAAAACGCAACTTCATCGAATGGAAGTAAAATATGGTATTCAAGGGGTTCTGGGGGTCGCTAATTACGAATATGACGTCGAAAATCGAAAAATTTTTAAAAATGGAATCAAAAAAATGGTGGTTTAATTTAATTTTTTTTTAATTTAAGAACAATATGTTGATTTTATATAATTTAAATACAAATTCTTAATGTTTGATAGTTTAAATCATACTTGATTTTAAATACAAATTCTAGTTGTTTGATAGATTAAAATCGTTTATTGAGCTTTAGGTCAAAGTTAGAACAATTAATTGTTCTAACGAATCTTTCCAAAGAAACAAAAACAACAACAACTTTTTTTCATTAGAAAAGGAAAAAATCACTAGCTGATTTTATTGCAATTTTGGCCCTGCTAAAGGCTTCATCAGAAATCTTTGTGATACCCGTGCAAGCGTGCTCTAGCGCACTGCACTACAATCAACATAATAAATAACAAGGTCATTTAGAAAAAACTTTAATATAAGAACAATATTTTAAAATTATGTTTTAAACTATTTGTTTTCAATACTAAAGTTTTTTTAAAGTTATTTTTAAACAAATGTTTTTAAACTGTAAATGTTTACTGTTTTAACATTGTTTTTAAACTGAAACTTTTTTTAATTGAACTGTACAAACATTTGAGTTTAAGTTGAATGAAATTTTTTCAAGCTGTACTTAAAAAAAATTCATTTATTATGAACGCAGTTCCATTAAATTTGTACACATATTCCGTCAGTGTACTTCAAAAAATTTTAAGCCTATATGTTATAGTCTTTTCACAATAAATGTTTTAAATTGAGTCTTATTATTTTTTTCCCAATGTTAAATGTCATCTTAAGATCTTGTCGTGACCAAAACTACACAACGGCTGCCATGTTTCGCTGAGTATTCCTCTCGAAGCTCGTTAAATTCTTTCATTTCGGGGGGTTCTAACCCTCAAAACCCTCCTGCGTACGCACCTGGTTCGTTGAATAAATAATATCACCAGCAACAAACGCATTTTAGAACATTCTAAAATACTTAAAATTTTTTTTTATAAAAGTATTCCATTTAAACAATAAGAGATCATAAAACCCTTCTACGCAATTCACGAAAACTCTTTTGAAATTTTCGAATTTCAAAAAGTTTTGAAATTGTCATTCAAAAAATATTGCAATGAAAATGTGTACAGTCATTTTTTACATGTGGCAATACTCAAAAATTTCTTTATTCTGAGGTTTGTTATGTTAAGGCTAGCAATACATGAAATCAATGTTCAAAAATTAACATTTCTCAAGAGTAAATTATTGAAGCGTTTTATTTGAAAATTTGAGGTTGAAAAATATTCAGAAGAATAAAAAAAAAAGAAAATGTATGACTCTAAAAAGTGTATATTTATATATTGTTATAGTGTACAGTGCGAAGACAGATCTCAGAATTGGAGTGTATCCAAGCGTCGACTTTATTTATATGAAACAAAATGAAACAATTCTTTTTATATCTACGTTACATTCTCTTAAATATGCCAGAGACCGATTTTCGAAATTGTTTTCTTTAGAAAATGACGTTAAAAAAAAATCGTAAATTTTACTAAAGGTTGTTTTTTCAAACACCACGGTCTGGGATATTTTTGCAAATACTATAAAGTGTGTGTGGGCATAATTTCCAATTGAGAGCTTGAAATTTTTTTGAATTATGATCCATGCCATTCACATAATTGCAGTTTTGAGAAAAGCACGCTAAAAGTTTTGGGCTTGATGGAAGCCGGCTACAGCTTTCAAACTTTTAACTTTTAGTCGGCTTCGAATTTCGCTTTAAATTTTTAACAGCATATTTTCAGAATGTTTCTGAAGTAATTTATCGATGTTCCAAAGTTTCGATTTTCAAAAAAATTTAATGTATTGCTGGCCTTAGTGCAATAAAAACTACGTTGCTCTCTTTGCATTCCAACGCACAGCTACAAAGAAACACGCCACATCCCAGTAAAAAAGTGTTCCAAAAGAAGCTAAAGCGGAAGGGAAATTAAATTCCATCTCTTCCACTTTCATACCCAGAAGGCATTCTTTTAACATATGCATGTCATTGGGAGGAATGACAAAAATATCCCTTTTCCAGACATTCTCGCAATTTTGGTGTTGGAAGTAGTAAGTGGTTGGGTTTAATTGGGACTTGAAAAATCCCACGGAAAATATCTAAAACATATAATATAATTATTTTTTTTTTTTTTTTTTTTTTGTGTTTTAACGTTACTTCGTAATCCCCTGTGACTGACAGAAGGTGTAGAGATTTATTTGGCCAATTTACTTAAAAATTATAACGCCATCACCAATTATTTAAAATTTTGTCCCATTTGTATTGTGCCTTATCTGTAAAATTTTGCCATGTTGTGGGTATTAAATGAATTGCTTTGAATTATGAATGCATGGTGACTGAGATGGTATAATGAGTACAAGTGTTGTGTGTCTGTGTGATAAGTGATTCAAAGGTTGATACTGATTGTTTTGAGGAAAGTGGTGATTTCTGAATATGCTGTGATGTGCTCATTTCTAAAAAAATCATAGATGTTATTGTAACGGAGTAATTTTGGGAAGGCTGCTCTCTGCTGCTGGTATCTGGTGCAGTTGAATAAGATATGGGAGTCGTCTTCTGTAATATTGCAATTTTCACATTGGTCGCTGTCCACGACTTTCATTCTAGCCAAAGTATAGATGCTAAAGGCGTGCCCAGTCAGTATTCTGTTTATCTGCTTGATTCCTACCGGATTCAGGGTACAGTCTTTATGTTTAAACCATGGTTGTTTACGCATTCCCGGGAATAATTGAGCGTATTGGATTCCTTTCGATCTGCCTAGGTCCTTGTATTCATTTTCCCACTCCTTCCAAAGAATTCTTTCTATCTCCCTCGTTGCATCCAGGACTGACCATCCCATATTAATATCTTCTCCAATTGTTTGTGCGTTTTTCGCCGCTTCGTCCACTCGCTCATTCTCGATGATTTGTTTGTGACTTGGTATATGATGGATTTCGACCTTGGTGAAATTGCCTCCAGTTACTTTGCGTTTTATGCTCTCCGCCACGAAATTGTCACTCAGATGTTGCCTAAGCGTGTAACCGCCACTCTTGCTGTCGGTTAATATGGCCACTTTACTAAAATTGTTATTTATGCAGAAATCCACTGTTTTTTCAATGGCTAGCAGCTCAGCGCACATTGATGATACGTTTTTCCTGACATAATATGCTTGAGTAGTGTCACTGCTCGGGTGCCTTAAAGCGAAACACGAAACCTCGTTTTTAATTGAACCGTCAGTAAAGAATATCTCAAAATTGTTTTTTCGCAAAGTTTCTAATTTTTCTTGAAAAATCTGCTGCACCAGTGTGTTGTTGGCTTCCCCCTTTTTGGCCGCCCTTCCTTTGAAGAAATCTAAATCCGTCACCATCAAGTGCTGATTTTGGCCTTCCACGGGAATGACTTCGATGTTACGGAAAATGTTTTCAAATTTCTTAAAAACAATAGAATAACTCGTTTTACATGTGTGCCTTGAATCCAGTAGAAGACTAGCAATCGGAAGTTGGGATGCCATGATTTTGACTAGTTCTTTTGCTGTTGATAATTCGAACCTGTACCTGGGTGGCAGTTCCGCTGCCAGATGGTATATCACGTGCACCGGGGTTGACCTTATCAACCCCAGACTTCTTCTTAAGTTGGCATTTATGCAAGTTCTAAATTTTTTAAGCGCCGTCTTGTTGATGTTGGCGAAAGAGGACGCCGAATACTCAATTTTCGATCTAGCGAAGGCTTTATAGAATTGCAAAGACTTTCTCGGGTCGACTCCAAAGCGGCATCCACTTATGATGCGTAAAAAATTGCATGTTTTGCTGATTTTGTTTATAATAAAATTCGTGTGGCACACTGACGAATTGTTGGCCGCTACTATTCTTCCTAAGTACCGTATTTCTTTGACCTGATTTATGTCTACGTTATTGACTCAGACATTCAATGGCCGCTGTCTAATGCTAAAAAGGATCACGTTTGTTTTTTGAAGATTTATTTTGAGCTTCAAGCCCTTGCAATGTCCCACAAAAGATAATATTTTCGATTGTAGCAGGTCCCTGGCCGTCTGAAATTGTTTACTCTTACACAAAATGAAAAAATCATCCGCGAATTGGAAAATGCTTGTGTTCTCGTCCGCCAGCCTGTGTAATGATGTGGTATATATATTAAAAAGCAGAGGACTTAATCCACTACCCTGCACTAGTCCCTTGCTGCTGTAGACCGCATTTTTCCCCATAATGAGCTCTCTTTTTTTCAGAAAAGAATGTATCCATTCAATGATATGAGAGTTGATACCGCCTTTGTACATTATATTTCGCAGAATGTTGTTATCCGTGTTGTCGTACGCTTTTTGTAAATCGATGCAGCCCGCCACGACTTGATATTTTTCCTGTTTGAATGTGCTTATGCTATGTATCAAATCATTGATGCACAGCGCTGTGGAGCGATGCTTTTGAAAGGCATACGATCTTTTGTGCAAGAGGTTGTTTGCAGCCACGTGTTTTTCCAGATGTAGTTTGATCATTCCCTCCACTGATTTCAACATGGTGGATAAAAGGCTGATGGGGCGAAAATTGGCGATGTTTGTTAGGTCACAATTCTTCTTTGGCACCGGGTGTATTCTTATTTTCCTCCATTCCTCCGGTATGACTCCACTTTCCCACACATTTTTCAAAATTTGAAAAAGAGCTAGCTTCTCTGAATGCTGCGTTGACATGATCATCCTATACGAAACTCTCCGTCCGGTCCCTTTGCAGAATCTAATCTTCGTGTATCCAGAAAATCCAAAAAATCTTCCGAGCAGAATTGCGGGATATCAGGACTCCTATATAGTGGTGACCCTATACTATCTTGATTGGTGCTCTGCACGTTATTATTAGCAATTAAATTCAAATACTCCAGTTTTTGTTGATTGTCCCATGAATTGTTGGGTTCTTTTGGGCATTCAAATTTTTTCAAATTCCTTATCTTTTTCCACATTTCTTGTACCGACTCGGGTTTGGAGATTCCTTCCAGTAAATGTCTAAAGTTTTCCTTCTTTTGCTCTGTTATGTGGCTATCCAGATCTTCTTTGGCTTTTATCAGGTTCCTGCCGTTCTCGAAGGTTGGCTCACGATTGAATTTCTGTCTTGCCGCATTCCTAAGCCTGAACAATTTTTCAGAGGTCTTTGTCCACCAAGGTTTAGGTGTGTACTTGTTCTTTGAATTGATAGTGATTGTGCTTTTTTCCACCGCCTCTTGAAATTTTGACACCGCCTCATCTAAGTCTTCGCCCACCTTCACGCTTCTTAAAAACTCTGCTAACCTATTCTTAACCACAATCTTAATGTTAGTCGGTGCGGAGAAGTTGTTTAACAACTCAATGATTACCGGACGATGGTTGCTATTGGTGATTTGGTCGTTCAAAGAATTCCATCTGAATTTGTTGAAGCTGTTATTTATGAATGATAAATCCAATATCGAGTTGGTGTTTGAATTGGAGAAGGTAAATGATCCATTGTTAATACAGTTGAAATTGTAATCCTGCGCTACGTCCGCCAAATCCGCACCCTTGTTGTCTGAATGGTCACATCCCCACACCGTCGATTTTGCGTTGAAATCCCCGCCTATAAAAGTGGTTCTGTTACAGCTCGCGAAATAAGCAAAAATTTTCCTAGTTTCTTGTTTAAAAAATTGACTTCTGTGTTGGGCGGAAAATACGCACATATCAAATTAATATTATTTTTAAGGTTAAGAGTCGTAATTCCTACCACCTCTGCACTTGGCCTTAGATTAAGATTTAAGATTTTGAAAGCAATATTTTTTCTTAAATAGATGCCAACTCCTCCATACCCGTCGCTTCTACACTTGCCAACGAAGTTAAAGTTTGCTAAGCTGATGCAGCTTGAGTCTAAGAGCCAAGTTTCACACAACATAGCTGCCTCCACCTCTTTTTTAATTAAAAACAGATCTAGCAGCTCTTTATTACCTTTTTTCCTCAGACTTTGAATATTATATTGTAATATCTTCATAGTTCCCTGATTTTATTGAACGAAGATCTTTTTCTAGATTTTCTTTATTTATATTGTTTTTAATTGACTCCAAAAAATCTCTTGTGTTTACATCTATTGTGTCGTTGTTCCAGTTGGACAGGTAATCCGTAATTTTTAAGTTAATGGCATGAAGGAATTTCTCCTGCTGCGACACCCGATGTAAATTTGGCATTCTCGTGTAAGATAAATTTATGTTATTTTCATCAACCGCCTTTTTCCAGCTATCCATGGTGTCCCTAGCGTATTTCTCTTCTTGACTTTTATTAACGTTGAGTTTTGCAACTTTAGCAAAGGAGAACAGCTGATGCATGTGACTTGCCGCTTCTAGACTGTTGCTAAGCAGCTCAGGAATTTGCTTTTTAGGGCTTTTTCTCGCGTTTAATCTTGGAAAGGCTGACTCCATGTCGAGTCCTGCTAGTTTCTCGAACCGGTTACCCAAAACGTTCGAAAATCTAAGGCTGGCCTCCTTCATTGACAAGTTTTCTAACGTCATTGTTTTTTTAATAGCGTATGCTTTCAACCTCGCCGGACAGTCTTTACTGGTAGGTGTGTTCTGGTTTTTGCAGTTAATGCAGGATATAGACAGACAACTCTGCTCCTTTGAGTGTGCCTGAAAGCAACCACTACACAAGGCCTCCCTTTGCTTGCAATTTTGTGCGAAATGGTTGAATCTATAACATCTGTAACACTGCGCAAAAGAAATGAAGTACTGAACTTTAATTTTAGTGTAATTTTCGAAGGTAATTTCCTGTGGGATGGTCAGTCCTTGAAAGATGATTTTGACTCGTCTGGTAGGAATTTTCACGTCCTTGTCATTTTGGTCCCGTCTCTCCACCCGAATGACACGTAAAATTGGAATGGGCGACTCAATCTTTGCCATGAGTTCTTCATTGGAAATGTCAGTGGGGATATCGAATACAATACCTATCTTTGACACAAAATGCGCAAAGATTTTAGGCTCGTAGCCATTTTATTTTAAACTAGCGTCCTTTACGATGATGTTTGCATTCGATGCGTCTTTAAAAGTTACCTTGCAGCGACTGTACCCTATTTTGGTGATATCTAAAATGTTTTGTATTTGTAGACTTACCAACAATCTGGTCAATGAAATGGCGTTAATCGGCTTACGACTCTCCGTGTTGTCATTCAGGGTATCGATGTACACCATGAAAGGGCCACTATGCGAGTCACCATACGTGTACACGTACGACTCCATTGGTTTGCTTGGCATTACTGACTGGGCATTACTCCCTTCGACTTCCCTCTTTCCTCCTTCTGATCTATCATTTTTGCATAGCTTTTTATTGACCACCTTGTTTCCCAATCTAGAAGAGCTACGGCTCCTTGACTTTCTATCCACCCGTTGTGAGGGGATACTTGTCCCCTCACCACTACCACTCATCTTTCTTTTGAGAAAGCTTATTTTCCTTTTAGTTTTCCCGTATATTTAAGAAAATGCCCGTGAAGAATGCTTGTCTTTGAATTTCATCAAGAACAAAATGGCTTCAGCACCAGAAGCTTCTCGAATTTCTTTATGCAAGTCACAAAAAATCAACGATGAAATGTTGATAAAAATTCCAATTAAATAATAAACCACAACGTGTTTGCATTAAGCACGCGATATTTTATCGCTTTTAAAAGTTTTTGTTCAAAACCCTCTATTTAATGCACTTTAAAAGTTAAATTTTTTGAATAAATTTATTTATAAAATTTTTTCTATACAACACAACCTCTTCGCAGCACAAACTTCGAATGATTGAATATAATTATTTATAATTTTTTTACATTAATTGGATTTAAATGCCATTTGAATGTCTTCCAGAAGTAGTTTATAAGAATGCTTCTTGAAAGAACTTCTTTATACGGCTACGAAGAAGCCCAATTTGATCTATAGAATGTCTTCTGGAAGCAGTGTCCCTAAGAACGCATGTCACATTTGCTTCAAAAATTTTGCTGGGATTTTGTGGCGAAACCAAAGCTACAGCTTTTGATCGCTACAACCCTGAGATAGAATCACAGTCTCAAAAACTCTCAATATTAACAAGATTAATTTTTATATAATAGTATAGATATACATAACTATTTAAATAAGTGTAATTTAATAAAATTATATTTGTTCTTACAGGAAAAAGGATCGTTTGTTTCTGGCCTCTACTGTCGTGATACAAATTGCACTGGCTTGGTTGTGCCCGAGATTACCGGTTTACCGCATCCGAATTGGAATTGTTTGGTCTGCAAGCAAAAGTCGACACATGCACAAATGATGAAATCACAAGATTTTGCCTCCGGTGCTATAAATGCTAAAATCAACTCAAATTCGTTAAAGAATCTGATAGGTTATATCAATGACAAGAGCCCAAGCTTTATACCGGATTCAAATTTTGTTGTTATTGACGCCAAATTGAGTGTTATAGCGAGACTCAGCAAAGGCAAGGAGGATTGCAGCGATGAGGACATAGCCTTTAAAGCAAGATACTGTGAGGATATTTTGGAGATAATGGATAAAATGGGTCTGGGTGACTGCGTTATGCGAACGTATTTGGAAACTCAAAAAGCAAAATGAGCGACGATTTTGTCAAATAACAATAATGTATTACGGGGTTAACTTGTTGTATTTTATTTTTAACTATTTATGCATATACAAAAAAATACACTTAACAAGAATGTATCTATGATAGCAAGAAAATGTATTTGTAAATTACTTTATGTTACAGAGTTGAATATCCAAAGACATGTATTTTGTACTAATATTTAGTGAAATAAACAAAAAAATAATAAAATAATTAAATTATAATGCGTCGGTCTTTCTTTTCATTTCAAATATAAGAAAAGAAATAATTTATGACTATAAAATTTGTAAGAAAAACTAAAGATACATTTTATGAAATGATTTACTTACTATGGGCCTAAAAGTTTTCAGCCTGACAATGAAAAAATCTTTTTTTTTAAGGTATTTTCTCATCGACATAATCTCGATTTAGAGCAGAGCACTTATTTTAACGGTCTTCTAGCATTTTGATGCCTTACTTGTAGTTTGCAACTCGACCTTATCATTTGAGTTAAATCTCTTGCTAGCGAGCTATGTTTTCAATTTAAAAAACAGGAAATGTTCGCTGGGAGATAGATCTGAAGAATAAGGTGAATGGGAAACCAATCCGTACCGCAATCCTTCCAATTTATCTATCGTATCGCCCGCCGAGAGAGAATTGAATATGAGAATTGTCTTGGCAAAACAACATTTTTTCTTCTTTACTTCTGTGCGCTTTGCCTTGAATTTGACATCCAATCGATCCAGTAATGCACAGTAGCAGTGGTGTAGCTACGGGGGATAAAGGGGATATATCCCCTCCCTTTACCTATAGCTTAATTTCAAAATTAAGCTATTATAAATTTTGAAAAAATGGAACTAAATTTTTTGCATAAATTGTTCGAATAAAAAAGTAATTTGCTAGCACTGCGCATTTATAATTTTTTTTTAACAAATCTAAACTCATCCAATTAACCGAATTTACTTTTTGCTTAAAGCTTAGTATGCTGTAGGAACGAAAAAATGTATTTCCATTAGAAATACATTGAGATTTTTGACAACGAACAGGCAGCGAAATTTTTTTTCGCCAGCTAGTACGCTGTAGAAGCGAAAATTATTGCTATGTTGCCAAATTTCCATTCGTGAGTGGAGAGTTAAAAAAAAATAAACTGGCCATTTCAGCCCTTGGAAGACTTTGACCTAGCCTCTATTGATCAATTGTGTTGTGCGTGTTATTAAATGTTTGATCACAAAAGACCGAGAACTGGACCTACGTGTTTTATGCCGAATCCGAACGGCTTATGTTCTCAAGAAGCTTTACAAGGCAATTTTTACTCTCTGAGGTTTGCCATTGTCTGCAGAGAGGTGACGATCGAACAGAAAAATTAATTTAATTGGAAAAACTTTCTGCCTGAGCTGGAATTGAGCCCGGGCTACCGCGGTTTTTTAGCTTAGGGGCCACGCACTCTACCCACTAGGCTACGGCCGAGTGGAGAGTTGAAATGTCAAAATTTCTCTGTCGATTATATGCCCGTACATTTAATTAGCGCGGAAATTTGCTATTCAACATTAAAAATAAGCAGTAAGTATGTTTAAGTGTTGAATTTGTTATTTAAGAAATTTATTGTTGCATTTATATAGTTTATTAAAGTGTAGTATTGCCTTTTATAGGATATAAAACTGCAGCAATAAAAATATGAATCTGCCAACCAGAGCAGCAAGTGCTTTTTCTCCACACAAAAATTTTGACTCTACACAAAAATTTCGCGTGTAGAGTTATATGCCCAAAAATTTTCGTTCATACAGCATACTAAGCTTAAAGGCCCAACCAAAATAGACGAGTTGCTCCGTAACGAGTAGAGACGAAAATGTTCTCTTTAATGTAATTCAATTGTCAAAAATGAGCAAACGTAATTTAACGAAACTGAACGAAACAGCTTGTCCATACGTTTTGTTCCGTAAGAACCGAACTTTTAGCGTCTCAACTCGTGAGACGTTCGGCAAATTGCAATTGTCTCGATTCGCCTATTTTGGTTGGGCCTTATTGTGCAGTAAAAGGTACAATTGTACCTAAAAAACAGCACTGCTCCCAAGTGAAACTAGAAACTACCATTATTGATACCGGTTCTTGTGAAAGAGCGAAAACGTTGAAAAGATTAAATTTAACCGGATGGATTGCAAAGTGCGAATCAGTTAGCGACTTCCATGCAATTTTCCAGTATGAACAAATGCGGTATGATATGCGCGTTACCAAAAAATGACGTCAACCAGTACGGCCAAGGAATTCATTACTTAAGGAATTCAGCAGGACAGATATAGTTTAGAATTTGAATTTGTTTGTCTAAAATTGGCAAAATCTTTAAAACAATAAAGTTTGTATGTCTAAAGTTAGGGGTGAAATTTTAAGCCAAGTCGATTGAATAGTTTTTAGTCAGTGCTTTCCCTCAGTTCCGGGAAAAACGTGTTTAATTTCACAGGGACCTTGTATGGGCTTTCATACAATTGCTGATGATTTTTATTTTTGCGCCCGCGTTGCTAAATGCCCATAAAATGTTATTAGTTGAACTTCATGTGTAAATTGTGGTCGAATACTAAATTCCGTGACTGTGCGACATATAACTCAAAAGCGATTCAATTTCTCAAATTAAGGCTGTATGGGAGGTGCCACGCCACTTTTCCTACGCCTAAATTGTGGTCGAATATGAAATTCCGAGGCTGTTTTCAGTAAAAAAGCAACTGTAAATTGTGGTCAGATACCGAATTACAATTAGCCTCTAGCTTCCCTATCATTTGGTGGTATTTTAAAAATGATATGGTATAATAAATACGGTATGATATGTTATGATAGTATAATGATATGGTATTGATGGATGGTATGATGAATAATACTCGTGTGAACTGATTTACTGTATTAGAAACCATAAATGAAAAAAGCCTTTTGACTAAAATCTTATGAAAAAGTAAATTTTATAACCACTTAGGGCCAATTTTCAGTACGAGTTTAAACTCTAGTCAAATTAAACCGAGCTTATCTCACCAAAATTGGACGTTTGAACTCGGTTTAAGCAAAAAAGAAACACATTATATGATAATTTAAGTCAGTTTAACTTAACGAATGTTAAAATATCTAGTTTAACCGAGTTTAAACGTGTAAATTTGGTGAGTTAAGCTGGGTTTAATTTGACTAGAGTTTAAACATGCACTGAACAATTGACTCTTAAAGTTCTAACTTTTTGTTGTGTTAGAAATGAAACTTTTACCTATTTTTACAGCGCGTGGCGGCCACACGCACATTGTTTTTTTGCAGACTTTAGAAAGTATAACACATAAATAACACAAAAAATTTCACAGTTCGTTTAAGAGATTTGCATGCTAAATTTATGTTCTCTACAATTTTCTCTCTTAGTCATCCATATTATTTTAGTTATCTACTTATATATATATATATACGGTAACCATCCGTTCAGTATCTATCTATATACGGAGAAAATTAATTTGCTTAAATCAAGCAAATGTTTTGCTTTAAAGCAAATCAGCAAAACTTTGCTCAATCACGGTGTGATTTTAGAAAAAGATTGCTAAATTGAAATCAGTCCTCATGTATTTAGGAAAAAGCAAAATATTGATTAAATTTAAGCAAAATTTTGCTAAGTTATTATAAAAAATATAAAAGCAAATTTCTGCTTAATTCAAGCAAATATTTGCTTAGTTATTATAAATTGGAATAGCAAATTTCTACTTATTTCAAGCAAATATTTGCTCAGTTATTATAATATAATAATATACTAATAGCAAGTTTTTAATCAATTCAAGCAAATTTTTTCTAAATACACGAGCACACGTTTATTCTTAATGAAGAAAATTAGGCGACAATTTGTTAACAACTGCGATGGTCGAATGGATAAGCCCATATACTTACACTCACGCGGCCGAGGTTCAAATCTCCAGATGGTTTTAATTTTTCAATTTAATTTAATGTTAATAATTATTTCACTTCAAAAATATGCTAGATTTCAGCAAAAACTAATAAAAAGTTGCTATTTCAATTTATAATAACAAAGCAAATACTTGCTAGAATTAACTAAAAATTTGCTTTTGCAGTTTATAATAAATAACTAAAATTTTGATTAAGGCTGTGTGCGAATTGATCTAAATGCGACTTAAACTAAATTGGGTCGATAAGGCAGTGCTTCCTAAATATTTTAGGTAATAAGTGAGCTACCTAAATGCTTTCTAAATCAGGAAGCACTGCTTTATGGACACAATTTAGTTTAGGTCACATTTAGATCAATTCGCACACAGCCTAAATTCACTTTGCTAAGCAAATATTTGCTAATATTTTAGCAAATATTATTCACTTTTTCAAAGGTACAGATCAAACTATTATATTATTTATTACTAGCGGGCCTGACAGACGTTGTCCTGCCCCAATTCAACAAATTTGTTTGTGATCATTTTGTGAATTTTTGAAAAGTGTGGAAGTGTCGGGAATATATTTGGAATATATTTTAGATTTAGATTTAGATTTCTTTATTGAGTCTTTGGAAATATCCTTACAGACTAAGATTACCAGTTTAAAAATAAAATAACGGTACAAATAAACAGTAGAATTACGATACAAATAAATTATTTAACAATTCTTTAAAACATTCTTTAGACATTGAAAAGTCAAACAAAACTCGAGACGACAGATCATTATATAAAGACAGAGCTCTTTGCAATAGCTCATTACGAGCATAATTAGACCTATGAAATTGAATTGAAAAAACTTTAAAACGTCGCAACTGTCTTGAAGGTATATCGAAATTTATGAGTGCCAAAAGTGCAGGATAGTCAATATTACTCGAGATTATGTCATAGATAACATTAGAGACTGAACTTTTCTCCGCGAATCCAAAGTCTTAATGCCTAAAAAAATTTTGACAAAGAATCATTTATAATAATCTAAGTTTTTATACGTTATTTTTATTTTTTAATATATGCATCTGATATTTTTGGCGGAGTTTTAAAAATGCATTTTAACTCGTAAACAAATGTTATCGTTTTTCCATATAAATTTTTTTTCTTATTTTGTTTCAGCGACATTATGTTTGTGATTTCGTATTTTTTGACAAAGCTTTAGCTTTCTGACGATATAACATACTGCACATTTTTGGACCATAACATGTAAAAAAAAAATAAAAATAAAACTAACATTTATTTTTCTTTATATTTATTTTTAAAAAGTATGATTTTCTTGTAATGTTTTTAAAATTTTTTCTAAACCTATCAACCACTTGCAGCAAATATGGTTTTTGCTCTTAATTTAAAGTTATCGAATTATAAAATTCAGTTATCAATGCTACACTTCTCACTGTTGAATCGTGATAACATTGAGTTGAGTGACCATTTGAAGACTACTGACCAGCGCAGTCGAAAGTACTACAATTGCAGTATTTTACTCCTATAGAGTCGTGAATACTACTATACTCCCCAAATACAAAAAATACTACTATTTCTTAATAGCAGAAAACGGCCTTGTGTGAACTCACACTGCTAAAAAAATTTTTCTATGAACGTCTCCCTTTTTCGTTCACTTTGTTCGTTAAATTTTCTTGTTCATCTACAACTGATTCTCTTGAATCTTTAAAGCAAATATTTGATGAATTTGGTGAGGAAAAACTATCGACAAATAAGAAAAAAAAAACGCAATATTTTTGATCGATTTGGGTAACCTAATTAAACTGGCTTGAACAAAAACTAGACTCAAACAAGATTATGATATGCAATATAAACTTAAAGCTAATTCAGATCTACCTGAAAGTAGTTATATGTCATGAACTTAGTGATTTAATAAAATATATTTCAGTCTTCTCGCATACATTTTAAATATTACTTATAGCATATATCTTGTGTTTCAATCGGAGAAAAAAAAGGAAACATGTTTTAGTTTCAATTACAAAGGGGTTATTTAAAGTAATATAGCATTGCAAAATTTTGTCAAATAAAGTACTGCTCCGATGTCCTTTTATAAAAACCTGGATTTTAATAATGAAAAAATTTATTAAGATTTAAATTAAAAATACATTGGATCAAATTCAGCAATTCTAATAAAAAAGGAGCATAGACTATTCAAACAGAAATATTTAGGCCCCTATTATGTACGTATTATGTATGCGATGGTATGCGATGTTGACTCGCTTCAACTACATTTTTTCCATATAACGTATTGCATATATTTTAATTGAACCATGTAGTTTGCTACCATCTATTAAGAATTTTCAAACGACGTAGTTCAACTGAAATGTATGTAATAAGTTATACGAAAAAAAATTAGTTGAATCTAGTCAACTTAAGTTGAGTTGTAATACATAATAGGGGCCTTAAAGTGAAACAAGTATGTCGACAATATTATATAGAGATTTGTAAACAAATTGTATCTCGATTAAAATTCAATCATGCAGTTTTAATTTCGTTGAAGAGAATTAATCAAATAATCCAAAAAGTTTAGCTCCAAGTCTTGTGCAATTAATAACAGTTTTTCCAAATTTTATTAGAGAGGCTGATAAGGCCTTAGACGAATATTAATAAATAAAAAAAATTAGGTCCAAATTAAAAAAAGCAATTTACTTCAAATCTCTTTTTTTTGCAATCAAAAAAATAATATGATTAAGTTTAAGTAAACATCATTCGAAAGCTAACTAAGAAGCGCACATGTCTTCTTTGGAACAAATTTTTTTTTCTTGATCAATTATTGCAGTATAAGCGATTGAAAAAATTTCCTTTTTTGAAACGTATTATAAAAAAATTTTCGAAAACTCCTTGTTTTATATTGAAATAAGAAAAGTTCGTATAAAATATTTTTGACCCATAATAAGTGGGGGAAAAAAATGTTGGTGCCAAATTTTGTATGGAATGCCCCATATATTAAATATTTCTATAGTTATAATTTAAATATTGAATTGTAATGTTAGAATAGTTTTACTTATTAAAAATAATTTTGTTTATAAAATAAATACATTAAATGAAAAATGAGGGAAAATGAAGGAAAGCAAAGAATAATTCAATTTCATATCATTACTAGTGTGTCTTGAAGAAGAACTACTTTGTTTTTATTTTCAACTACTAGAAAATAATCTACTACTAAAAAGATTGAAAAAAAAGTTCAATCTTCAAGAACTTCTAAAACTGCAAAAATACTCCACAAAAACTGAAATTTTAATACTTTTAAAAAGTGTAAAACGGCAGAACTGCTACTGACATATGCGCTGTTACTAAGCCACTCAGAAGGATGTACAAATTTGAGCAACACTTATGGTATCCTAGTGAAAAACCTATAGGGTTATCATTTTTCGACAGGTCTCTAAGTGCTGCAACTCACAAAAAAATGGTGGAGTCAATACAAAATAAGCTAGGAAGTGAAAAGTCGTTAAAAAAGGATTCAAGTGAAGCAACATATTTAAATGTAAATTTGTATGATTTTGTTACAATCAACACTAGACTGTTTTTAAAAAAACTAAACATTCCCAGCAGCGGATTTGCCAGTGGCTACAATAGAACTAATACAGAATAAATTACCAGGTAAGGAAGCATTACTTTTTTCAAAAAGTAATGCGTCTGCATATAGCAGAAGTAATTAACTCATACCTCATTACCTAGAATGTAGCATACAAGGAAAAGTAATGCAGTAATTTTTATAACTTAATACAAGTAGTATGTTACTCCATAACTTCTAGGTAATGCTGAAGGGAGGCGATCACTTACCTCCTGTCTCATTCAATGTTAAATGTAAGGCCTTTTATGCATAGTAAGGTAATATAGTCGGAAGTAGTGGTCATTACAAGGTAATTGATGCTTCATATATTCGGAATATATTCCATCCGCGACTGGGTTTCTACTGAGTTTTTAAAACTTGACCTTGATAAGTGGCTTAATAACAGCGCATATGTTAGTGGTCTTCAAATAATCACTTAGCTCAATGTAATCAATGATTCGGCATAGAAAATTTTAAAAACATCCGCCAAAAAAACAAAAAAACCTATAAAAGCTTAGATTATTATAAATGATTTTTCGCCAAAAGATATTCCATATGTATTTTTGTTTAGGCAACACATTATTAAAAATGCTTTAAGTCGTAAATATCTCCAAAATGACCTTAAAACGATTTGCGCAATATCTGAAGGTAACATTTTTTGGGTATTAAGGTATTTCTGTTCTCATTAGGAATGAAACTTTAAAGAAATGGCCGCGCACCCACGAAAAAGAGACCTACAATTTTACTCATATAGTTTTGAACTGGTCTAATGTATATAGTGACCACAACTTGGTCTCACAGCACATATACACCAAGTTTAAATAAACAAACATGCACCACTCAGGAATTATAATGATTTCTGAAAAGTGGGCGTAGTTATAGTTAGACCCAGCCCATTTGCGGTTGAGTTGCCGCGAGTAATTATAAAAAAAAATATAAACTGGCCATTTCAGCGCTAGAAAAGACTTTAACCGGGCTTCAATTGATCAATCGTGTTGTGCGTGCTATTAAATGTTTGAACACAAATGATCGAGAGCTGGACCAACGAGTTTAAAGCCGACTCAAAACGGTTTATGTTCTCAAGAAGCTTTACATGGCAGTTTTTACTCTCTGAGATTTGCCATTGTCTGCAGAGAGGTGACGACCGAGCAGAAAAACTATTTCAGTTGAAAAAACTTTCTGTGTGAGCTGCCATTGAACCCGGGCTATCGCGGTTCTTTAGCTTAGAAGCCGCGCACTCTACCCACTAGGCTACGGCCGGGAGTAATTCCACGAACTACATTACAAAATGTTATTCCAATACAACGGAATTCGTCTGAAATATAGCTTTTTTATTGATTTGTGGGTGGTAATAGGGGGTGTGGCAATTTTTTTATTTATTATTTGAGATATTGGCCTTGGCAACAAATGCTGTAATTTTGATGCTCTTAGATGTTACTGTTCGTGAGATCTTAACGGACACCAACCCGCACGAACGATTTGTATGAGAGTGTATGGAAAAATCTTAAAAATGTCATATCTCCGGATATACTATGCAAACCTCACATCAACTATAAACAGACCATCACCAACGTACTTTGAAATTTTGGTAGAAATCGGTCGACTCGTTTTTACAGTTAGTGGTTGTAACGAACCCTTTTGCTCGTTACTGATTTTTGCTGAGGTAGGCTCAGTGAGTAAACCAGGGGTTCTTACAAAATAATTTATTTGCCAATGATTCCGTTGTTTTAAATAAGAAAGCCAGCGTTTTGGTTTTAAACTGTAGAGTAAGTCTTTATTATTTTTCATTTGATTTATTTATTACTTAACGAGTACGTTACTTAATTATTATTAATTATTAAGCATTATATAAATTAAATTGATATAATTTATCCTTGCTTATTCATATTTATTCCGTTACTTGCTATGATCCCTATCGCTGTGAGTGACTATGATAGAACTCAGATTAAAACTATGTTCGAAGGGTGGAGGTACATTCGCTTAAGATAACTACGTTTTGATCTTAGAGTAAACAACGTTCGAAGGGTGAGGACACCTTCGCTTAAGATAACTACGCCTGATAACTACGCTTAAGATAACTACGCCTGAGTTTAGAGTAAAACTATGTTCGAAGGGTGAGTACACTTTCGCTTAAGATAACTACGTTTTGAACTTATAGTAAACAAAGTTCGAAGGGTGAGTACACCTTCGCTTACGATAACTACGCCTGAGCTTAGAGTAAAACTATGTTCGATGGGTGAGTACACCTTCGCTTAAGATAACTACGTTTTGAAATTAGAGTAAGCAACGTTCGAAGGGTGAGTACACCTTTGCTTAAGATAACTACGCCTGAGCTTAGAGTAAAACTATGTTCGAAGGGTGAGTACACCTTCGCTTAAAATAACTACGTTTTCAACTTATAGTAAACAAAGTTCGAAGGGTGAGTACACCTTCGCTTACGATAACTACGCCTGAGCTTAGAGTAAAACTATATTCGAAGGGTGAGTACACCTTCGCTTAAGATGACTACGTTTTGAACTTATAGTAAACAAAGTTCGAAGGGTGAGTAGACCTTCGCTTACGATAACTACGTTTTGAACTTAGAGTAAGCAACGTTCGAAGGGTGAGTACACCTTCGCTTAAGATAACTACGTTTTGAACTTATAGTAAACAAAGTTCGAAGGGTGAGTACACCTTCGCTTATGATAACTACGCCTGACTTAGAGTAAACAACGTTCGAAGGGTGAGGACACCTTCGCTTAAGATAACTACGTTTGAACTAACTACTCAGTCTCAAAGCATGTGCATGCTACTGCGCCTGCGACAAGACTGCCTGTCCTAAGCAAACGCGACTGCTTTATATTCTCCCGTTGCCTTTCTGTTCCGTGTTCACTTCTTTTGTTTTCCCTGCCTGTGTATATGTGACTGTGTACATGGCTTTGCATGTTCGTATGTGTGTATTTATTATTTGTTTACTTATTTGTTATTCAATACATTATTATTTCTTCAACAGAATATATATAACTTAATATTATATATTTTACCTAATAAGATATAATATAATATAATAATTTCCATACATTTTATTCATAATATATAATAAATCTTTAAATTTAATTAAGATAGTTTAATTTACATTTCATGTTTTGGTTGTTTACATTTTCCATATTTTTAATTAAGTTAACAATTCATTTATATAATTTGTGAGACCCAAATTGTGTAACAATTTGAGTCCTCACATGGTGATATCAAAATGTACACTTCTTTTATGTATATAGAATATAGATAGATACATATATAATTAAAGGATATCGAAATCAGTGGATCCCTCATCCAGCAGTTTTTATTTTAAAAAATCACTTTTTCGCCAAAAATCACCGGTTTTTTCGCCGTAACTTTTTATCAATCTAAAATAACTACCTAAAAAATGGGTGCTTAAAAATAAAAGGAATCTGGGACACCAAAGTTGTAAAAAGGAAGATTTTTAGATTCAAGAAATTTTTTAGTGCAACAGTGTTCAGAATTCGATCAACACTGTTTTTGGGGTACTTTTCACTAAAATCGTTTTAAGTTTGCTGTTCATTTGCTATAAATATGTAAATTTTTGACTGTTCACCACGAAAGGTGAACTATTTAAAAAATAGTAAATTTACTAAAATTTTTACTTTACTCGTGGCGGTCGTAGCCTAGTGGATATAGTGCGTGGCCCCTAAGCTAAAGAACCGCGGTAGCCCGGGTTCAATTCCAGCTCAGACAGAAAATTTTTTCAATTGAATTAATTTTTCTGTTCGGTCGTCACCTCTCTGCAGACAATGGCAAACCTCAGAGAGTAAAAATTGCCATGTAAAGCTTCTTGAGAACATGAGCCGTTCGGAGTCGGCATAAAACACGTAGGTCCAGTTCTCGGTCACTTGTGATCAAAATTTAATAACACGCACAACACATTTGATCAATAGAAGCTAGGTCAAAGTCCTTCCAAGGGCTGAAATGGCCAGTATATTTTTTTTTTATTTTTAAATTTACTAAAATTTACTGAAAATTATTGGACTTATAGATTTTTGTGAAAAATACCCTTTCAAAATTACTTTCCAAAAAAGTTTAATTTGTTAAGTTTTGATTTTTTTTATGTTTTTTTTATATATCAATAGATTACACCAAGTCTTTTTGGACAATACTTAATTTTTCCAAATTTACTGAAAAATGGCAAATTTATAGTGATTTTAGTGAAAAATACCCAAAATGTTGACCGAATTCTGAACACTGTTGCACTAAAAAATTTCTTGAATCTAACCATCTTCCTCTTTACAACCTTGGGGTCCAAGATACCTTTCATTTGCACCCAACTTTCGGGTAGTTGTTTTAAATTGATAAAAACTTACGGCGAAAAAACCGGTGATTTTTGGCGAAAAAGTGATTTTTTAAAATGAAAACCGCTGTATGACAGTTCCAACGATTTCGATATCCTTTCGGATTTAAGATCTACTTGAATCCAGCTCCCAGACTATGAGTGTCGAAAAAAGTGTTTTTTTACGCCTGAACAAAACGATCCACATTAATATATAATATAGATATAGATTTGTCAACAGATTTTTTTTTAACTTTTGAACAAAAAAAAAATTCAATGAAATATATTTTCATGTCTTTTTTTTCATTCTTAGGTAACGATGTTTTATGGAAAACTCGTTGTATTGCTCAAAATTTCCTTGTTTGGAGAGAAGTCCCAATTTTCAACATTTTCATGATAATATTTTTATATCTTATTTTGTTAGTCCAAATATTCAGAATTTTTTAACGGAGCGAGAATCGGAGATACATATGCTAATATGTACAACTCTAATGGATAGTTCCATAGGTTTGTTCTTATTATTTAAAATGTCGTGCTATTTTTAATTCTTTTTATTTTGATTCGAAAACTATGGTCACCATAAAAATATACAGCCCCGCAGCAATAACATATTTTAGCGTTGATTAAAATAATCTGCCCATTATTATAAGCCCCTAGTTATTTAAAAAAAAAACTTATAAATTTTTTTTTGTATTTTAATTTTATGGCACAATTAAGAGTTGCGTTTGAGCAGAAGATTAAAGTTGTGGGCGTTGTTATATCCTCTGAAAAATTTAAAATATTTTTTTTTGGTTTTTTTGTGCAAAACAAAGTTAAAATTACACTTGGAAAGAATTAAATGACGTCAAACTTTTTACTTAATATATTTAATCGATTTTATTTTTTTGTTTTTAAATTTATTGCTAGTATTTAAACGAAAATGTGTCACTCAAGTATTGAAATTGTTGCCGAGCGAGAGTGTACGTGCGGTCTGGTCTTTCTTGTTGGCCGTGCTGAAATTTTGGCAATGCTTCTTCTTTTTCCGCAATACTTTATATACTAAACGCTCCGTTTTTGTTGCTCTTATTTTTTTTTTCTAGTTTTTCGCTTAATTATTACAAACGCCTCGAAAAGCTTGCAACTTTTAAAATTAATGAGTTTACAAGTTGTTGTTGTGTTTAACTTGTTTTGTTTTTTTGTTTTGATTTTGCTGACATTTTTTGAAATTGTCAGTTGTTTCATTTTTATAAAGAGAATATTAAAAAAATTATTTCCTACATTCGCTTAATCTAAATATATGTTTGGATATCTTGACAGTTTTTTGAATTTTTTTTTTTGGTTTTGTTTTGTAAAATATGTTTCGTATTAATTTTGTGCTTCGTTATTGCACTTAATTGCAACTGAATGCAAATTTGCTACGTTTTCAGGTTAATTAATTCAGATATATTGTACAGAGTATAAATTTGAAACTCGTGTTTTCATATTGAATTATTTTAACATCCATTTTGCCTAAAAGAGAAAAAAAAATACTTTTTTTATTATGACAATATTTTTAAAACATTTTAGTAAGCTAAAGTTTTAAAGAAGTAGTTTAAGGGAATATAACAAAAATATTGTGTAACACAAAATATCGTAAAATAGAGCAATAGAGTGCAACTATTTACGGAGTTGAAAGGTGATGTCGAGTTGAGCAAAAAATCATATGGAAGGGGGGGGGGGTCAGTTTTCACATCCTTAGTAGTTAAAGGGTTAATTAGTATTTCAATACTTTGATGCAAATTATTGTTTTTACCAGAAACTCTTACACACGGAAAACTTATTTTAAAAAGTCATTTGAAAGGCTAAAATAGTTGATCATCGCAGCAAATATATTAAACTTAGAGTTAATTAAAAAAGAACTTGGATTTTAATATATTAAATGAAAGATAAAACTGTAAGCTTTATACATATACTATATTTTTGACACCTTAATGCTGCATATTTTTGAGAAAATAACGGATTTATCACTAATTAAAAGCAAAAGTAATAGAAAACCGCTCACAAAATTAAAATTAATGCCTTTATTTATTTTATTTGTATTTTTTCTAATAGATAATTTAGTTATCTTTCAAATGACATGCCAATATTTTAGATCTTTTAGATAATGGTGAATATATAGATATTTTACCGAGCAGATATTGTACCAAGCAAAAAATTTTAAAAATCGATAACTAGTTGAGGTATCGTTTTTTTTGTTCGACTAAACATATTTTTTTTTGTTCTGAACAAAAAACCATTTTCAAATCGTGGCGACGCCAGTTTTTGTAATAAAGAATATAGCAATATATCGAATAACTACCCAGCAAACCAAAGTTTCCGAATTTGTCTGAATTCCGATAAGTTTGTAACTATTTCGAGAAATCTTAACGAATTCGTAACTATTTTGCAACAGTAATTTCGGAACATTTCCGAATAATTTGAAAGAGTTCCGAAATCAAATTTTCAAATTTAAATTCTGAGGTTTTTTAAATATTTCGAGTTGAAAAAATTGGTAGACCATGAGCCCAGCGGCATTTTAAAAAATTTTCCATTTGTAAAATAATTTCGTTTTAAACAACTTTTACTTTAACACATATGATACTAGAGATGGTTCTAATATTAATTTTTACAGATGCAGATACAAACGACATGTCAAATTTACATTTGTATATGTTCCATAGTAGTAGTTGCAAAGGATCTGTAATTTTTAGCATGTCATATGTACGAAACATTAGTCTGGGGCATCTTTAGCGGATTGATTGACCAAACTTTGATGTGAAATTGTTATTTACAATAATTTTGTATTGCATACGGTACAAAAATCATTAAGAGATCGTTGCGAATTTGATGCTTCATTTCGTTACGAATTCGGTGCTACAATTCGTTAAGAAATTGTTATGAATTTGTTACGAAAACGATAATTCAATTGTTTACGAATTTGTTTCGAAATCGATACGTCAATTCTTTACGAATTTGTTACGAACTCGTAACGAATACGATACTCCAATTCTTTTCGAATTTCTTACGAATTCGTTACTAAAATTCCTTCCGAATTTGTAACGACAATTCGTTACGAATTCATGTCAACCCCTTTATACGATTTTCATTAAGAAATCGGAACGAATTCGGAAACTTTGGTTTGCTGGGTAATTTTTTTAAAAAAATTCACACTGAAACACTGAAACATAACTTTTTTCTGAGAAGACAACAAAACCCTGGTTGATATTTATATTTGAGAGAGAATATATTTTTTTTACATATTTACACTGGTGTTGTCAAATGAATGGACAACGTATAATAATTAAATCATGTTCTTACCAAAATGTAAATATAAGAATACAAGTAATATTAAATCAGCAACAGACTCATAATTGGTGCTTTAAAAAATTTTTTTATAAAATTATGAAAGAAAACCTCATGATGAAATTTAACACCGATAAAGTGCAGGGGAAAAAGCTCTTAAAAGTTATGAAAGCTTCATGCATATCGTATTAGGCCATACATACAATTTGTTTAATTTAAAAAACCAATTCCTTGTTTATTTTCCTTTCTTTCATTGAAGCTACAAACGCTGACAACAATTTATCCACTGAGAAACTGAGAGTAATTGACAATTAAAAAAAAAAAAAAATGCATAAGAGGGTTTTTCTTAAGAGAAAACACATCTTGTGTTAATAAACTTTTTACTTGATTATTTTAATTTATTCCTTTTAATTATTTGTTTTATCAATTTACTTATGTACTTTACTCTTATTTTATATTTTTTATTTATGATATACACCTATTTTATGACTCTGTGTGAATGATTCTATGTTTATCAATTTGCTTATCAATTGAACAGCATCTTTATGTAAAACGAAACAAAGCCTTAACGCCGTGAAAGCAACGAGCAATAATACCACTTTCAGCCTTTGTTTCGTTATACATAAAGGTGCTGATGCAGATGACTCCTATATAAACTTTTAAAATAAAATTTTATATGAACTTAAAGCTCGGTTTAAAATGGCTAGGTGCAGTTTTCAAAACAACTTCAAAGCACATTAAAAAAAAATTAACTTTCTTAAAATTTTTGTAGTGGAGCACCCTCTGACGTAAGTTGAATGTCAAAAGAGTTAGTAAAAAAGGATTCATCAACCCAATGAAGGTGTAAAATTAGACTTGAAATCGTTGCTTTCGTTCATGATTGAAATCTGTCGTGAAATTTTATAAAATTTCAGGGCTGAAAAGGCACTTGAAAAGACACTTGTATGAAAATTTCAGCCATGATTTCAGTAATGAAAAACGTTTAGTTTCAAACCTTTTTTTTTTTTTTTTTTTTTTTTTTCAATAATTTTATTATTAAAATATAATACATTCTTAATGCTAAAAACCTGCTAAGCCTTATGGCTTGTCTGCAGGTTAATGTTATTTAAAAATGTTTAAACTAATTAATATTTTCAAATTTTTAAATTTACTAAATTTCAATTAATTTCATTGTGAGTTTAATAAATAATTTTTAATAAGCTTTTTTTATTTTGACCGTATTTGTGGTATTAATCAAGTTGTTTGGCAGTTCATTGTATATTGTAGGTAAGGTGACTTTCAGTGTTCGATCTCCATAGGTGTTTTTGGTAGTTTCGACCTTAAATCTACCAGATGTGCGAAGTCTGGTATTGTATTGGTGATTGATTCTTTCTAAAAGTTCGGGTTCATTAAATTCAGTTAATATCGTTAGACGATATATATTTTTGACGTTAAGTATTTTTAGTTCACGAGGTAAGTTTTTTGATTCGTTGTTGTTGCTTGTGTTATGATTGTTTGTTGAGCTGTTGTTGTTGGTTTCGATTGCAGTGTTGTTTTCTGGCAGATTGTTGGTAGGTATTTGCAGATTGTTGTTTGTTGAGCTGTTGTTGTTGGTTTCGATTGTTGTGTTGTTATCTGGCGGATTGTTGGTGAGTAATTGTGGATTGTTGTTATTTCTGATGCTGTTTATTGACGTTATATTGTTGTCATTGTTGAAAAGGATATTGATGTTGTTGATGGTACCATTGCTGATATTTGAAGTTGTGTTGTTATTGCTTGTGAGATTATTGTTTGTTTCGTTATTATTAATTTGAAGTGGTGTATTGTTGCTAATGTTGTTGTTTCTGATGTATAAATTGTTGTTGTTGTTTGTGAGATTATTGTTTGTTATGTTGTTGTTAATTCGAAGTTGTGTATTGTTGCTAATGTTGTTGTTGTTGTTGTTGGATAAATTGTTGTTGTTGCTGGATACATTGTTGTTGTTGTTGTGATACATATGTTTCATCCATAGGATTCTAAGGACACGGTTTTGTGTCTGTTGCAATCTTTTACAATGGGAAGAGTTGCCCCACGCAGATATACCATGCCTTATATACGATTCCGCTATTGCAAAGTACGCTTGTCGTAGTACAAAATATGGTGCTGAGTAGCTTAGGTGGTATAAAGAAAATGCTGCTTTACGCAACTTCTTTTGTAGTTCATTAATGTGTACTTTCCATTTGAAAGTATCATCAATATGTACCCCTAGATATTCGTAATGGTTTACTAGTTGAATCGTAGTACTGCAGTTATCATTTATATCATTTGTTTTATTGTGTATGCACTCTACATCGTGGTATTTTAGTTTAACATTAGATTTTTTCATATTTGGCTGTCTGATATGCATTATTTTTGTTTTGGAGGCGTTTATGACTAAACCATTATCATGACACCATTTACACACGGTATCAAGTTGTTGTTGCATCGATTTGATTGCATTTTCAATATTTTTGTTGGTAACAATAATTGCTGTATCGTCAGCATAGGCATAAGTTTGGCAGTTGTTCAAAGTATTTAACATATTGTTTGCGTAAATTAAATATAGCAGTGGGCCGAGTTTTGATCCTTGTGGAACTCCCTGGTTTGTTTCTACTTCCGCACTAATTTTGTTGTTGATTTTGACTCTGTACGTTCTGAGATTAAGATAGTCACTAAACCATGACAGTACATGCCCTCTTATACCATTTCTTTCAAGAATTGTTAAAAGTTTTGAATGTGATAGCGTGTCGAAAGCTTTACTAAAGTCTATGAATAAGACTAGGCAGTGCTCTACGTTACCAATGGCAGTGTTAATGGTATTTGCAAATCGTCCTAGTAGCTGATTTATGTTTTTTTCTTTTTGGAAACCATACTGATTTTTATTGATGATCTTGTATTTATTTAAAAAAGCATTTAGCCTTTTGACTATAATTTCCTCTAATACCTTTTCTATGACCGGTAGTATGGATATGGGTCTATAATTATTAACATCATCTTTCTTACCGCTTTTGTATATCGGTCTTATAATCGATGTTTTTAAAATTATTGGAATCATTGCCGAGGAAATACTTTGATTTATCAAAGAAGTAATTATTGGTGTTAAAGTTGTTGCATTATTTTTAATGTCTTTGGCTCGAATTCCATCATAGCCTGCACTTTTTCTTACGTTTAGTTTATTTAAAATGTTAAAGATTTCTTCTTCAGTAGTATGTTCAATATACATTGAATTTTGTAAAGATATCTCCCGATTTATATTACTTGTTTCTATATCACAATTGTGTAATATTTTTATCACATTTTCATTAAAGTTTATGGCAAAATTTTGTAATGTGTTTTCAAAATTTTGATTCAGAAAGTTTTTTAAAATTTGTTCATCTAAATTTTTAACAGTTTTACCCTGTATCTCATTTATGAGTTGCCAAGTAACACGCGGGTTACTACGATTTTCGACAAATTTTTGACGGTAGTAGCTATTTTTTGCATATAAAATAGTTTTATTTAGTTTATTTCTATATTGTTTATATTGAAATTCATAATTTTGATTTCTTTTATTATTTTTCCATTTTTTAAAAAGTTTATCCCGATATTCGCAGCATTGCACTAACTCATCACTGATCCACGGATTTGTAGATCTTTTTTTATTTGTTTTTTTGATCACTTTAGATTTTTCATATATTTCATTAAACTTTTTATTGATATTGTTATAGAAATTATTTATATTGTTTTGGTTTATTAAATTATTCCAATTAGTTTCATTTATTATTTTGTTTACTTTAAAAGTACTTATGTATGTCTCTTGATTTGAACAGTTTAGCGATCTCTGATGGTTTATTTGATCGTTTGAAACAACATGTTCGATATAACAGAGTAAAGAAAAGTGATCTGATATGGTTGTTTTAATTACGGCGGCATGAGCATTAGCTTGAGTTCGTGTGTTTTTGACGAGACAATGATCAATACATGTTTGTGTGTTTTTTTTAACATCGATTCGTGTTGGTTCATTTATCATGATTTGTAACCCGTTTGACTGACACATATCAATATAGTTAGTAACCGTATTATTATTACACAAAATATCAATATTTATATCACCCACGATAACAACGTCTTGTTTGATACGAACTTGTTTGATCACTTGTTCTAATTCTATTATAAACCTGTTTTTGTTCAGTTTGGGTTGGCGGTATATTGCTAGGAGCGAAGGAGGTTGTTTGTTTATCTCAATTTCTAATTGTATAAGTTCAAAGAAGACAGTATTTATTTTTATTTGCGTGCTATTTATGTTTTCTTTTATATACACTACGACACCCCCGCCTTTTTCTTTTCCCCTGTTTAAAATATAAGAGTTGAAACCATATATATTGTAAAAAGAAATTTCTTCGTCGGTTATGTTTGTTTCGACGAGAACAATAATTTGAATTTTTTCTATTATGTTATTTATTGTTGTTAAAAAAGTTTGAAAATTTTTTCTTAGTGATCGAATGTTCATGAATATTAACGAAAAGGGGTAACTTAAATGTTTATTTTCAATTTGACTAAAATGATCATAATTAAATGTTGTTTTTGGATTCATTTTTGATTTTTAAAAATTATTTATTTAATTTTGGTTTTTTTTTTTTTTTATTTTTTTTTTAAAGCGAAACGAAATTTTATAAATTGTTTTAAAATTCATTATTTATTAACTCAATATCAGTTGTACTATGAATCATTATTTTCGGGGAGTTATCGTTTTTTCTAACACATACTGTGCCATTTTGGATCCATACGTGCTTCCAGTTACACTCTTTAGCCTTTGTTTTAGCAGACCATAACAATCGGCGATTATATGCTGTAAGCTGGTCGTTTATATATATAAAATTATTATTTACGTTATCGTTGGCTTGATTAAGTAAATTTGATTCGATTCTGTGACGTTTAATTTTGCTCATTAACTCTCGTTTTTTGCTGAGTGTTGTGAATTCCACGACAGTAAATTCAGTGGTTCCTTTATTACCAGTTTTTTGGAATCGATACGAGTTGTTGATATCAAAGTTATTAATTTCCACCTCTACTGACTCTGCAATTGTTTTGATTATTTCATTTGCACTTAAAGTTGAATTTGTAACGTTTTTTATTTCGATATTGTTTTTTAGTAAAGATTGATCAATTTTATTAACCGACATATCCAATTGATTTATTTTTTGGTCTTGTTTTTTATCGCATTCGTACAGATCACTCACTTGTGTAGCTAAAGTGGTTATAGACGTAGCCATTGCTTTTATCGCATCTATTAACTCAACTATAACATTCGTATTTTTTTCGTTATTAACATTGACCGTGTTGTTTAAAAGTTCAATTGATAATTTAAGTTCTTTTAACTCCGATTGCACCGATATTAAGTTCGAATTAATTAAATTTTCAGAATGCGAATCTTTAAATTTTTTACTTGAGCAATTGCTATCATTATCATCGTCATCTTGCCTTTGTTTTTTTTGCTGGGATATAAAATCAAAAACATTGGGTGTACCGTTTGTGTTTGAATCAAACACACCACTTCCCTTACACTTGTGACACCGCCAATCTTGTTTTTTTGTTCCCATATTGTAGTGCGTTTTTTCTGACAACGAACAGCAGGGGGTAAAGTGATAATTAGAATTGCACTTGAAACACTTTACATATTTAGTTGTTGTTATGTTTGAGTTGCACTCGTTACACAAAAGGCTCTTATTTGTTGTTTTTTTTTTCGTTTTCTTTTTATATTAATATTTTTGTGTATTAGAATATTTTATGTGAGGAAAAAAAGAGTAAAATAGTTTTTAATAAGAAAGCACTTAATTTATAACGAAATTTATAAGTTTTCACTTTAATAAAGAGGATTTTTTTCACAGTTTTTAAATGTGTAATTTTTGTATTTTTTTAAATGTTTTTTTACACTTTTTTTATATAAAAGAATATTTTGTTAAGACGATATGAAAAACACAACCGCTCACAATGAGATAACACTTTGGTATAGATCTATAGAGAACCTGAGTTCATAGCTGGAGTTCAGATCAGAAATCATTGGTGAAACAACCTGAATTCATAGCTGGTATTCAGATCAGAAATCATAGGTGAATGTATAAAAAAAATTAATACCGAATTTAAGCCTGAGGAGGCGGACACTTGTATGAAAAAAATCAGGGCTGTTCTTAAAGAGCACTCAGGCCTCTGTCAGGCCTGAATTCCAGCGTGATCAGGCAAGATATTTTCTGCTGGGATTCTTCATGTAAAAAGTGATAACAAGGTGCACCCTGTTGATGTTTCATAGAGCTTTCATATACGTTCTATTTTATTGTAGCTTTTATAAGATCAAAAAATTATTATTGCATACTTATAGGCATTTTTTTTTTAAATTTATTCGATTTGTTTAAAAACCATTTATGTTAATAGACAGTAAATTAAAAGTGTGAGGAACACAATTATTTTTAGAATACATTTTAATTGCTCGAAACGTTTAATTTATATAAAAGGTATGTATGGCTTGTGACACTATTAGCAATATGATAAATTAGTTGGCGTTTTCAACGCCAAACGGATGAGTGCGTCCATTTGACAGACTTGTCTGCATACTATCCTATCTAGCATAGACGCAAGAAGAATACAAACAATAACAAAGGAAAAACTGAAAAAAACAATGAAAAGTAAAAAACTAGTACAATGCCATTGAAGTATTTTTGATACACTTTTAAGCTGTAAACTGCTAATTAGCGTTACTAGACAAATTGCTATGTTGAAATAAGCATTGTGTAAGTGACATGTAAGTGGATATGTTAGTGTATTTCAGACTTTTATTTGAAAATGTTAAAAAATCCCAAAAATGGTGAAATTTTTCGAATTTTGATTACAAATTATAAAGGGTATTCAGAGGTAGTCTTGTTGCGGTGTTAGATTGCTGAAGTGTTGATTATTTCAACAACACAACAACAAAATGCACGTCTTGTCATATTTTAACAACTCAACACTCTAACAATACCTCGACCCTATTGTTGAGTGTTGGTACGGTGTTGAATATTTTAACAATCTAATTTTGACAGAAGTGTAGGTGCAGCAAAATAATTTATTGAGTGTGCTCACACGTACATCAAAATTTCAACAATCTAACACCGTAACAAGACTACCTTTGAATACCCTTATAAATATATTGGCTGGTGTAATAGTTGTAAAAAAATAAAGTGTCTGATATTATAGGTCGGAAAAAGCTCTTCTAAATTGCACCAACAACTTTTAAATATTTGCTATAGGATTAACCCTTTGACGACGAATGGGTGAAAAATAAGTCATTTACATTTCTAAGTCGTGTGAGCACAATTTTCGAGATATTCTTATAAAGTTGTGCTTAAAGGATAAGAAATCAATGTGGTTTTTAACGTGTGCCATATTTTTTGAACTTTTTTAATTTCAAAGAAAAAAAAACTAGGAAGTCAAAAAAAATTTTTTTGCTATAGGTATATATTAATCTCGATTTCTCAGAGAATACAGATATAGGTACCACAACGATTTTCAAATATGAGCGGATACATTTTTTCATACCAATTATGTCAAAACCTTTATGAATCAGCCACTCCAACAAAGTAAAAAATTTCCGGATGGGTTTTCTGGATTTTTCTGGTTTTTTCAATACAGTTTAATTTTATTTTATTTCATAAAAATTTTTTTCCTATTTCACTTTTGTATAGAAATGTGAAATCGATGATGACAATTCCATAAAAAATTTTTAAAATTTACAGCGGTTTGTTTCTCGTCCTTAAAGGGTTAAAGATAATGCACTTTTCATCAATTTTTTTGATTTTCTTTTATGTTATTTTCACTAAATTCAAATAACTTCATTATGTCTAATGCGATCCTTGCTATCAAGATATTGTTGGAAAAGTTTTGAGTGATTGCATTAATTCCTAGTCAGAATTTCTAAAATTTCTAAGAACATATTTATATGTTAAGTAAATTTCATGTAAAGTTGCGTTATCTTTTTTCCGATTGCAAAAATTTAAAATTCTTCGATACAGATTCAAAGAACTTTTTCCGGCCTTAAATTTTTGACACTTTATTTTTTCACGACTACTACTTTGATGTTTTGATAAAGTCAAAGCCAGTCAAAAGTTAAGCTTATAAAGGTTAAAAAAGCGCACTAAGAATATAGCGCTCAAAACTTTTGTGTTACATGGGAGGAATGCGTGGTTGAAGGTGGATTTCAAAAAATATTGTAACTTCAACTCACATACTCATATATTGGCCTACGACGACTCCTCCTATTTTTTCAAACAAATACGACAAGATTTTAAATAAAATGAAAACAAGATTTTTAAGAGTTTTTAATCAATAATGTAATGATATTTGAGAATTGTTTGCAATATTCTTCGGATCAGTTTTTAACAGGCGGAGCAAATTACTATCCACAGGCTTAAATTACTATTTATCCACAGGCGGAGCAAATTACTAATATTGGTAATAGTAATAGTATCTTAGTTATCTTAGTAATATCAGATGATGAAGTATATGATACTCTCAGGACACTTGATTCGAATAAAGGAGCCTGGTTTGATTTGCTTCCTCCCTTATTTTTTAAAAAATGCGCTCATTCGCTTAATGCTGCTTTAACGATCATTTTTAATAAATCTCTTTCAAATTGAGTTTGTCTTGAAGAGTGTAAAAGTGCTTATATCTCGCCGATTTTCAAATCTGGTCAAAAACATCTAGTTGAAAATTACAGACCGATCGTTAAGCTATCGGATATACCAAAGGATCTGGATAAAATTGTAAAAAAGCACATATTTAACACAGTTAAAAACCATATTGCAATCCAGCAACATGGTTTTTTTGTTGGAAGATCCACAAGCAATAATTTAGCTTTTTTTCTAATTTTTGCATAAGCGCTGTAGAAAAAGGATCGCAAATCGATGTTTTATATGCTGACTTTGTAAAAGTCGCAAATCGCAAATCGATGTTTTATATACTGACTTTGTAAAAGCGTTTGATAGTCTAAACCATAAGACTCTGTTATCTAAACTTCGTCAAATGGGAATTCACTCTAACTTTTTGAGATGGTTAGGCTCATACTTGTCAAGTAGGAAATTGGTAGTAGATGTAAAATCGGGAGTTCCGCAAGGTAGCTACTTAGGCCCTCTTTTGTTTATTTTGTTCATAAACGATTTATCTAAAACTTGCACTTCATATAAGATCCTGCTTTATGTAGATGATTTGAAAATGTTTAAGATTATAAACAACCTTGAGGATTGTAACAATTTTTAAAATAATATTAACCAACTTATTTCCTGGTGAAGCATAAATGGAATGAATTTAAACTTTTCTGTCATATCTTAACAAATTCTCGCAAACAATCATCTATATATTACAATTATTAGTTTTTGCCCTAGGAAAAAAACTAATCAAATGGTAGAGCACGACCAAACAGAAACAGCTGAAAACAAATCAGCAAAAATCTAAAAACAACTTCAGTAAACATGCTTTGTTGTTGGTCCAGCAGATTGTTGGACTCCATATAATAACATAAGCATAAAGACTAAAGTAAAGCAAAAATACAACAAGAAATGTGAGCAGGTTAAATAGGAGAAAACGGCGCTAGTGCGCACTTGCACGAGGTATCACAAAGATTTCTGATGAAGCCTTTAGCACGGCCGAAATTGCAATAAAATCAGCTAGTGATTTTTTCCTTTTCATACTGAAAAAACTTTGTTGTTGTTGTTGTTGTTGTTTCTTTGGAAAGATTCGTTAGAACAATTAATTGTTCTAACTTTGACCTTAAGCTCAGTAAACGATTTTAAACTATCAAACAAATAGAATTTGTATTTAAAATCAAGTATGATTTAAACTATCAAACATTTAGAATTTGTATTTAAATCATATAAAATCAGCAAATTACAATTATTTTTATAAGTCCAATATTACTTTTACACGCGTCGAATCCATTAAAGACTTGGGAATTTACTTTGATACCAAATTATCATTCGGGTCTAGGGCTGCCAGGTTTTTTTTTTAAATATAGGGTTTTACAAAAAATAAATCGGGACATAGGAAAAAAATCGGGAAAAATATGTATGCATGTCGTTCGTTTTTTTCAATAACGTCACAACTCAAAAAATACAATACTTTAGTTAAGTACATAGAAATACTTGTCATAGATCAATTTTAATTGTGTGAACGATAACGATATCTTATTTACTTTTCGCTATAGAGGAAAATGTGTCGCTCAATAGTTCAGTACCACAGCAAAAGTTTTGATGCAAATGTGACATACATTCTTACGGACACTGCTTCCAGAAGACATTCTATGTATCAAACTGTGCTTCTTTTTAGCCTTATAAAGAATGTGGCATTTTTAGAAAAAACCTTCTGGAAGACATTCAAATGGCATTTCTATTCAATTAAAGTGCAAATATTATATATAATTATAACACCGTGCAACAATTATGGGAAAAGTTTTGCATACACGAAGTAAACCAAATACACGTGAAACTAGAGGCAAAAGATAGTAAAACTGCGTTTTCACTTTTTTTCGAGAAGATCAGGATTTTTTTTAAGGACCTTCAAGTTACAAAAAGTATTTTTTTGAGCAAATTTATTTAAATACTTAAAACCTTCAAAATATTGAAATATTGGTATCAAATGAAAGAGAACATTCTCTTTTATCAGAAAAAAGAAGTGCGAATACATCCGTACCAAATATGTAGATAAGTGTAACTGACTGATATTTTATCTGAAATTTATGGAAATCATTTTCAATTTTTTTGAGGTAAAAAATTCCATTCTATTTATACCAAACCAAAAAAGCTTTTAACATGTATTTTTTTTTTATTTTGATAAAAGAGATGGTCTTCTTTCATTTGCTACCCCTATTTTCGTGTTTTGAAGATTTTAGGTATTTGAGTAAATTGTTTTAAGCAACTACTTTTTGTAACTTGAAGGTAACTTAAAAAAAAAATCCTGACCTTCTAGAGAAAAAGTGAGAACGCAGTTTATATATTCTTTGTCTCTAGTTTCACATGTATATGGTTTACTTCGTGCGTGCAAAGTGCTGTCGTACGGTGTAATATATGTTTTAGATATTTTCCGTAGGATTTTTTTAACTCCCAATGAAACCCAACAACTTACTACTTACAACACCAAAATTATTTGAAAAACGGGAAAAAGGATATTTTACGTGTAATTTTTTTAAACCCCCACAAAACCCTAACACTTTTCATTTCCAACACCAAAATCACTAGTCTAGAATGTGATGAGAAAAGGGATATTTTCCTATGGATTTTTTAACCCCCAAACCACAAAAACCATTCCAGTCCATTTAATGCCTTCTTAAAGTTCTCCTGAAAACACCTACTAGAATCCTTTGATTGTAAGGCTGAAAGAAATTTTCCATTGAAAAAGTCCTAGAAGCACTTCTAGAGAAGACTAAGGAAAGCATTCCTCCCAATGACATGCATATGTTAAAAGAATGCCTTCTGGGTATGAAAGTGGAAGGGATGGAATTCAAGGATGGACTTTCCCTTCCTCTTTAGCTTCTTTTGGAAGCACTTTTTTGCTGGGACGCTGAGAATAAAAAAAACTTAAAATACGTTTACTGAAAATCGATTTTTTTGAGTAAACTTTTTTGAATAAAAAGAGCAATATGTAGCTTCAAAAAATATATTTTATTACCCAAGGAAATAAAACCACACCAAACAGTGTGTTTTTCAAGTTTTATTGGCAGCACTTGAACTGCCTGCTCTTCAGACTAAATTCAGCAATTCTGATCAGCTATTTTCTAAGTCAAATCGACACGTACAAACTGTAAGGGAAGAAGAATATCTGTACAAATTTAGTGATGTAGAAATAAAAGCATAGAAAAAATTTTTAAAAAGTAATAAAAATAAAAAAGTCGATTGTATTTCGGAAAATTGGGACATTTGGCGTCCTGCTGAAAGTCTTCGCGGGACTCACATTTTTTTTGGCTGAAAATCGGGACAATCCGCGTGGAAATAGTGACCTGGTAGCCCTATTCGGGAATATGTTTCCCACATTTTCCACAGGGAATATGTCATATCAAGAGCTAACTCTAAAGAATTTTTAGACCCATTCACATTAAAATCAATTTTCGTGAGTTTGTTAAGATCTATTCGCGAATACGCGAACATAATCTGGGATCCTTGCTATGAATGTAACATAAATCGAATTGAGAAAATTCAAAAATGGTTTAAGCGATTCGCTCTAAGACGATTATTTTCATGGGAAAATATGCCTGCGTAGTGACCTGCGTTGTAAACTGCTCGGCTAGCAAAGCTTGGCCATTAGATGCAATATGCAGAGTGTCTTATTCATTAAAGATATTGTAGATAACAAGGTTGACAGTCCAGAATTGCTTGCTCTCATTTCATTTTATGCTCCAACAAGATCTCTGAGAGAAAAAGTTTATTTCATGTATATTATCATAGAATGAATTATGGTAGCAATGAATCAATATCTAAATGCCTCTCTTGATGTAATATAGTTGCTAAATAGTAGCGTAACTATATTTTATGCGCCCGCCTGCAGTTTTCTAATAGCGCCCTGCTATTTACTTTTAGAGTAAAACTATGTTATTAGTAACACTATGTTTACTATGGTTACTAGAAGCGTAGGAGAAAACATGAGAACTCTTGACAAAAAAAAAAAGAGAACAAGAAGAGACTTTTTTAATTCAATAGTCATCATTAGAGAGGATAAAAATGTGCACGATAAAACTTGATTTATGCGCATTAAAAAGCACGAAAAATCGAAAATATGCTCGATGAATTTAAAAATATGCTCGATAAAAATACTGTAAGAGAAAAATAAAATAAAATAGTACATATCTTGGATTCCGTTCCAAGATATGTATATAGCATATACACCTAATCCTGTTTTTGCACGGTCTTTTTTTACACGATTTTGAAATAACACGGTCGACAGAAATAAACTTATCCTGTTTTTACACGTTATTTTCACGTTTTGATTTTTTTTTACACGATATTTTCTGGAACGTATGTACCGTGCAAAAACAGGATTAGGTGTATATATTTCCAATCTTATAAATGTTTGGAATAGCATTGAGCACTCAAAGTACGCAAAAAAAAATAAAAATTAAAAAATGGCACGCGTTGAAAAAAAATGTACAAAAAACCTCCTTTTTTGCTATACAAAAAAAAAATATGAGTTTTTTGGCTTTTTATAGGTTTAGTGTCTTAACAGAGTCTATAAAGATCACAATGAATCAAGATTCATCGAAATTGATCAAGTAGAACTCCAGATATCTTAGAAGCCAATTCGAAAAACCTTGTTTCGAGATTTAAAGGTTCCTGAATATTACGCGATATGCGAATATAATGTATGTTAAATCTTTTTTCTATTTCATCTTTTTTCTAAAATTTTGTATACGGGTTCTTAAGACCTTACAGAACCATATTCTAATGAAAAACTAAAATTGATTTTTAATTTTTTACACACTGTAATAGTACCTTAAATGTTTTGTATTTGACGTTACCTGTTAACTAAAGATTTTGACTTACGTCACAAAATATGACCAACTGAATGATTAAAATAACATCAGTAGCTGACTTGCTGAAAATATGAAAGCTAACGGGTAAATCGACTTCGACCATAATCGAGTTTTGCCAAACAAAGGTGACTCAAAAACGTTTTGCTCAAAAAAATCGAATTTTTTCACGTCGATTATTGCACCTTGAGAAATCGTAGTTACGTGACTTAAATTTTATTTAAGGACATATTATTAAATTATTTTTTATTTATTGTTGTTAATTTTTAACAATAATAATTTGCGAAGGAAATAAATTCTTTGGTAAGTATATCTTAATTTTTTTGGAAACAAACGTCGTAGAGTGTAACGTCCCCATTCTTTAGGGGGAATTAGCACGAATATCTTGCTTGGCAAAGTTAAGAAATGTTGAGAAAGTTATACAAATCCGCCATCTGCCACACCCACCTCCCATATAAACGAAACCCATTTTTGCCTGAAACTTCATTAAGTCTTGAAGTACTACATCAATTTCTTTTGTGATAATAAATAAATGGAAAATTTCATAGGCGAATGCCACCCCCATTAATAATATTTTAGAAATTCAGCCCTGAAAAATACTACCAACACAAGTTAACAACGTTTTTGTTAAAATTTGTAAGCTTTTTCAGGCCTTAATCAGCAAGGAATTTTTGAAAATTGAGTTGTTTTGTGTTTGTGTAAGTCGAAATTTTGAAAAGTAATCAACTGCGATACATCAAATAAATCTCAAAGTTTAACTAAACAGGTCACTATAAGAAAAAAAATGTATATCTTCTGTCTGTAAAACTGTAGTTAATCTTTTTCAAAATTATTTTCTAAACATTTTTAAAAATTGAATATTTAAAAATTTGTATCCCGCTTTTAGTGTTAACTTTTATGATAAGATTCAAACCAAATGTTAAAAATGTAAGCAAAAACAGTAATTTGCCAGACATAAAAAATTTTAAACTTTATTTTGATATACAAAAAAAATTAGATTAAATAAAATTTGAATAACAAGAAAAATTAATTTTTTTTTAAAAAAATGCAACTTTAACAGCTTGTCATAACGAAACGGTTGCAACTATTAAAAAAAATTCGTTTTGATTTTTTCACCCAAGATATATTCTATTGAAAGCTAAAAAAATTGGAAAAAATTAAAACATCGACACACTATACTTTCGGCCGCTTATTTTACACTGTGTGTCGTTCTCCACTTAATTTATCATTATCATCAAGGGACTTGAGGGCGCCCCTGGCTTAGTTGCGCCCGCCCGCAATGCGGGCTCTGCGGGCCAGCGTTTTACGCCACTGTCGCTAAACATGTTGATTTTAGTTCTAATAGAAGGATTTTTATGAAAAATTTATTTGAATATTATTTAAGGAATTAGGTATTATTTAAGGGCTGGGCCGAGTAGATACATATATGAATAAATAATTATAAAGTTTTGATTTACAACCCTAACGATCTTGAATATGCGTACATTTTGCTTCTCATATCATATAATTTTTCTGACAATTTTTGTTATTTTTACTGTCTAGTTCTTGAAATTATCATCTTTTGCATTAAAATCTTTAACAATATCTCATGTTTTTGTCACATTTAAATTAGTACACTCCTCATTTAACCTACCTTATCATCCATCCCACAATTCTTGTCAAAGTTTTAGAAACTAATTAAAAAATATTCATGCCCAAAAATATTCAAATTTTATTGGAAAATAACCACTCACTTTGGCTTCTCGAACGATTAAAATCAAATTAAAATATAAACAACAACACGTGCCTTCCCAAAAGATTTTCGCTGCTGCTGCTACAAGTACAAAATCCTATTTTTCATTATAACTCTTAAAATAATTTTGAGTACAACAAAAATCTAGATACAGCTGCTAACTTTGGCTACACTAGCGATTAAGTCCGCCAACTAATTAAGAAAAAAAAAATAAAAACTACAATAACAATAAAGGAAATTAACCAACAACTTGTGGCAGCATGTTTGGCTCAAATCAGTAATGAAAAAACGCACACATTTCGGATAATCAAAAAGTATCTGCGACCCAGTTGCGGCTGAACTCTGTAGACGTTAGGTTGGGAAAAGTAGCACAAGGTGTTGGGCGACGCGTCGGAAGAAAGGTTGAGAGACTAGTTTCGAAAAAACTCGCCACTACACTAATTGTTATATAAAATTAGTGAAAATTATAACAATTAGAAAGAATTTAACATATTGTCATGGAAGTAACTGCATCCACACAGGAACTGGCAAGTCTCATCGATCTGCATCTGGGTGAGCTGAAGACCAGCGACGCCAACTGGGTTGTGCAAGATTCACCCATATCAGGACGCGGTATTTTTGCTGCTCGTGACATTCAGCCAGGCGAGGTAATATTTCGTGAACGCACTCTTCTCGTTGGACCCACGGCGCACAAGAGAACTAAGCTCAACACCTGCACTCTATGCTACAAGCTCCTCGAGAGTCCCATTCAACAGGTTCTGTGCTCAGCTGGCTGTGGTTTGCCCGTCTGTCCGGAGTGCTCCAAGACGAAACGGCATGCCATCGAATGTGAACTCTTTCGAAAGTGGCAGCCACTGGATTTAACGATAATAGAACCACGTATCTTACGCATTCTTTCTGTGGTGCGCTGCTTCTTTCTGAACGAAGATGAACGCAAGTTGCTTTACGCCCTGCAGGCGAATACCGATCGCTTTTACATTGCCGAGGTGGCCAAGGCTGCAGAATGTTTTCGCTACTTTCCGCGCGAAAAAGAAGTCCTCGAATATTTCTATCGTGTTGTTTGCACGTTTAATACAAACGCATTTGAGGGCTACAGCAAGGTGAATGACCATGAGATACTAGTGCGAGCCCTTTATCCCTTGGCGGGTCTAATCAATCACGCTTGCACCCCGAATTCTAGTCATCACTTTGATTCGGCCGAGCTGATTGTAGTGTCGGCGACGAATTTCATACCAAAGGGTGCCGAAGTGATGACAACTTATACGAAGGTGCTGTGGGGCACTTTGGCTCGCAAACTGTTTCTAGGCGTTACCAAACACTTCTCTTGTCGCTGCACTAGATGCAAGGATCCATCGGTGAGTTTTTATCCTCAAAAATATTGAAAAACTAGTAAAAAATTATCTTTCATAAGGTCGAAGTTTAAAAAGCTCATCGCAGCAGTGTTTTACACGGAGAGAAATAATGTTGTTCAGTAGGATGTTTTCTTAGCTGCATGAAAACTTAAAATAATAATACAAGGCAGAAATATTTTCGGAAAGAATTTCTTTTTATTATATTCTGGTAGATAATTTTATGGCATCTATTTTTTATAGCTTAGGTTTTACTTCAGAAATATTCTATCAATGCTGAATTTCAGGTCAAAGGTCACATTACTATTCGGTGAACTTCTTCTCTCTACTTTAATTTATTTAAAAAATTATCAAAATTGGTTCAGAAAAACGGCATATGAAAAAGGCATAACGAAAAAGTGGCCGGAGGACTTTTTTAAATATACCATTATTATCGTAATGGCAGCAGCTTCGCGAATATTAAATGCCTTTTAAATTTTTGGCTGTTACTATAAAAATTTATATTAACTGTTATTTTTTGCCCTTAATTTTTTCGGGCAAAAATAACTCTTACTTTTATTTTTTAGGTCAAAAAGAACAGTTATTTTGTGCCTTTTATTTTTTCGGTCAAAAATATCAGGCAATTTGTATTTTTTCAAAGGCCGAATAAAAAATTAAAAACTAAAAAGTTTTATTGCTCAAAATGTGCGCGTTGATGAGATGATAAAAATTGCATAAAACTTTTTTTGCCGTTCAAGTGGCCTTTAAAAAAATTCAAATTGCCTGATATTTTTGACCGAAAAAATAAAAGGCACAAAATAACTGTTATTTTTTACCAAAAAAATAAAAGTCAAAAGTAACAGTTATTTTTGCCCGAAAAAACAAAAGGCATTAAAAACTAGTATTTTTGTCGGAAAAAATAAAAGTTAAATGATAACTGTTAATATCTGAATTTTTTTGATAGAAACCATAACCGGTACGGTCCCTGGGAAAAACTGTTTCTCCTACGCCTATTTTTATATATAACGAAATGGCTTTAAACATAGATTTGTGTATATAACTTTGGAGTGGTTTGAAATATTTGCAAATTTTTTCACAGAAATTATTTTTTAAGCTGTAGAACTTTGTAGAAAATGTAAAAACAACATTTTGAAAAATTTAATTTTCATCAAAAAAATCATAGGGGAGCTCATGATTTTCGATGATAGAAACTGTTTTTTGCATTATGTGTCAAAATGAAGCAATTTTTGCAATTAAATGATATGTCATATAAAAGAGTGTGAAAAAAAGGACATAATATAAAAAAAAAATTACAACAACGTTTCGCCTATTTTTTGAGCAAAAACTTAATATTTTAGAGGTTATTTTAAAACCACATAAAACATTGAATTGGTGAAATAATGATTAATCTTTTCTTTTTCTCTAAAGTCAATTAATTGATCTTTCAGCCAAAGAAAATTTGATGAAAATCGATTGAAAAATGGCCGAGACATTTGCTTGAAAAATCAAAACTTAAAATTTCAATCGTTTTTTTCTCATTCTGAGGCGATGACCCTGCTTCAAGGAAATACATTGTGCTGAGAAAATATAATTTTTTTAAGATATCTCAATACTTTTAATGCCATTATAACGGGAATTTTTTTTAACATATTATTCGAGAAAAATATTACCATAAAAGCTTTCGTATACCGTTATATTTCTGAACCAACCACGTTTCATACGAAAATACATTGTACTGAAAATAGTTTTCGAGCTATCACAATCATTTTCATGTCAAAATAATGGAAATTTTTGCATAATTTGCTATTTTTGAGAAATTTCACCATTTATATTGTGTGATATTCACACTTTTAACAAAAAAAAAATGCAGTATTTTTTGCACACCTTATCAATGTCTAAAATTTACTTATACATTATATTCTTCCATCTGTTACAGTTAAGCTTTTATCTAATAAATGCTCTTTTTACGCTCATATTGCAGGTTAAAGGACACCAATCTAAAATGTAATTATACTGTGTTGCCAGATCTTTCATTTGATACCTCATTCACTATTCTTCCTCTTCTTAGCCCTGAGATTCCTTATTAAAAATAATACAAACTTTCAACGTCAATATTTCGGGTCAGTGGTCATAAATTTAAAATCTAAAATGATTCTGAGCCCTATATGTGCAGAACCATTTTAGAATCATTTAGCAGTACCTTTCGAATGATATAAGTTTCATTGCCCTTATTCTAAAATTAATATCGAAAAAGTGTACGACAACATTTGATGTTTGCCTATTAATATATAAGATAATCTTAACGTGCGTATGTATTTTTGATCATCACGGCTGAACCACTAAAACTATCCACCTTTCATTCACAGCATGTGTTCTTGTGGTCCTCCGAAATTTTTTATTTTTTTCGGATCCCCCTAGGTGGCGCTGGGGTCGATTTAAATCGGTTTATAAATATATTTTTTTTTAAAATCGACCACAGCGCCACCTAGGGGGATCTGAAAAAAATAAAAAATTTCGGAGGACCACACGCGCTGTGGTCGATTTAAAAAAAATATATATTTATAAACCGATTAAAATCGACCCCAGCGCCACCTAGGAGGATCTAAAAAAATAGTTCGGAGGACCTTACGAACACATGGTGTGAATATAAAGCTTCAGTAGTTCAGCCGTGATGGCCAAAAATACATACGCACCAACGTTAAGATTCTACCTAAAAATTTTGTGAATTTTTTTCGTTAGGAAATTTTTACGATAATTTTTTGTATAAAAACGTATAAATGTAAGACGGGTCTTAGGTTGAATTGGGTACGAGGATTTCATTTCTGGCATTAGTTTTGCTCTAGATGTATACGTTTATACTATAAAATGTTTTTTTTTTAAATTTCTAAGGAATAAATTCAGAAAATTTAAGATGTGATAGGGTAAAGTGCACCAGAACGCCCCTGTTTCTTATAACTTTTCATGCCGGGTCTAAAAATTGCCCAGGCAACATCAATTTTCTTACCTCAATACTAATCGACCCAGCCCAATATACATACATATCTTAAATCGATATTAAGAAAAAGAAAGAGAAGTTATAACGGTTTTCGTTAGCCCATTCTAAATTCCCTACAACGAAAAAAAAACTTTAAAAGCGACTTCCTCGAAACTGGCTTTTTATAACGGTTCGGTAGATAACTCAAAATTTATTGCTTCCATTTCAATGAATCTTATTGCATTTTGTTCGTAATCTTGTATTTTAAGCATCCACCATTCTTTTTTTTTAGATAAAAAAGCGAGCGGAAATCTATCTCTTTTTTAACTTTTTACTCCAACTTTCACCATAGTTAAAAGAAACCCCCCGTTCTGTGTAGGGGGATGTCGAAATAATGATCTACACTTTAAAATGACATTTGATGTGTTTGTTTCAGATACATGGGAAAGGCCATCGAACCGTTTTGAATGTCTTTTTTTCAATGTCATTATCAGCGCCAGAGCTGTAAAAGAATGCATTCAATTTGATTTAAATCACAAAAAAATGAATCAATGAATAACGAAAAAAGAATGCATTCAATGAATGCAAAATTGATTTATAAATAAAGTTTTTAATTCACACTCAATTTAAAAAAAATGATTAATTATTCATTTCAATTATTCATTTTCGTTATTCAAAATAATGAATCAATTTTTTTATTCATTTGAATGCTATTCACAAAGAATGCCATTCACAAAGAATTACAGAATTTTCAATTATTCTATTTTTATTCATTATTCATTTTTTACTCGTTATTCATTTTTTATTCTTTATTCATTTGTTATTCATTATTCATTTTTTATTCATTATTCATTTTTTATTCATTATTCATTTGTTATTCATTATTAATTTTTTATTCATTATTCATTTTTTATTCATTATTCATTTTTTATTCATTATTCATTTGTTATTCATTATTAATTTTCTATTCATTATTCATTTTTTATTCATTATTCTTTTTTTATTCATTATTCATTTTTTATTCATTATTCATTTCTTATTCATTATTCTTTTTTTATTCATTATTCATTTTTTATTCATTATTCATTTTTTATTCATTATTCACTTTTTATTCATTATTCATTTTTTATTCATTATTCATTTCTTATTCATTATTCTTTTTTTATTCATTATTCATTTTTTACTCGTTATTCATTTTTTATTCTTTATTCATTTGTTATTCATTATTCATTTTTTATTCATTATTCATTTTTTATTCATTATTCTTTTTTTATTCATTATTCATTTTTTATTCATTATTCATTTCTTATTCATTATTCTTTTTTTATTCATTATTCATTTTTTATTCATTATTCATTTTTTATTCATTATTCACTTTTTATTCATTATTCATTTTTTATTCATTATTCATTTCTTATTCATTATTCTTTTTTTATTTATTATTCATTTTTTATTCATTATTCATTTTTTATTCTTTATTCATTTTTTATTCATTTTTTTGTCATTGCTTAGGACTTGGGCTACGTTTTTCTTTAATAATTTGACGATATTGATAAGTACAGAATAAAAAATTTAAAAAATGTTTATACATATATACAGAGTTGTTGTTGCCTTCTTCAAACTTATTTGATCAATAGCTCACAATTAAAGTATTTTTTTTTAAGAATTGGTTTAAGAAATCCAACATTAACCTTGATATACAACGCGTCGTTCTCTAACTTCAGGAACAGAAAGATATCTGTTAGTCTTTAAAAAGGTAAAAACTAATCAGTTGAATTTCCAAAAAGACAAAATTTAAAGCTAATACTCACCGAGTTATCATTAAAAAATTGTCTCATCATTGTTATCATAAAAAAGTTATAGTAACGAAATCAAATTCATTTATTTTACTTTTAAAAACACATTTGAAAAAAAATTACATTAAAAAATATATATAAAAGTTAAGAATTAAATTTCATTATTTACTTTTAGTAAAATAAGTTTTTCAAAATTTGAGTCTGAAAGTGCTCCACGCCGTGGAGTGTTGATAAGGGACGCAAATGAAAAAAGCCTCTCTACTGCAGCTGATGACGGTAGGGGAGTATTAAATTTGATGTATGCCTTCTTTATGGTGGGATAACGATTCAGCATTTCAAGTGAAGTTGAAGGATCTGCTAAATAAGCAAAATACTCTGCGTTATTAGCTCCAGTAGTTTTAATGGATTTTTTACAAATATGTGAAAAGAAATCATATTTTTGAGGTCTAAAACTATAAAAATTATTTAATTTATTACAATACCTGCAATTCCAAAATCGAAGTAATTATTTTTTGACTGCTCGTCTGAGTTATTTAACGGTGTAAAGAAGCCCGATTCTTTCATTACTTCGTTTTTAACAATCATGCTTATTTCCGACTGCTTAAGGGGTACTTTAATAAATTTACAAATTAGGACAAAGTTTTCTTATTTTTGGGCAGTAATATGATCAAAGAAAAAGTATCAAGTATCAAAGATTGCGCCAAAATGACACAAATCTGTATATTGCCCTTAAAATTCTTTTAACATTGCCAAGTAGCGTATCCAGAGGAGAAAAAAGTTTTTCTATGATCGAAAAAATCTCAAAACCGTTTTTCTTCATTGTCTCTTTTGTCAATTTAATCTGATAAAAGTAAAAATTTAGATAAATATAATATTTTAATGGATTTTTCTTGTGCAAAATTCAGCAGAAAATTTTGGATTATTGTAAAATGTTTTATATAGTGTTTCTAATAAATTTTTTTTATTATAACATGAATTAAATTGCGAGCTTAAGATCAAGTAAGTTTTTAAGAAGGCAACAACAACAACAACAACAACAACAACAACAACAACAACAACAACAACAACAACTCTGTATAGAGTCAATCACTTAGCTGACTAGAATTTTTTTATTATTTAATTTTATGATTACATTCTTTTTTTGAAGTCTTTATAAGTAGCGCTAGGAATCTCAAGCAAATGCATGTTTTTTCTGGACCTCTGACAAAATGAAAATGGTTAAGCTATCTTTACGAATCATGAAATTTCCTTTAAAATGGTATTCAATCGTAAATGCAGCTTTTCGCATATTTTACGATAAATGCATGGTTTTGCATATTTTATAAATGCATTTTATAAATGCATGGTTTTGCATACAAAAATGCCTATTTTTGCATATTTATTGCGCATATTTTTGTATATTTGACAATAAACGCATGTGGTTTTTGCATATTTTTGCTTTTTTTGATTTGCAACCATGTAAACTTTGGGAAGAGATAACTTATAATTATTACATTTATACTCACTTCATATTTTTGTTGCTTTTGATAAATTAATTTTATATGTATTTTAAAATTAATTTGTTTTTATTTTTTTGTTAAATTGCATGTTATATCTATTTTTAAACCGATAACAAAATATTAGAAAAATATTTTAATGGCATATTTTACCTGCTTCTAGCACATATTTTTGACTTTCAAGTGCATTTTATACGCGTATACTTTCACTTTTTTAGTGCATGAGATTCCTAGCCCTAAAAATAAGTAAATAAAACAATATGAACAATAGTGCGCAAATAAATACGGGCGCCAAAATAATAGTTTGCCTGCTCAAACCAAATGTCACGGGGCGCCTCTGCTCTTAAATATGAAATAACTTCAAGTACTTAGAAACGTACGCTTGCCAAAAACTAAGCAAGAAAGCACAAACTAGGTTAACACTAAACTTACCGCAATAAATAAACCGTTATCTGCGTTTAATAAAAAAAATGATGGATATGTTAATTATTAGTAATTTGATGAAGAGGTTCAGGAAAAGGTATAGAAGAAAAATAGGTACGTTGAATGTTAATAAAATTCAGAGTAAGCTAAACACGCAGTCATGACTATTTCCAGCGAATTAATGCCGAGCTTGCTTCTTCGTCCCAGTGGTAAATGGATAACCGTAGTAACCAACTACATACTCTTAAATTTGATGTCATAACCGATATACTTATTCCAGCGGGGTGTGAGGAATTGGTTCTTTATAAGTTTAGACAACAGAGATCAAGCGTTCGTTTAGAAACTAGTAAGGCCCAAATGAAACATGCTTTTTATGCCACCGAATTCTCTCACCGATTTCGTAATTTTTTTTTGCGCTTTTTTAACAGATTGAAGACACGACGATTAAGGTTTGTCTGTTATGTTTTTTTTTTTGATTTCTTAAGATATTTATAAAAAATTGTTTGCTGTTTTCTATATCGTCAAAATAATAAAAGAAAAACATAGCCCGAGTCCTAAGCAATGACAAAAAATGAATAACAAATGAATAAAGAATAACAAATGAATAATGAATAAAAAAAGAATAACGAATAAAAAATGAATAATGAATAAAAAATGAATAATGAATAACAAATAAATAATGAATAAAAAATGAATAATGAATAAAAAATGAATAATGAATAACAAATGAATAATGAATAAAAAATGAATAATGAATAAAAAAAGAATAACGAATAAAAAATGAATAATGAATAAAAAATGAATAATGAATAAAAAAAGAATAATGAATAAAAAATGAATAATGAATAAAAACAGAATAATGAATAAAAAATGAATAATGAATAATGAATAACAAATGAATAATGAATAAAAATGAATAATGAATAAAAAATGAATAATGAATAACAAATGAATAAAGAATAAAAAATGAATAACGAATAAAAAATGAATAATGAATTAAAATAGAATAATTGAAAATTCTTTAATTCTTTGTGAATGGCATTCTTTGTGAATAGCATTCATATGAATAAAAAAATTGATCCATTATTCTGAATAACGAAAATGAATAATTGAAATGATTAATTAATCATTTTTTTAAAATTGAATGTGAATTAAAAATTTATGTATAAATCAATTTTGCATTCATTGAATGCATTCTTATGTCGTTATTCAGTTGTACTTAAAATTCTGAATATGAATGCAGACTTTACAGCTCTGATCAGCGCCCTCTAGATAAAAGCCCGAAAATTGTTTAAAAAAACATTTTCAAAAAGTATTTTTTATGTACAATAACCTGTATAAACTTTTTAAGAAACTCATAATTTCTTGTATCAAAAAAAATGTTTGAAAAAAAGCTGCTTTTTTTCTTGTCACACCTATATAATAGCATAATTGTTATGGGCATTACACAGAAAAGTCAGCAGTGACCAAATAAGTAAAACGTATTAAAAACTTATTATGTTATGATATTATATAAGAAAAACAATTGATTTTTTTTTAATTTAAGCAAGTTTGACATAAATTCATTTACCATGATGATAAAATAATCTGCACTGTTTCAAAAATGTAGTTTTTCCTTTTCGTAAATGTTTAGTAAATGTTTCGTAAGCTTTTTGGTCTTAGTAAAAGCGGAAGGCATCGGCTAAAGATAATGAAAAATTGGTTAAGGGTGAAAAAAAAATATATAAAATTTGTTTTTAATTACTAAATTATATAACTACTTAGCTACCTAATTACTTAATTAGCCAATTGAACTACAACATTGTCAGTCTGCAAGACACGTGACGTGATTTGTCTCCACGTGACGATATGTAAATAAAATATTTAAAAATAAACTGTGGGCTTTGTTTAAAATCTTTTTACGCCAAAAGCATGTTTATCTGTAATAAAAATTTGACTTTCAAATACCTCTACCTCATGCTAGTTACTTTCTCTAAAATTTGTAATCGAACACAACGATTTGCAACGTTGGTTGATGACTGGACTCGTCCGATACGTGACAGTAGATATCTTATTTTTTCTCTTGCATTTAATAAAAGTTATAGAAAGTTTGTACGTACAATCAAGAAACATTTGGGCACTTCACGATCTTGTTGCATCGTTGCAAATGCAAAATAAACAGCTTTTACAATAACAAAAAGCATTGAAAAGCTTTTGCTACATATGCTTTTTGTTTTTGTAAAAGCTGTTTATTTTGCATTTGCAACAATGCAACAAGATCGTGAATTGCCCTAATATGTAATCTATTTAATTAGACAAAAAGACTTCACTTCCAATGAGTACATTTACTGCATGTTTATGTAAAACGAAACGAAGGCTGAACGTGGTAAGCAATACATTTTTTCATATTAAAAAATATTGTTGCTCGTTTCTTTCACGACGTTCAGCGTTCGTTTCGTTTTACATAAACATGCAGTTAGAATTGTCTGGCAAATAACCTAAAAAAAATAGTTAAATTTACCTGTACGTGACCGTAGAATGCTCCATTATAAGATTTCAGCGCCATTCTGAAAAATTCAGTGCAAATTTTTAAGTGTGTTGAAACTAATTTGCCTTTTACAAAGTAGTCGCGGCGAGATTTATCTATTTGAAAATTTTCGATTTTTGAATTTAATGATGTATCTTAATATATAATACAAGTGGTAAAGTAAAAAGACAATTATATACAGAAATACTGTAGACAGCGTAGTCGGTTTTGGACTTACTGAGGGTTGTAATCCCTAATCAGCGGTCGAAGGCCGACCATTGAAAAGAGGATTATTTGCAGAAGTACTGAAGACTTAAGACAGCACTTCTCCTGTAGACAGCATTTATACTCGCAGTTATTACTTCGTAAAAGGGAAATTAGCTTCGATAACTTTAAATATTTGAGAGAGATTACAAGAGACCGACCTTTGGACTCAGAAGCTCTAAATACATGAAACAAAAATAAGAAAAAAATATTAACGCGTGGGCGCTAAAGTAAAATTATTTCAAATCTTATAAGTAAAATTGCATTTGTAAATTGAGATCAAATACTAAATTCCAAGGATGTGTCACCAATAACTCCAAAGCAATTCGATATCGCAAATTTGGGTTGTATAGGAGGTGCCACGCCTGTGACTAGTTACTAGTGACTAGTTAAAAAATGTTACTAGTTAGGTGGCACGTGTAAATTGTGGTCTAATACCGAATTCCGAGGCTGTTCGACCTATACTGAAAGCCTATACCAAAGCTATTTGATATCTCAAATTTGAACTGTGTGGAAGGTGTCACGACCCCTTGTATAACGCCCATAAAATGTTATCAGTTAAACGGCACGAGTAAATATCATTGTCGAATACTGATTCCGAGGCTGTGCGGCCTATACCGCCAAAGCTGTTTGATATCGCACATTTGGGTTGAATAGGAGGTGCCACGTCCCATTTTGCAACGCTCATGAAATTTTATAAGTTAAACGATACGTGTAAATTGTGGTCAAATACCGAATTCCGAGGCTGTGGGGCTTATGACTCCAAAGCAATTAAACCTTCATTGATATGTGTTTAATTACTTTTTAAATTTTCATGAAAATCGGTTTCAACATGAATTAAATTACCTATTTTCAGCATTATACGATCAATACCGTCTGATATATAGAAGTTCTACTGATTTGTGGGCGGTAAAAGTGGGCGTAACAACATTTATATATATAGTGACCACCACTTGAAGCACCTACATACCAAGCTACACTATAAAAACGTGTACAACTCCAGAATTGGCATGATTTCGAAAAAGTGGGCGTAGATATACTGCGACCACGACAATTTTTTGTTCAGTTGTCGACAGTCGCCCATTTCAAGCATAACGCAAAACGGGTCCGTCTCATGGCTTTCGAGTTGTTTTTTTTTTGGGCTATAGGTTCCTATTAAAATTCTAAGAACATAACTTCATTTATTTTTTTATATCGTCATTCGTTAAATAGTTATTGACCTTTCAATTCTGCAAATCTTCCGAAAAAGCCAGAATTGGAAAGTTTTTAACTAATTGTATCTGCGTCAAATTTTATCCAATTTTCATAAATAAGGTACCATTAGAAAGGTATTAGAAAGTTTTTTCTGAACAAAATATATCATTTTAAGATTTTTAATGTTAGGGTTGCCATAATATTTAAAAAAAAATTATTTGCTAATTTCTCAAAAAACGTGTAATTTTTTTTCGTTTTTTATTTTTTAAAATTGAAGAAAAATGTTGCCTTTAAGTTAAAACCAAATTTATGATGGAGCTTTTATATGTTTTTTCGCAATTTCAATTTTTGTGCACATACCTTATCATTTTGAGGCAATTTATCGCCTATAAATTTCATAACGGTAAAGATATTTGCAAAATTTAATCTGCAAAATGTTGTGTCTTATAAGGACCAACATTTTATTCATAAGTTTCGATGACCTTACACTTGATCTTGGTAGAGAAAACTGGTAAATACGAAAAAAAATATTTTTAAATTTTTTTACTTTTATTTGTAAAAAGGTGAACAAAATTTTGTTTCAAGATTGCCATATTGAAGATTATAAAATTCTAACTGATTTTGTTCCAAAAAGTTTAAAATCGGTCTCAAAACAAAAAACTTATGATTGTTGATCAGCTGATATATTAAAAAATTCTCTGGAGCTGAATATCGTTGAGTTTAAATCTCCCTCTTATTGATGGGAATAAGACTGTGTAACTTTTGTGTGCCGGTTATAGCTTGCACATTTTTTAATTTTGACATCAACTCAGCTTCAACATTTTCAAAAGACTCTTTTGAGCAAACCGATAACATATTGTTGACTCCTTTGTTATAGCCCATTCGTAAAGCTGTCATGCGTTTGTCATGCCATAACACGGCCCCTTATCATGCGATGTGGCAAAGAAATGCCACTCAGCGTCAAAATGTTCTTCTTCTTCTTTCCACTGGCAAAGCTGGTGGAAATTCTACCTATTCTTATACAGCGATGCAGCTTCATCGCAAAAAAATCTTATTCTTTTGATTTCGTTAAATCGAGCGCATAAGACCAGTAGCAATTCTTTTTGAAATTGAAACACCGCACTGAAGTTGTGAATCAAACTTTTGGCTATTATGATAACGTTAAGATTTCCAACATCATTGCTGTCTTCATTAAAAGAAATGGAGAACGGATGTATAGTGCATTGATCATGAGACCAAATATTGAGACTGTACAACATTCTATTAAAAATATAAAAAAAAAGTTTTACAAAAAATATTTTTCTACTGCAGATCAAGTATTTAAGGAATTGTAGGGTTAACGTTAGTTTTATCTGAATGACAAAAATGTAATTTTCTGAAAAATCACATATGACAACAAATTCTCCTGTTTTCAATGCTTCTTTCTGCATTTTTAAATAATCCGCTTGTTTTTTAGCGATCAAATCGTGTGGTAGTAGCAAATCAAGTTGTTTGCTGAATTGAAAAGCATCTGCTGACTTCTTCATATTTTCCAAATTGGTTTTTTAAACGAAATGCCATGAGAGCCAGTCTTGAAAGACCATTTGAAAGCTAATTAACAAACGCGAGAGAGCTTTACGAATGGGCTATAACAAAGGAGTCAACAATATGTTATCGGTTTTGCTCAAAAGAGTCTTTTGAAAATGTTGAAGCTGAGTTGATGTTAAAATTTAAAAATGTGCAAGCTATAACCGGCACACAAAAGTTACACAGTCTTATTCCCATCAATAAAAGGGAGATTAAAACTTAACGATATTCAGCTTCAGAGAATTTTTTAATATATCAGCTGATCAAACCATCATAAATTTTTTGTTTTGAGACCGATTTTAAAACTTTCTGGAACAAAATCAGTTAGAATTTAATAATCTTCAATATGGAAATCTTGAAACAAAATTTTGTTCACTTTTTTACAAATAAAAGTAAAAAAATTTAAAAATATTTTTTTTTCGTATTTACCAGTTTTCTCTACCAAGGTCAAGTGTAAGGTCATCGAAACTTATGAATAAAATGTTGGTTCTTATAAAACAAACCATTTTGCAGATAAAATTTTGCAAATATCTTTACCGTTATTAAATTTATAGGCGATAAATTGCCTCAAAATGATAAGGTATGTGCACAAAAATTGAAATTGCGAAAAAACATATAGAAGCTCCATCATAAAATTGGTTTTGACTCAAAGGCAACATTTTTCTTCAATTTTAAAAAATAAAAAAACGAAAAAAAAATACGCGTTTTTTGAGAAATTAGCAAATAATTTTTTTTTAAAACATGATGGCAACCCTAACATCAAAAATCTTAAAATTATATATTTTTTCCAGAAACTCTTTTTTAATATCTTTCTAACGGCACTACATTTATGAAAATTGGATAAAAACTGACGCAGATACAATTAATTAAAAACTTTCCAATTCTGGCTTTTTCGGATGATTTGAAGAATTGAAAGGTCAATAACTATTTAACAAATGGCGATATAAAAAAAATAACTGAGCTTATGTTCTTAGAATTTTAATAGGAACCTATAGCCCAAAAGACGTCTGATATTTACCCTGATATTTTTTGGTTTGATCTATTTAGCGGTTTTGAAGTCTATACATAATATATACAAACATATCCACATACATACATTCACTTTTATATATCTATATATATAAAATTAAGTGGCAAAACTTCCTGTTCGCATACTCCTCCTAGACGGCTTGCCCGATTTCAATTAAATTTTCAGGGGTGATTGGGGTCTGTGTGCAGGGTGCACATAAGAAATTGCATGTGTGTATCTTTGTACGTTTTGAGAGCTATCTAATATATAAAAATTAATATTTATTTGTTTGTCTGTTTGTTCGTATGTTATGCGCTGCCAAACCGCTCATTCGATTTTGATGGGGTTTTTTGCAAAATGTTCAGAAAAGTCCCGGGAAGGTTATAGGCTATTTAAAGTTGTGATTAGACAAAGGGGAGGTGCCACGCCCATACAAAACAAAACATTTAATCCTCATTTCTCAGGCAATGGTAGCCGTAGGGTGATTATATTTGGTACGTATGGTGTTGGTATCAAAAGAAGTCGTGGGGCGAAGCCACGCCCCTTTCTAGAGGAAGTAAGGACCTTCTTATCATGGCCGTAGCTGCATTATTTGAAATTTACTACCGGCTTAAGCCCCATTTTCGATTTCGGCACATATTTTTATTAGATTTTAGGCAATAAAAAAAAGGGGTGAGGGGCTCCGAACTGCAATTTTTTGACCTAATTTCTTCATAAAAGCCCCAAACTTAGTTCGCCCTCCCCTTTTTTATTGCCAAAAATCTAATTAAAATATGTGCCGAAATCTAAAATGGGGCTTAGGGGTCGTCCATAAACTACGTTACTGATTTTCCGGTTTTTTACCCCCCCTCCCCCTGCGTTACTTTTCGTAGTGTTTTTCAAAACCCCTCCCCCCCCTAAAGTAACGTGATATATCAAATTAATTCATTCGAATGATTATATATTTTGACTACCCGCCAGTATCAAAAGTATCAATTGGCCCATTCACGCTAGCTACTTCAATAGTTCTATACGCACTAGATACTTTTTTGACCCAAGGTAATGCATAAATGGGTCAGTTCAATCAACGTTTGTTTCTTGTTTATGTTTTTAACGTCTTGACTGACTCATAAAATTTATTCTTACGAACGCATACTTCGAAGTGACTTTTTCGAGAAAACATGACATACACATAAAGCTTTTCAGTTTCGTTGAGCAACATAAATAAAATATCGGGATGAAAAAATATAAATATATTGATTGAAGAATATCAGTCACTCTGCCTTGTTTTTTTTTCAATATCAACTAGCGAAAAAGCTAGCTCTTTATGACTAGTGAAGTAACTAGTGAATGGGTGTGTAAAAGGTAGCAATTGACCCCTTCCTATGACATGCTCGTGTAAAATTCGCCAGTTGAATACAAAAAAGGTAGATTGAAGTGGAACTAGTACTGGCTACCAAGGGGCTAGTGTAATCACTAGTTTTGTACTAGTGCCATTAACTGCAGGGTAGCTCTGACAATTTTCACTAGTATTAGTGACTAGTATGACTAGATACATTAAAGGAACAATTGGAAAAAAATCAATAATTAATATCATTCCATCTGCGATCCAAGATTCGATGCTCTCAATCACTGGGATAGAAGAAGCTGGTAGCTTTGTTGAGGATTCTACAAAAAAGAATTTTTCATCGGATTCTATGTCGACCCATTCAGGTGAATCCTCATTTCTAACGCAAAGAAATTCACCTGGTCTTTGACAGAGTACCGTTAAAGGCTGCACCCGAGCTGCACTAAGTTCTGTGTTTTTTGTGTAAATGCTTTCTGAAAATTGATTTATTTAAATAGTATTTTTTATTTTGATTTATTGTAAACGATATAATACAAACTTATGGCAACTGATAGAAGTTTTAAAAACGAAATACAAGCCGCAGGTAGGACACGACCTTGAACCGATTTCTTCTTTCTGAGAAAGACAGTACATGTCGTACGGTATCTCCTTTGATCAAGAACATTCAGGCCTTAACGCCAAAGACTGTCGCAAAAGCAAAGACCCAAATTTTTCAGACGTGTGATGAGATGGTAAAGGAATACCAAAAGATTCCTGTGTCGAGGGAAAAGGTGGTGGAAGAAATCGTTGAAACAAAAGTTAACCATCAATTTAGACGATCAAACATAAACATGTAAGGTTAAAAATTTTTGAAATGATTGTGTTATTAATTAGAGGTTTTTCGTCGATTTTTTAATTTTTGGTAACGTTACAATATCTAAACACCTCCCCCCCCCTACTGTTACTTATCGTAGTGCATTTCAAAACCCCCCCCTAAATTGGTAACGTAGTTTATGGACGACCCCTTAGGCCGATAGCAGCTTTAAAAAATTCCAGCTACGGCCATGCATCTTATATCTAATATATAAAAAAGAATGTTTGTTTGTTCGTTCGTTCGCTATGCGCTGCAATACCGTTCATCCAATCGCGATAAAACTTTGTCAACTTATTGCCTGTACTTATGCGAACAATATAGGCATATTTAAAATTTGTCACACCCCCTTTTACTGCCCACAAACCAATAAAAATGCTATATTTAAGACAGTTTTTGTCGTATTAAACTAAAATTTGGTAATTAAGTCCGTATGATAACTATCGGTAACTATATTTAAAATAGGCGTGGTCCCACAATAGCTACGCCTACTTTTAAGAAAAGATAAACAGACTTCGAAATTACTGGTCCGTTCGAGCTAAAATTTTGGCAGTGGATTTGTTTTGAGTACGAGATGGTTTAAGATAAAATTGCCACACCCCCTTTTATCGCCCACAAATATATAAAAAATTCGCGATATCAAATTGCTTTGGAGTTATGGATCGCACAGCCTCGAAATTCGATATTCAACCACAATTAACACATGTCGTTCCACTGATGACATTTTATGGGAGTTAAACAAGGGGTAGTGGAACCTCCTGTTCAACCAAAAGTTGCGATATTGAATAGTTTTGGAGTTACATGTCACACAGCATCGGAATTCAGTATTCGACTTCAATTTATGCATGCAGTTTCACCTCCCCACATACAACCAAAATTTGTGCTATCGAATAGCTTTGAAGTTATAGGTCGCACAGCATCGAAATTAAAAAATCGACCTAAATTTACACATGTAGTTTTACTGAAAACATTTTATGGCGTTGGACAAGTACAACCCAAACATGCAAAATCGAATAGCTTTACAGTTATGGGTAACACAGCGTCAGAATTCAGTATTCGACCTCAATTCATACATGCAGTTGCATTAATAACATTTTATGGGCGTAGGAAAAGGGGGACTGGCATCTCCCATACAACACAGATTTGTGCTATCGAATAGCTTTGGAATTATAGGTCGCACAGCGTCGGAACTCAGTATTTGACCTAAATGTACACATGCCATTTCATTGATTAAATTTTATGGGCGTTTGCCAAGGGACCTCTTATTTTACCCAAATTTGCGATATCGAATTGCTTTGGAGTTATAGGTCGCACATCGTCGGAATTCCGTATTCTACCTTAATTTACACATTCAGTTTCATTGATCACATATAATGGGCGTTGGTCAAGGGGGCGTTGCACCTCCCATACAACCCAAATTTGGGACATCTAGCAGCTTTGGATTTATAGGTTGCACAGCATCGAAATTCAGTATTCGACCTCAATTTACACATGTAAGGGAGCGTGGCAGCAACGCGCCGGGTTTCAGCTAGTATATATATATATAGATAGACAGATAGATAGCATATTTTAAAAAAACCTTCTACACGCCTTCTATAAATTTATATAAACAATTTGTTGAAGTCTATAATGATTTGCGATAAAGAAGTAAGCAAAGAACTCAACAACAAATCTTTGCAGAATTAATGTAGTAACTTTTTGAACTTATGATTTTTGCAAAATAGTAAAAAAAATCTCTGTTTTCAAAGACAAAAAGCTCATATAATTTCTCTTTGATTAAACAGAAACGGTGCCCATTAGATTGTCAAAGTGAGCGGAATGCAGAGGCTACAGAAAACTACTGAAAAGTTCATGTAGCGATCAACCAAACACTTGGCTAGCCTGCTTTGTGGTTTGTTCTGTTAAGAACTTGATATTGATGCTTCGTGAATTTGTTTGGCATAAAGCTCTAATATATTTCTAAAAAAATTAATCTAAATCAAGTAGCTTGATAAACACATATATATCACGATACAATATGAAATATTACTGAGAAAAAGGTTTTTTATGCAACATAATCTTAAGTAATGTTTTTTTCTGTCAAATAATGAATTAAGGAATAATAATATATTAATATAAACTTAAAAAATTAATTTAAGAAAACCTATACAGCTGAGGACAGAGCTTTAAGAATGCTTGGCTCTTCAGTAAAATTAATGATATTTCTCTCACCGAATGTAAGGTAACTGATATTTTTCATCATCCGTATATTCTTTACTAAACACACTTAATAAATATTTTAAATTTTTATGTTTCATTAACAATGCTGAAAAGTGTAGCGTTCTTAAATATCAGTCCACAGTTATACAATAGAATAATTTTCAAGCTTATTCTATAATTACCAGAAAAAGCTTATAAAACCATTGAGAATAATAAGCTTTTCTTAACATGTGTTAATATAATATTATGTTTGTAAGCTTATTCTACAATTGCAAGAAAAAGCTTATAAAAAATCTTGCCTGAGTAATATTATCACGAGGAATCCGTTTTGATTTTTCTACAATTGCTGCGAGAGCCTTTTTAATGGTTTCTCAAGCTTTTTTCAAGCTTAAGGCTTATGTTGTCAAGCTTGTTATGATATTATTCTAAAGCATTTTGGCCTGTTGGGCAACAGCTTGATTCTGATTTCAAAGTTTCGAAAAATTTTGCATCAAAGTTTTCAATCGTCATTCAAGTTATATGAATGGGTCGTTCGTTTTTATGTCATAACTATGGTTAAGATCATGGACCCTTCTAAATTGTTCAAGGCTTGAATTAAATTTTTTGAGCTTGTGGGCAAATCGTGGTGAGTTTAAGTGCGTTTTAGTTACGAAGAGGAAAGAGAACAAGTCCTGAGCAATATGAAAAGGGTCATGCTAAAAGCTCCAGATTTTGTGTGTTTATAGTGCTAAATGCGTGGATCACAGCTACATCAATAACTCAGCTGTGTCTTAAGTCGACTTAAAATGAGATATGTGTTTATAATTTTGGAATTATAAAAAACAAAATAACTCTTATAAATTTGTACGTACTAGATATACAAATATAAACACATTTTCTATGTGAAATTATTTTTGTGGTCGAAAATTGTTAGATTTCGAGAACAGTTAAAACCTATGTTATAAGTAAAAATGCCAATAAGCATATACATATTTTTTGTTTTATCTACCAGAAGCCGATGACCGAAGTTTTGAAAAAGGTTGAAAATTGTCGCACAGTGTAATTATAGCATGCGATAAAAAACTCGCAGGCAAAGAAAAAAAGAGAACACAGACAATAATTTCGATAACCGAGTGCGTAAATAAACAGCAAAACACACAAATCATGAGTTAATCAACACTTGTGTTTGGCGTTGACGGGAAAACTAAAACATATTGACAAACAGACGCACAAACAGAATGATTACAGCTCGATTACTAACGCAATAATGACGTCAGACGTTGTCATGTGACGTTGTGTTGCGTATACGTCGTGCTGTCCAAAGGCAGGAATTCGACACTTTCGGTTGACTTGCCCGACATACAGACATACGCTCTAGTTGTTGGAAAGATTTATCGATGCCTGGTGAATAAAACTGGGATGGTTGTTGGAGGACGTGAAAGCGGCAGATAGATGCGTAGGTAGCGTGTCAAATAAAGCACGACAGAGATGGATTTGTAATACTGGCTGCTACGAATAAATTCGCATAGCCAACGGGTGGTATGTATCTGTTGGAGCAGAAGGCAAATAGCAATTTTTGTTGTGAATTTTCTTTCGTTGTTGTTTTAGCATACATTCATGCCATGCCAACAAAATTCAAATAAAATGAATGAATTTGTTATTTTTACATGCGAACAAATATGTTTGCCTGTCGTTTTGTCCATATGTGAGTATGAAGTTGAATGAGTATATTTTTGTGTGTGTGAATATTGTGCGTGTCCGCCTGTAGCTGTGTGACAAGCAAACTTTATTAATTATCTGATGCGTACGGCAAGCAGCTGCTAGGTAAAGAGTAAGAAATATGTTATAAAGGTACGCAAGGGTACTGCCACCACAATATATGCTATGCGGCATGAAAGTGAACAAAGCAGAGAAACATACATTCAGAAATAGACAGACAAACACACACACACACACACACATAAACATATTCATAAACTATATCAGATAGAACAAAGCTGAAAGCATATTAATGAGCATTCAGGAGAACCAATAACAACATGAAGAGCCACAAACTACTAACAAGAACAACAACAGCATTTATGAAAGTGTTTGAAAGCAAGAAATTGTCGCATACTCAACAGTGTTGTGCAAGTAATTGAACAGTTTTTTGCTGCTAAAAACAAAAATTTAAAAATAAATCATAATACAAAAATGGCTTTTAACAAAAATTTCAAGTTAACATCACCTAGTTTTTTAAGTCCACTTTCTATTAAAACTCGGTAGTAATGAAATGCTTTACATTTTTATATTCCACGTGTATTGCGTAAGGGGTAAATATATCCAAAGAGATAATGTAGATTAATGGAAATAAATATACCAAAGACAATAGACCTTGTCATATACCAAAGACTGTTATAATGTGATTGTTAAGAGGGCCCCTCATGCTTTAACTACTGTTGATGAATACCATTCACCATTGAGCATATGGTACAAGTCCGACAGAGACTTTACTGTATTGTCTAACTCAATAGATAACGTTTATGAATTCAATTTTAAAAAAGCTGACTTTTTGAAGTTAAATAATTTTCTTCAAACTAAACTTCATGTAGTCTTAGAATATGCTAATAATGACATTCCTGATAATGCAATTATTTTTTTTAATATGCAAATCCTTGCTATGTTTTCTCTATTCGTGCTATATAGCCTCAAATTTGCGAAAAATTATGCTTACCCCTGGTACACAAAGGAATTAACGACTCTTCGCAACAACAGAAATAGGGCATGGAAAAATATGTCTGTAGCTTAGACTTAAATGAGCTGGAAATCTATAAGCATTTGTTGATTTGTGGATTTTGAAAGTTGCTCAGCTACCTTATACCACAATTACTTAGACCGTATTAAGCTGAGAATACAGTCTGATCTAAAAAAAGTTGGGGTTTCATAAACACAAAAAAAAAAAAAAAATTAAATGATTCCCTTTATCATTGAAAGCTTCTAATGGTTTAATTGACGATTGCGTCGTTGTTTTTGGTCTATTTGCCAATTTTTTCAAAGAGTCATTTTGTTCAGACCATTTTAATCCTGTTGAAGAGTACTTTGAATATATGAATTCTACACCCAGGGTTTCGTTGGATCCTATAGCCTTCAGAGGATATTTATAGTATATTGGATCAATCGATGAGAACTTTAATGCTGGACCTGACGGAATTCTTGTCACAGTGTTAACACGATGCGGTTCCGTTCAAAGCAAACCACTGTCCATGTTATTCAATCAATCAATTAGCGAACGTAATTTTACACTTATCTGGAAACAATCTTTTATAAGTCCTATTTATAAAAAAAGGTTGTAAAAACAATATAAACAACTATACTACCTATCACTAAACTCTCTTCGATTCCAAAACTTTTTGAGCGGCTCGTATATGATCGTGTTAAAATTCACTGTGGGAAGGTCATGACAACTCGTCAGCATAGATTTGCTACTGACAGATCCACTGTGTCTAATCTCAATTTTACAACGTTTTGCTTAAATGCATTTTATTAAGGAAACCAGGTCGACTGTATTTACACTGATTTTAGTAAAAAATTTAATAAACTACCACACAACTTAATTCTATTTAACCCATTTTCTACCTGGCTCCCTATTTTTTTGAGAAAAAGTGTCAAACGAAAAAGTGTGACTAAATATCATCAATCGAGGTCTAAAAATAAGTTGCGAATGCTCAGATTGTTAACTTACTTACTTACTTAGTTGGCGCTAGTCGGTCTTGGCCTCATCCAAGAATTTGAGCCAGCCATTTCTGTCTTTCGCTTGTTGGTGCCAGTTGGAAATTCCAAGCTTCGTCAGATTGTCCTCTACTTAGTCTTTCCAACGAAGATGCGGTCGTCCTCTTCTGCGTTGACCGCCGCTGGGTACCGAATCGAATATTTTCTTCACTGGAGCATCGTCTTTCATGCGCTGAACATGACCTTGACTATGTCGATGTCAGCGTACAGCTCATACAGTTCATCATTCCACCGTTTTCGGTACTCGCCATTGACGCAGATTGGTAAATAGATCTTACGAAGAATCTTTCTCTCGAATGCTCCTAAAGTCTGTTCATCTAAACTGTTCAGCGTCCAGGTTTGTGATGCGTAAAGTAGGACGGGCATGATGAGCGATTTATAGAGCTCTGCTTCTCAATTGCCTACTGAGCCCAAAGTAACACCTGTTGGCAAGAGTTATTCTTCGTTTGATCTCAATGCTGATGTCGTTGGTTGAATTAATGCTGGATCCGAGATAAACAAAGTCCTTCACAACCTCGAAGGAGGTATTGTCAACTGTAACGTGGGTTCCAAGACGCTGGCACTGTTTGTTTGTTGACACCAAGTATTTCGTCTTATCTGCATTCACTGCCAGACCTATTCGACTTGACTCTCTTTCTAATCTGGAAAATGCTGCACTGACTTCGCGCGTATTATGGCCAAAGATATCGATGTCATCAGCATACGCAAGCAGCATAACACTCAGATCAGCAGCTCGGATGATCTTTTCCATCATTAGGTTAAAAAAGTCGCTCGATAGGGAATCACCTTGTCTGAAACCTCGTTTGGTAACAAATGGTGGGGAGAGGTCCTTTCCGATTTTAACTGCGCTGCTGGTGTTGCTCAGTGTCATCCTGCAAAGTCGTATTAAATTTGGGGGAATACCAAACTCAAAAATTTTGGAGTCCAGATGCTTTCTTATTGGGCTGTCGAAGGCGGCTTTGTAGTCGACAAAAAGATGGTGGGTGTCGACTTGTTTTTCTTGAGTCTTCTTCAAGATTTGTTGTAGCGTGAAAATCTGGTCGATGGTGGACTTTCCAGGTCTGAAGCCACAATGATAAGATCCAATCAGTTCGCTTACAATGCGCTTCAATCTTTCACATAAAACGCTCGACAGGACCTTATATGCGATATTAAGAAGGCTTATCCCACGGTAATTGGCACAGGTAGTGAGATCGCATTTCTTGTGAATTGGGCAGATTGCTTATTGAGTTGAAATTTTTTCCGTAACGAAAAGCGTAAAAGGTGATCAAATATGGTTAAAAAAATGCCTCCAATAACCTTCAGTTATTATTAAGAAAAATGTTGAGATTTTGAGTGTTTTGTCATCAATACATTTGCATTATAAGTTTTTTAACAAATCCTCTCATAAAGCTAATAAAGGTCCAAAAATCATGATTTTTATTTCCAAATCTTAAACAATTTTTCATTAGACCCTAAGAAAGTACAACATTAAAACTTTATATTTTTTAAAAAATTGATCAAATTCCATGTATAGAAGCGGAGATATGAGCGTAAGTATGATGGGTCCTTTCACTGGTCAGATAAACGACCAGCGGTAGAAAATGGGTTAAGCTGAAGTTAATGGGTTTTCCACAACTTTTTGTAAGCTGGATTCAATCGTATATGACAGAGCGATCTTATCGAATACGATTTTGAGGGGTATTGCCTGCTGTATTTAGTGCTAAGTCAGGTGTTCCTCAAGGTAGCCACCTTGGTGCACTTCTGTTTATTTTAGCCATTAATGATATAACGCACATCATTGAACACTCTCATCGGCTTATCTATGCATATGATATGAAAATATACAGGAAAAAACATCCTAAAGACAATTCAGATCTACTTCAGTCTGATTTAAAATCCTTTGAAGTTTGGTGTTCTAAAAATAATGTTTCTAAATCCAGATAAATGACAAACTATGACCTTTTAGCGAAAAAGGAATAATTTAATTTTTTATTATAAGTTAAAAGAAACTGTTTTTAATCGTGAAGATGCTGTCAAAGATCTCGATATATGCATGGATTTTAAGCTATTGTTTAATGTTCATATTGATTACATTTTTAAAAAAGCATCTTCTGTGTTTGGGCTTATGAAACGCTGGGCCAAAAAATTTAATAGTCTGTTTACAACTACAACGCTATATTATGCAATTGTACGACCTCACTTAGAGTATGCAAGTCAAGTTGGGTCCCAAGTTACAATGTAAGCACATGTTGAAGTTATAGAAAGAATCCAAAAAGGTTTTTTTCGATTTGTTCAAGGGGCTTAAGTGGAACTGACACTTTTAACCTTCCTCCTTATGAGGATCGTTTAAAACTATTAAAAATGCAATGTTTAAGTGAGCGAAGGAAATCTGCTGATATCGTCACTTTACACCAACTCATAACTGGTGTGTTTGATTCTCCAAAACTCCCCTAGCTCTTATAAATTTTAACACTAACCGTAGAAACGATAGCAATTCAATTTACTTATCTTTTAGTAGAACAAATTATATGGCTACTGCTCCTTTAAATCGCATGAGTACCTTTGTTAATAACTGTAGCTTTTTTGATGTTAACTTATCGAAAGGGTAACTCAAAAATAGATTGGAAACTAATGTATGAGATCTATGTATGTAAATGCATGGTTAGTTACTGTCTTGTATTATCCCTGAGCCCAACCCATGTTAGGGTGGGTAAATTTTTTTGATTATTAAACAATTAAAGAATATTGTTACTACGTTTCACGTGTATTCTGAGTATAATACAAAGTACATTGAAAAGCTTCATTGCTTGCTTGACGTGAACTAACTTCCAAACCAAAGGGTTTGTTGCCCCTTTCGTGATATGAGGAATTACTCTACTGGCGTTCCAATTCAATGAAAAATAAACGACGTTTGTCCCTCTTGGATTTAAGTCCTCATAGGTGATGAATGAGGCCAAGCCGGTGATATCAATCATGCTGTAAAACAGTGCCAACGACCACCAATTCGTCGAACAATAACAAGAATACGCAGTCAAAATCTGATCCATTATGTCGACGCCCGCCTTGAATTGATTGTAATCCAATATTTGAATCGGTTTTTATGATTTTGAAGGATCGATGTCACGACGGTATTGAACGGTGGATACATGGACATCTCGCTTCTTTGGCTTCGCCATACAGGAACATAATGCGATATTTTTATTGTGAAAGCAAAATATGGTGCTATGCACAGGCCTTTTTGAATCCAGTAATTGTGGAGGGATGTAGGTTTCTTTCTTTCTAACGGTGCCCACAAATGCCACATTTCTTTCCAGCAACATTTTTGTCAAATTGTACTACGGAAAGAAGTTGTCTGCGTAAAGTTTCCTGCCGCTGTACATACATTTTTTCATCAATTTCATTACTATCCATTCGCCTTGGTTCGCCTTTCGTTGACCACATGGTTGTTATCTTGTATCAGCTACAGCCTTCAAGGGAGAATTTGTAACGGAATTACAAATCCACCAAATTTTTATTCCGTGTTTTGAGAGCTTGCTCGGAATATATTGGGTAAACCGAGTTCGCCCGCGATACGGAAATAATTGCTCATCAACGGTTAGTTGGCAGCCCGGGGTGTATGCTTTCTCTAAGTGCCATGCCATTAGCATGAGCCATATATTGTCCACGGCTGCAGATTTGCTTTGTTGAAGCCTATCCGCACGAGCGTTTCCGTTATCGAAGCGGATGTAGGTGGTCAAGTGCTTGAACCGGTTGATAGATATGGTGGCTTTGAAGATGGGCATATTGTAGCCGGCCCATTATTTTTCGCTGACTAGGAATTGGCGCGAAACACACCAGCAAACAATAAGATTCCAAAGAAGGCATACCCTTCGTTCTCGGAAGCCATCATCAAAATTCGTTGCTTTGCATTGGGATGCGCTTCGTTCCAAATACGAAATGATTCGAGGGCTTTTCGATTAGTTTCCCGCACAATAATATTTATGATTTCGGGGGTCAATAATGATTTGACAAAAGCTTGGTGATGGGGGAATGTTCTCTGTAGTGGCTCTTTAAGTGAAACTGTTGGCACATTATGTGATTGGGCCTTCCAGAAGGTAGCAGACTTGTATTCCAAACCTTGCTGTCTTTTGAACGCTAAACTTGCTCCTCAAAGGATCAGCCACAGCGACTACACAGTAAAAAATTTGAGGGTAAATTTTATCTTGTTTATAACTAATGCTACCAACTCATGTTATTAAAAAATAAGTATATTTGCTTCTTAGAACACTGAAAAGTAAGTATTAGTAAGTATAATTTTTAAAATAAGTATAAGTAAGTATTTTACCTTAGAAAAACAAATTGAATATTTTTTTGATACAATTTACTAATTTATGTTAAAACCAATAGAACCCACAATATTCTTTAAATATTGTCACACCCTCTTTTTGTTTTCCTTGAAAAGTTTTGTGTATACAATCTATCTAAAACCAAAAAGTTTTCAGATAAAAAATAAACAAAATATTAATTTTATATATTTGAAATTCATATATATTTCTAATATATAAAATAGTTTAAAAACAAACAAAAGCATAACAAAAAATTAAAAGTTATACGCACTTTCAAGGTAGTCAAATAAAAAAAAAAAAATAAAAAAAAAATCACATTCAAATGTATACAGAGACCAAAGAAAAGTTATCATTATTCGCTCTCACTGTCACTGAATTGAAGCGCTACATTAATTTGATTTTTTCTTTTTGCTTGAAATCCTATTTGTCTTGGCTGTAAATTTTATTTAAGTGTGAAGTCTATTTGGTCACTTTCGAAAGTTTTTTCTTTTTTTTTACAATTTTTGTATATGTACTAAGAATATTGTATTAAATTTTTATGAAATAATTTTTTCAACCCAAAACTTTCTCTACCTGAACTCATGTTAGAACGCATTTAAAAAACTTTAAAAGCGTTTTTCTCAAAACTACGTTTTCACGGACGCCCCACACTATTTCTCCGGTGGGCTGATCCTTCTGAAATTTTAACCACATATTTAACACAAAACTACTTACAAAAAAACTATAATCGTGTTAAAAAAATTTATGTTTACTATATTTTTTTACAAATAACAGCGAAACAAAAAATTTTTTTTGGTTTTTGTTACTTAAATTTAACAACAATTGCTAAAAATTAATATTAATAGTCTATTTTATAGTCCTTGTCATATTGAATCTAAAACACTTTGGTTTTCTGTTTCAGATAAACAGATGCCGAGATATCGTGTGGGAGCCGACCTGCCTCCAAATTATTAAAAAACATTAATAATTTTTTTTTATTTTTATAAATTAAGACTTCATTTATCATTCCTTACTACTTATATAAACATATCTTTCATAGCAAGCTCACGAGAAATTCCCAAAAATAGCCTATTTTTTAGCCGACGAACTACAGTACACCCTTAATATTTCAGGTCTTGTCTTTAAAAAATTGTAAAATTCGACACAGCTGTATTCAATACTATTTTTTAAAAATAAAATTGACTCCAGAGTCTGTATTTTTAACGCTGTTGGTTACAATTTTCAAACTTTTTCCACTTTTGCAAATAAAAACGTTCAACCGGAGCTGAAAAGTAAGGATAATTAAGTATAAATCTTAAAAGTAAGTATACTTATAAGTATGGAATTTTAGTAAGTATATGAAGCTGAAAATAAGTATGATACTTACAAAGTAAGTATAGTTGGTAACATTATTTATAACATTTGTGTGGTATAAACGTTTTTTATTCCAAATAATTTATAAATTTTATACCTCTTAATATTATTAAAATAATAAAACAAATATAATTTAAAAATTGTATATGGATATCATGTGTAAATCAAAATATATTCTGGTTCGAAAGTAAATAATTGACCGAAATCAGGAAATTTTAATATATAGTTGTTTCGATTGGTCTGACGAGAAACATGGTCTGGAAAAATTTGTAAGATTTGATGGTATAAATTTTAAAACATTTTTGGTTTGGATTTATATGTATACCAAATAGCATAAAATTTATGCTCATATATTTTACTGTGTACGGCTTCTCTATATAATTCTTCCGAATAATCGCTATCATCGTCATTATCCATAACTACCTCTATCTCAAGTTCTTTTTCAATATCGCATGCCTCATCTACATTTTCATCTTCTTCTGGGACGTAGTCTTTATCTTCCAAGTCGTCACCAAATTCAAATTGGTCTAATTTCTGCCCCATAATTTGTTCAATTTGATCTTCAAGTCGATCTCGTTCTTGAGGATTCACGTTTGGCCTATTCAGTTTGCGAACCAAAAGCTTCAATATATCACCATTGTCGATGCTTTCTTGCTCCATTTTACTGAATCCAAATAAAACAAAAATAAATAACTCCGAGCCAAAATTATTCAAAAAGATCAGCAAAATATCTCCAAAGACAGTCACAAAACATGTGAACTAAAGATAAAATTCATTGAATTAATATTACTTACAAAAATATTGTTAATTAAAAGTCGAAAGAGCAAAAACTAGAACTTGAAAAAAAAATCACAACTAATTTCGATGTTCACACATTGAATTCTACGCATTAAATGAATATATATAAGAAGAAAATTATATAATATTGTCTTGGGTCTGCTCAGACCCATGTGCGCATAATTCAATAAGATGATCCAATGCTGAGAAAGTGCGAAAAAGCTATAGTAGCTGAACTCTATTGTTGTTGCATTTTCAAAATTGCATTTGTAACACCAATAAAAAGGCATGGCAGGTACAAGAAGAGTAAAAATATTCTTGATTACCTCCGTAGTCGACTTAATTATGCCAGTCTGTCCGTCTGAGCTATCAAAATTAAATTCAAAAGCTAACAAAACGAAATTCAATATAATATATAAATTTTTCGAATGAAATTGCTGGATTAGAAAGCGTGAACAATTTGGTTGGTTAGTTTATTGTTGACCTTTGACCTCAAATATGAGTGTTTAAAGATAATTTCATAAATAAAAGCTAAGCTAGAAAAGCTGGAAGAACATGATGTTAAAGGGAAATGTGTGAGTATATATTGTGATGGTGAAATTTTTGAGAAAAAGTACATTTTTAAAAAAAAGTACATTTTAAAAAATTTCCATTTTTATGACATCAAACTTTTGTTGATATCTCGAAAACTAAACTATTTGTATGAGAAAATTCGTTTATTAATAAAATTAACGGTAAGCAAAACCGTTTTTAAAAATATTTTTTACGGATAAAGCTTAGTATGCTGTAGAAACGAAAATTGTTAGGCATTTAATTCTACACGCGAAATTTTGGTGTAGACTCAACACTAACACATACTGTTTGTTGAATGTGTTAGTTGAACAATATTGTTGAACATCAAATTTCCATGCCAATTAAATGTACGGACATATAAAAGACAGCGAAATTTTTACATTTTAACTCTCATCATGGTTGTGAACTTGACTGCATTGAACAAATTTTTCGGTTCAACAGCGTACTAACCAACGAAAAAATGTCGCTACTTTTTCGCTGTCAAAAACACAATGCATTTCTTACGGAAGATTTCTTTTCGTTTCTACATCATACTAAGCTTAAGAAGTAAAAACACACTCCCGTTATTATGACAATTATTACTGAACCTCGGAAACTATAAATTTTCTCAGTATAACGCATTTTCTTAAGCCGAGATTATCGCCTCAGAACGAGAAAAAACGATTGAAATTTCAAGCTTTGAATTATTATCTCATGGACAGGAGTGAACCAAAACTTTGTGAGATTGAATGACAGGGAAGGTGGGGGGGGGGAGGCAAAAACGTGTGATATATATTGGAACGACCCCTAATATATATAACTTCAACAATAATTTCATAACATATTGAGAATATGTAGGAAAAACCAAAAATTCTAGAAAATAACAATGAAGCGTGACATAGTGGTACGGGGATGGGGAGAGGAAGGGGGATGGGAAGAGGGAGGGGGATGGAGAGGGGAGAGGGTGGTCAAGATTTTGTGACAACGTGTTACTTAAAGGAAAAGTCTGTTAATGATTAAAAATAATGGCTTTATAAAGTAAAAAAATAAATGAATTAAAAATCTATCTTCGCCCGTTGCAGGGATCGAACTTAACACCTCTTGGTTTATAAACTAACTGTTTAGCCAACTCGGCTTAATAAGTGCATACATTAAAAAATTTCAATGAAGTAAGCAACATAGAATATTTCAACTTATACACTGATGTTATACACGGACATTTCATAAACTTTTTTTATTTTGACAGCTGAATCTCGTTGGCGACTTTAAAAGTTGCTCTTTACTATAAAACTGTTCAGGCTTTTAATCTTTCTTCATATTCTTTATACTTCACTGTAACATTTTCGATGAATTAAAATATATAAAAGTAAAAATCAAGTACTCCAATTATTCCACAATATTGAAGGAAATCTTGCAATAATTAGATTTAATACAAAAAATTGGTTTAGTTAATGAGATAAGTCAATTATATGAACAAATAGATTTTTAGCATAACTTTTGATTGGAAAGAGATATTGCGATAGTTTTTTCACTTAAATTATTTTCGAGAACTGAATTGTTTGTAAGCAATATAAAAACGATATTTTAAACAATATAAAAAATTAACAATAAAACAACAGTAAACAAATTTATGCAAATGAATGCTTTACCAATGCAGTCAAAAATTGAGTGTTAACATGTTTTTATTTTTATAACAAAAACAACTTTTGAGTAAGTTTTTGAATAAAAATTCAATATTTGCGACCTTTTTTGAATAAAAGATACAAAATATTTACACTGATCTAAAGGTAAAACTAAAACTATTTGTGTTAGGTGTTTTAACTGAATTTTTACTTCTCTTTAATTCACTACTACTCTGTTTAAATCAATTAAACGTATTTTATTATGCAGCATATATTACAAATACAATAAATATTGCTTAAATTCTTCACTTTGTGAGCCCCAAGGCGATGTTAATTAATGATAAAGTATTTTCACACTTATTCTCACTTTTCGATTCAGTGAAATTTAAATTCGTAACCAGGATTTTCCATTGTGAAGGGGGAAGGGGGGTGTCTGACAAGAAGAGTTTAATTAAAAAATTGTATTGTTGCCATTCTCGTTATCAAAGTATTAAATTTTTGCTATTCTTGATGTACATTCTTCTTTCGAATAGATTTTAAGAAAAGTGTATAATTTTCTTGCAATTTATCTTCATTGAGAAATTTTTCAGTTTCTACTAAAAATCGTAGATGAAAAAAATCATTCCAAGTTTATTTTTCAATTTTCCAATCAATTAACCCTTTCAGCTCTGAATTTTTTTTCGTAAGAAAGAAATTTGTCTTCCTATTATTTTTTTTCTCATTGTTGCACTAGCGACAGGAATAAAGTAATGGGTGCAAATCAAAATTCGGAAGAAAAAGACCGGCTGAAGCGACCTCTTGCAGTGAATAGAAGATATATAATGTTAGCCAATAGGTAATGCAAACCTTTGAAGTTGATGGTGGTAATTGCCTCCGCCAGGGCCGAAAGGGTTAATTTCACAACGATGTAACTCAAGACTCTTTTTTGGGCTCTTTTCCTGAATATACATATACATGAAAAATATCCCAACCGAAGATATGTATGTTTCTGTTTTTGACTTATTGAATCTACCTAAATTTGTTTTTGGATTTAAAGTACCTACTTACTGGAAATACAAAATTTCAAGTTTTTTTTTAATCTATAAAAAATCAATTAAAAACACAAATGCCTTCTAAAATGTTCTTATTCTTTAAAAAATAAGAAGCAACCACAACAGACGGCAATCCTTGATAGGGTTATAGTATTGATCAAAAAAATCCTTACTGCTTTAGTATGATATTACTAGTATTATTATTAGTATGATCTTGCGAATTTGGTCAAACAAGTGTCAAATCATGTAAGACTTACTGCATTATTCTGTATCACGAGGAAGCACACCAACGGAGAGAAAGAGATGACAAGCAATACAATTTTGTATGGAATAAAGTATTGCTTAACGTGTCTTTCTCATCATTGTTGGGCTTCTTCGTGATATAGAATATAATGCATTTAAACAGTGGGTTGGTTTCAGCTTGATCACTCAAAAATACTGAAGAGTGGATGGAGTTTAGCATCTCCCAAAACAGTTCTGTCTAGTCTGCTGTGTGATTGACTATATACAGAGTTGTTGTAGTTGTTGTTGCCTTCTTCAAACTTACTTGATCTAAACAGCTCACAATTAAGGTACTATTACAGTGTGTAAAAAATAAAAATCAATTTTTAGAATATCGTTAGAATATGGTTCTTTAAGGTCTTAAGAATACGTATACAAAATTTAAAAAAAAAAAAATTAACAAATAGAAGAAAAGTTATAACATATATTATATTCGTATGTAGCGTGATATTTAAGAACGTTTAAATCTTTAATCGAGTTTTTCTCGAAACACGGTTTTTCGAATCGGCTTCTAAGATATCTGGAGTTTTAGACCTATAAAATGCCAAAAACTTTTATATTTTTTTTTTGTATGGCTGAAAGTTTTGCTAAAAAAGGGGGTTTTTTGCACATTTTTTTTTTAACGCATGCCATTTTTTTTTTGCTAATTTTTATTTGCGTAGGTTGAGTGCTCAACTACACGCTTACTTCAACGCCCTGTACAAAACTAACGACAACTATAAAGACAAAAAAATTTTCTTTATTTCCTCATGAATAATTCTTTATTATGTAAAAAATTTCAACCATTAAAATTAATAAAATTAGGTAAAAAATATTTATAAAAAATGTGTTTTTTATAGCTACATACTGTAATAGTACCTTAAAATCATGTAAAAATTCAAAGAATAGATCACAATTAATAATTAAAAACGTTTTTACTTTTCAAAGCAATCTATAAAAATATTCAAATAAACACCGTTAAAAAATTCTTATCAATCTTTTAAAAAAGTATAAAAATTAACCCAAAGTTACTACGTTGCATTTTTTTGACTCATTTTAGGCTTATAGCTTTGACTCAATTTCCAATAAAAGCCTCTACAATTAGTAAAATAAGTTGAACTTTCAAATCTTAGTCGAAAAAATCAAAAACAATTGTTGTTGCTCTAATGATTTTTTTGAAACTTTAAATCGAAAATGATACACCCTAATTTCTAAAAAGAAATTAAAAATGTTTTTTTTTCATACCTTAAATTTTTTTTTACCCGAATATTTTTATAATTTCTTAACAATTTTTTTATATTAATTTTTTTTCGTGAAAAATAAAAATCTATTTGCATTTTTTGTATATCTTCAGATATTATTGAGAGGACTTTAATCCCAAAAAGCGCTGCTTGGGTATGAATCTGGTTTAATTAGCTAAAGACTTATATTTCCTTTTTTTTCATTAGAATATTAGAAACCGGTTGCCTAATTTATAGAAGATGAGCTTTTTACTTTTAAAAGTTCGTACATACTTTTGGCCTCTAAGGGTGATTTGACACCAAAAGCCCTTTGGCTACAGGGCTGGTGAAATAAAAAAAAAAAACTATCTCTGCATATTATTCTTTTTCCGACTTAGTGTTAAATCATCTCAAACTATTTTAAACTCAACCAGTGGAAACGCATTCATACAAATTCAAATCCTTGAAACACAAAAGTTACGGTGTTTTTTCTGCTATCCCATAACAAAAATTACCCCACCTTCAGTTTGAGTCACTTTCATTGTAGACCATAATGGGGTTGGTCTGGACACCAACAACATACCCTTATCTGCGCGTTCGTAATGAAAGTATAGCGTTTTATTTCCGCTGTTCATACAAACATCAACTCTTGTTTGATAGAATCTCTTTAGACGGGAGATAGACAGCCAGACAGACAGGCACCTATTCTGGGGGTCGTATGGGACTGAAGCCCTCCACAGATACTCAAACAGTTGCTAAAACAAATGAATTTAGAAATAAATTTGCTATAAGTGTATTCTAAATTTCTTTCTGAGTATGTGGCGTGTAACTAATAATTTTAATGCCAGCATCTATACTCAGCGAGTAATAGTTCAAGGAAACTTTTTGTATTTTTTTTTTTGTCATTAAGAGTCTCTTTCCTGATGTCGTCAAAAGTTTTTTATTTTTATCATGGGGTCAAAGAATCAACGTTTACAGTCGTTCCATAACTTTAATCTAAGCGAGCTATAGCTGAAAGAAACGCCATGACGCTTTGAACTTAAACTTTTCCCAACTACATTTTCAAATGGAAAAATACTTAATTTTCATGAATTGGTGCCGGCACCTCTCTATTTTCGTGCCAACGATTTTTTTTTTTAAAAAAAATTATGTTAGTTTTTTGCCGAGTTTCTGTGCTTTATGCAAAAATTTGCGCCCATTTTTTCAATTGATAATAGAGTTTTGAAATTTAATTATAAGCTATATAGATCAAGTAAGTCTTAAGACTACAAACAAAAACAACAACTCTGTATAGAGTCAATCACACAGCAGACTAGATAGACTGTTTTAGAAGGCGCTACCCTTTCCATCCTCAGAAGTCCTGAATGATGAAGCAGTGACCAAACCACACGGTTAGAAATTGTGGAATAAATTTTAATACTTTTTGGCTTACATGTATGACGACACCAAAATTGTATTAAAATTAAATACTGGCCAAATATTAAAAATTATTTTTAATTAAAATATGTATTGAAATTTCATGCTCAGTTCGTATTAATTTTTAATATTGATTTTTTATTAAAAATTAATTATAATATTAACCATAGCATTACAGCATTATAATATTAATTCCAAAGAGTATGAAATTTCGTTGTAATATTTGAATTGTATTAAAACTTAATATAAAATTTTATTTATTGAAATATAATACAGCATGTCTTAAAAATTAAATACAATATTCACCATAGTATAGAATTGATTCCAAGGGTATAAGATATTGTTGTTATATTAGAACTGTAAGACAAAATAAATTTAAAAATTTTGTAATCAATTGAAAAGTATTAAATTTAATACATTTATTCCAGGATTTCTAACCATGCACTGTTTAAGTTTTATATAATTTGACACTTGCTCGAATAAACTCTTCGAAATTATATGACGTTAAAAGCATAGGATCTTGTTTTAGGTATAGCCTGAAACTCTACCTGGGATTTTGCCTATTCTAGTTGCCTTGCCTCTTTTTTTTTCACTATTCTTCTTTGGCGTTCAACGGAATGCGCTAATAAAATGTGATTGCGTTTTTTTGCATCCGCTAGAAAGCTAAGATTATTTTTAATTAATTTAAAATTAATTAAATTCTTTCTTATTTGGTCTGTCCTTACCATAAAAAATAACTTTTTGATATTTAATTGTGATCTACTCTTTGAATTTACATGATTTTTTATTATGAGCTATTTAGATCATGTAAGTTTTGAAAGTAAATAGGGTTTTTCCTTAAAAATTTAGTTAAGTTAAGTTTTTATTAATTGAGCTTTTGACCCAACAAATTCGAATGAAATATATTTGAAACCAGCGGAGATATTTGCATCAAAAGTAAGATTTTTTCATGTAATTTTTTCTCATTCTTACACGGAGAAAAATAATATTCTTTCATTAAGGAAATATTTTGCTTGATTTAAGAAATTTTAAAAGTAAGCCTCATTTCCTCAAATCAAGCATTAAAAACTAAAGTTAATGCAGTAATATAGTCTAGAGGCCCAGACATGTTTTAACGGTCGATAAACAAAAAAACAATATATTTAGGCTGTGTGCGAATTGATCTAAATGCGACCTAAACTTAATTGGGTCGATAAGAGAGTGCTTGCGAAATACTTTAGGAAATTCTCGAGCTACCTAAATGCTTCCTAAATTAGGAAGCACTGCCTTATTGACACTATTTAGTTTAGGTCGCATTTAGAACAATTCGCACCCATCCCTACCTAGCAAAAAAAGTGCTTCCAAAATAAGGTAAAGTGGAAGTAAAATTCTTGAATTCCATCCCTTCCACTTTCCCAGAAGGCATTCTTTCAACATATGCAAGTTATTGGAAGGAATGCTTTCTTTAGTCTTCTCTAGAAATACTTCTAGAATTTTCTTTGAGCCCTTCAATGAAAGGATTCCAGTAGGTGTTTTTCAAGAGAACTTTAAGGCATACAATGGAATGGCTTAAAATATCCCACGAAAAATATCCCTTTTTTCCCGATTTTCTCGCGATTTTGGTATTGGAAATGAGAAGTGTTTGGGTTTTGTTGGGGTTTTTCTTTCCCCTTTTCCGATTTTTACGGCATTTTGGTGTTAGCTGCGTTTTTTGTTGTTTAAAAAATTCCACGGAAAATATCTAAAATATAAATTATTATATGCCCTTTCTTACGTTTATTGAATAAAAATACTAATTGAATACCTTCCAGAAGTAGTTCATGAGAATGCCTCTTGAAAGCGCTTCTCGATAAGGCTAAGAAAAAGCACAATTGTGTCTATTGAATGTCTTCTGGAAGCAGTTTCCCTAAGAATGCATGTCACATTTTCTCAAATATTTTGCTGAGTAGTAACCATTTATCTATCACTTAAGAATTTACAAAAATATTAAAAACAAGTATTTTTAACGAAGTTACACGCTGTTGTAGTAGAGGGGGGGAATACCGTGTTAATCTTGCCACGATTCCCACCCTTCCGGTCATCTGAAAATAAAGGTACACTCTTTATCAGTACAAATGTCGCTATGTTAGGAACTAGGAAAAATTAAAAAAAAAATGTTCTCGCAAAATGGCGGCTAGTTAAAAAAGAGTTGCATTTTTCCAGTTATGATTTAACTTTTCCAAATTTCCAAAAATTTTAAAATATTATGTTAGAAATATTCATACCAATTATAATTGGGATATATTAATAATATTCAAGCCAAATTTCAAGAAGATCGGTCAATTAGAGCTCGAGATTTTGTGACAAATATTTCGAAAAAAATAGTTTCGAGAAAAACGCGTTTAAAGTTTTGAGTTTCAGGCAGTATAACTGACGACACTAAAATGACTTTAACTAAACTAAAATGACTATAACTTTTGAAATAATTCGAATTTGAAGTAGATATTCTTGAATATATAAACTATCATACACTGTTAAGAAATAGTCACTTAATTTTCAATTTTCTAGACAGTATTATGCCTGAAGATCCTTTACTTCTTGTCGTTATAAATATCAACTAATAAATAAACAATGCTATTCTACTTATATAATTAACACAAAATCTCAATTTAAAGATAATCCAAAACTTTTCTATAGTTTTGTTAATTCAAAACGTAAGGCCTCCAGCTTTCCACCCCTTATGAAATTCAATCAGGAAGAATCATCTTGTGGCAATGTGATTTCTGACATGTTTGCAAACTTCTTTAAATCAACTTACTCCGATATACCATTTAATACTAGCATTGTGTAGCCTTTTCTCCCGCCAGTTAACTCTTTTGAAACTCCTGTAATAAACCCAAATATTGTTATGTGTTATTTTCGCCAAGTAAAATCTTCTTTCACGACCGGCCCTGATAAAATTCCGAGCTGTATTTTAAAGCAATGTGCTACAAACCTGTGTACTCCTCTAGCAAACATTTTTAATATTTCGTTGCATAGTGGATATTTTCCTATTATATGGAAGGATTCTTATATTATGCTCCTTTATAAATCTGGCTCCAAGAAAGATGTTTCTAACTATCGAGGAATTGCAAAATTAAGTGCAATCCATAAGTTATTTGAGAAAATCATAACTGATCAATTAACCCACTCCGTGTCTTCCACCATTTCTGTCTTTCAACATGGTTTTCTGAAGGGTAAGTCCGCAACAACAAACCTCTTAGAGTTTACTATGCGTGTTATAAATGGTTTTACTTTGGGACTGCAGACTGATGTTATTTACACGGACTTTAGCAAAGCCTTCGACAGTGCAAATAATAATCTTCTTTTGAAAAAACTCTACCTTATTGGGTGTCCTGCACGGTTAGAAATCTTGTACTAAAATTGAAACTTTTCTTTACTACATATAAGTCTGCACCAGCTTTGGTTTCAAATCTAGTATTTACAAAATACTAAAAAATGGTTTTAATACAGCTTTGGTTTCAAATTTAGTACAAGCTTGGATTCAAATATTTAAAAAAAAAAATAACAAACAACGTGAGATTCGATCACACAATATTGAGTTTGTAAACTCACTACTCTAACCACAGAGCTATTGGCTTATACATAAAAAGACCGATAAACAAACATATGAAGCGAGTCGCCTAATATTAAGTCGCAGCATTGCCAGGCCAACTTTTTACGGGTCTTAATCCAAATTTAGTATCCACATGTACTAGAATTTAGTATTATTTGTATTAAAAACAAAAAGTAATACAGAGTTGTACTTAAATTGAAACCAATAAGACTAAACTTGAAACCAAAAAGCTAAAATTTATACCAAAAAGCTAAAATTGATGCTGTAATATTTCTTTTGGTTTCAATTCTAGTATAGAAAAGTTTCAAATATGAGTTAGTATTTGAAAAATTTCAATTTGAAACCGCAAGGTTTAAAAACATGCAGTAATATTTTAGTGGGACTAAAATTTAGCCCAAGATTTCTAACCGTGTGTCGCATTATTAAATTGGATAAATTCGTATTTATCTAGACGTACTCAAAGGGTTTTATATAAGAATTCTCTTTCAAAAAGTATTTCGGTCACTTCTGGCGTTCCTCAGGGCAGTCATCTTGGACCGGTTTTGTTTTAACTATTCATTAATGATCTTCCTTCGGTAATAAAACACTGTAATGCTTGGTTTTCACTATGTCATTTTTATGACGACACAAAAGTTTATCACGTGAAATATCACCTTAATAAAACTCTAGAACATTTTCTGCATAGCTGCATTTAATAATTTATTTGTTTTTAGCTTTCCAAGAATGGCAAAGTTAGAAAAAAATGTCAACATGTTGTTATATTCAATTTGATTGACAACAACTGACGACTAAAAATGACATAGTGAAAACCAAGCATAACGTCTTAATGTACGCTGACGACGTGAAACTTTTTCTTTTACAATCTGATCTAAATAGACTTGTAGACTGGAGTAGATTAAATATATGAAATCTTTACTTAAAAAAATGTAAGCAAATAACATTCTTGCGTAGATCTGCTAATAACATAAATTACACTATAAATAACACTAAAGTAGAAATAGTTTATAGTTTTCTCGATCTTGGTGTTATTATGGATTCAAAACTTCGCTTCAATCTCCACGTTAATATAGTGAGAAATAAGGCAAGAGGAGTAATTGGTTTCATTAAAAGATGGGCTCAAGAATTCAATGATCCCTTTACTACTAAACTATTATATACCTATTTCGTAAGGCCAATTCTTGAATATGCATCAGTTATATGGAACCAGTGATGTGATTTTGTGGGATTTCGGGCTCATTTTGGGATATTTGCCCTTTTTGAGAACGTGTGGGATTTCGGAAACTTAGGTGGGATTTCCTACTGTGTCATAATTTTTAAAAATTTAAATTCGTTACAAAACTGATTGGAACCACTTTTGTGTAATCTTTTACAATTGTTCCTTCAATTGTTGTTTCATTAATTTTAAATATGTAAGAAAGAGATATGTATATTCAACAAGCTTAAAATTAATCACAACGGCAAAGATATATGTTGTTGGCAACGCTTTGCAGTGCACAAACAAAAGATCAGAGAAGGATGAAATGTAGAAATGAAATTATTTTATACATTTATTTTCTTTCTTACTCCTTAACAAATTAAGAAAAGCTACACAGCAAGTTGCTAACACGAATTCAAAGAAAAATTTGCACATGCTAAAACTTGTGACAATTTACAAAGATTAAAATTAATTTAAAGTCATTAATTCTAAAGCGGCTACTCAACAATAGTTGAAAAATTTTCAACATTTGTTCAAGTGCCGTTTGCCTCGTCTTCGGTAATTTGTTTCATTTTCTTCATTTCAAAGCCTGCTGCGCATCATCCACATACAATTAGAAGAAGCTTCTTAGAAGGTATTTTGAAAAAATTTTGTCTAATTAAGACATTTTATTATTTGTCATAGTACAAGTTCCTAATACATATGTAGGTATACATAATTTTATTGATCTCAATTTATCAATTAATTGTTATTAAAATTGATTTCGTTAATAAATAAACGTTTAAGTCCCAACCAAGTTATGCATAAGCAAACAAAAGTCTCAGAGAAAAGTTGACGAAAAGTATGATTAAGTAGAAAATTCGCCCAAGTTGGCAGATTTCATGTTTAACAAAATTTCAAACGTTTACAAAATTTTGATAAAAATATAATAAAAAAGTTAAAAAGTTCTTTGACAAATTTTTTGAAATAGTGCCTGTCTTTCATATTATTTTTATGTTTTTAGCAATTTTTATGAGTTAATCAACAAAATTGGGATATTCCATAATTTTGAACAAAAAATAACGTATTTTTTTTAATTGACAGATAAAAAATGTTTGTAGATATGTTAAAAAGGGTTGCCAGCAGCTAACACAAAAAACATGTTTATTGTGCTGCTTGGCTTAAAAGCTGTGGCAAACGCAAAATTTCTCAGCAAAAATATACACATTTTCCATGATTTGCTTAAATATACACAAACAAAAAAAAACAATATTTTTCATTGAAAAATTTGGCATACAAATAATAAAATTTTAATTAAACACATTTTCAATACTGTTAGCAACCCTATTCTGCTTAGCAAACTATGATGTCAAGCGCTCTCCCTCAAGTTTCAAAAAGTAAACGAAAGTTGAAAAACTGAACGAAAGGAATGCTTAGACAAAACTTGGGCGACTTCATATATTGCTGTGTAAGTGCGTGCTTTTGCTCTCAAACTTTGGTTTGCTTAAGCATAACTTGGTTGGGCCTTTATACTTTAAGAAGAGATTCTGGTGATTATTTCTTTTCATAAATTGGATAAAAAAAACATTATTGATAAAAATGTTTGGGTGGGATTTTTTGTGGATTTTTCGTGTCATTTTGGTGGGATAAACAGGTTTAAATCGGGATTCAATCGCGATTTTTCACAATATCAGAATCACATCACTGTAAGGAACCCACAAGATAATGTTTACATCGACCCCATAGAATTCGTTCAAACTGTTAAAAAACAGTTTTTACTTTTTGCTCTACGTCACAGTCGTTAGAGTCCCAATATTATGCTTCCATCGTATGAAATACGCCTTAAGATTATTTTACTACCTTCCCTAAGAAGCAGAAGAATGATGCTTAATGTCATGTTTCTGTATAAATTACTTCGTGGTTGGATATATTCGGAATATCTCATCCTAGCTCTAAATTTGTACATCCCAAGGAGAGGAACTAGACATTTTCTGGTTTTCAAGTTGAGTCAGTGCAATTCTAATTACGCTCTTCATGAACCTTTACGATATATGTGCAGTGATTTCAATAATAACTTCAACATGATTAATTTTTCTGATCCGGTAGACGTCTTGAAATGGAAAATTATATTACATTTAAATAATTAAATCAATTTAACTTCATCCTATTATACCTTACGCAGTTTATTAACAATGTAATATCGGTAATTGCGACTGTTCTGTTTCTCCTCTTTGTCTCAATGTTATGCTTTAAGCACCATCAAATATGAACCGTTTTTCAAAACTTGGTTTTTAATTATTCAATATTTTAACTTTAAATCGAATTGTGATTTACGTTCTCACGTAAATTCTGATTTGAAATTAAACTGAACTCACACTATCACCTGGATTGGTGTGCCAGAGTATATCTCTTTTCCACACAAGTTTATGCCTGCGTTGGTCCAAATGCATATCCAACTAATTTGGATTTTGATATGGCGGATATGAGATTTATCTCATTTCCACGTAGGTCCTTGGGTTGGACAATGGCCGCAAACCAGTTAAAATGAGTAAAGTGTTTTGGAATGTTTTTGGAATCAGGATTGTTTTTCTCGTACCTTAAATTGATAATCACTATAATATAATTTGATGTTGCTTATTTATATAGAATTAAATATACTTAAATACGCGTTTGATAAATATGAAATTTTTAAATTCCGCTGAAATTCCAATCAATGTGCTTAGTGGAAAATCCTTATTGCCAATAGAGGGTATGTTTTAGTACGTAGGTGCATTTTGTCTGTCCCGGCTGATCCGGGCAGGATCTAGAATGTAAATCGTGAATGCGTATAGGTCGGGAATATGCATCTTTGAAAGATTTCATACCTCCGAGCGAATCTAAAAAAAAAAAAATTTATAATGAGAATTTATTTCTTAACTTGAGTAAGATAAATTTTTGCTTGAAACAAGAATAAAATCCTTGATTCTTAAAAATGGAATAAGACTTCAAATCAAGAAAATATTTTCCGTTTTAATCAAGCGCATAGTGGGCTATAAAAAATTTTATTGAATTAATAACTTAATTCGAAACATTTTGGTATTAGGAAAAGTGTTTACTTGAATCAAGCAAATTGTTCTCAACTCACGGAAGCAGTCACTTTATCAAACTTTTGCGTTTTGCAAAGTAGTATAAATAATCCAAATTTGAACGAAATGCGTCCAACGGCTTAGACTTGTATTCCCGTCAAACAAACAAACAAACAAACAGAAAATTAGTTTAGTTAATAATGAAAGATATATAAGAGTCTTAAAAAACTATTTCCCTCCGTGTAGAATTTATTTCCGCATAAACTGCAAATTTTCCACTCTTCTTATGTGAAATTGATGCAGTTAATTCTAATAATTTAGACTCTCCCCCGCACGAGTATCTTCTAGATGCGCCACTGCAGACAGTCAACCAGATAAACATACGTATCGGAGTGTTGAATGCGACACCTGCTGTCCCAACCAACCGACATACGTAATAGTTTTTTTTTCTCTTCAATTTTTGCCAGCAAACTCATTCTTCCACTTGATGTGCTCTTTTATTTTGCCCAACACTGTTGTCTGCTTCCAAATAAACAGCAACAAACAGAAACAAACATACAAGAAATGTTACGACGTCACATGCGTGGCAGGCATACATCTATGGGTCGTTTGGCCGCTTCCACCGCCGACACCGCCAGACACACGGTACGTCGTCGAGCGAGCGCAGAAGACCACACCGACGAATGAGTTAGGTGGCGGAAGGCGCAAATCCGATTTATGAACGAATGCAGCAAAACTCAAATTGAAAGGCCATCATTTTCATGTTCGTTTAATTTTCTACACTTCAGCATGAATCCGTTTTTGTCAGTCGGTATCTTGAAGTGAACGGCAACTCGTGTGTCCGCCAGCCAGCTAGCCACATAAGAACAAACAACAACAACAAAAAAATTACAATTATAATTATAATAATAATAAAAACAAAACAGCAACAACAAAAAAATAATAAAACATAGACGAAACACTTGGTCGAAACAGTCTTCCTTTGCCTACGGCATCGATTGGTCGGTTGGTCGGTCGGTCGGTCAGTCTGTCCCTCGCTGCCATAAATCGCAACGCGTGACCACGCAGCCAAGCTCCGCACTTACACACAGACATACACACACAGACACAAACACACACACACACGCAAGTCAAACTGCGGTCATGGCTAGTCCGGACGAACTGGCGCGCCTCATTGACCTGCATTTGGCTGACCTGCGCCCGGAGCAGCCCAACTGGGTCGTTTCACACTCCGAGGTTGCCGGACGCGGCATTTTCGCTTCGCGTGACATCCTGCCAGGCGAGTTGTTGTTCCGTGAACGTGCCTTAGTAATGGGGCCAACAGCGCGCAAAGGTTCGATACTCAACACTTGTGTGTGTTGTCACAAGTTGCTAGCGGTCAAGGACTTTCTGTGCAAACGCAAGTGTACGCTGCCTGTGTGTGATGCCTGCTCCGAATCGGCACAACATCGCAACGAATGCGAGCTCTTTAGCAAATGGCATCCAATGGATTTGGGCATTATTGATGCTGTCAATCCGCAGGCGCTGCGTATTTTGACGGCGGTGCGTGTCTTCTTCCTGAGCGAGGATCAGCGTGCTTTAATCAATGCGCTGCAGGCCAATCCAGAACGTGGCTATCGCCAGGAGATCATCAAAGCTGCGCAGAGCTTTCGCAAGTTTCCCACCACCGACAAGCCTTTCATGGATACGCTATTTCGCGTGGTCGGTGTGCTAAATACGAATGCTTTTGAGGCTCCTTGTCGCACAGCCGGACATGAGATCCTGTTGCGCGGCGTTTTTCCGCTTACGGCTGTGATGAATCACGAGTGCACGCCGAATGCCAGTCATCACTTCAATAACGAGCAGATAGCCACGGTGAGAGCGGCCAGATTTATTCCCAAGGGTGCAGAGATAACGACAACCTACACAAAGATCCTGTGGAGCAACATAACACGCGGTGTGTTCCTGAAGATGACAAAGCATTTTGTGTGTGACTGTGCGCGTTGCAACGACAATACTGTAAGTAGGCGAGTGGGTTGGTGCGGGTGGTGATGAGGTGGGTGGTTGGTTGCATGGTTGTTGGTTCAAAACCACTTAGCTGAGCAGCTACAAGTTGCTTTGTGTGCTGCTTGAAAACTGAATAATGCATTGTACTGCATTCTAATTGCATTAAAATTTATTCTTATGAATAGTGTGCAATGTGGAGTATTTGTGTTACAGCTATTGAATCGTGGTAGCAGTTGGAGTAGCTGCTGTTGCATGGCTCTTAAATACGTTGCATCATAATATATTCATATATCACTTTATCAAGCCAAATAATTGTGGTTTTGCGAAGTTGGACTTTGCAAAATTCATAGGCTCAATTTACGTTTTCTTAAAGTCAAAAAACATTTATGTATTCATTCAAAGAAAAAGAAAAACATTTATGTATTCATTCAGCCCGATTCTGAATAATTTTAATAATTTTTCTCTGGGAATTGCAAAAGAGAGTTTTCATATTTAAGATAGCAGATAAAGACGTCACGTTTTTTTTTTGCTTACACTCTTGAATATTATCGTTTAATGAACAAATTTGCATTACAAATTTCCAAAATGTTTTTGAACTTTATATTAAAAATGAAAACTTCCTTTTTCGATTCCCCGAAAAGAAATATTCAGAATAGCGGCAGATTATTTCAATTCATATATTAAACAGCTTTACAAAAAAAGTGAGTGTTGCCCTCGGTATTTCAGTGGATGATTATAATCACGTATACACAATTTCCAAATTTAGTCATGAAAGTTCTGCATAGGCACTAGTTTTCGAGGTATTAAATATGACGTGAATCAATTGAACTTTCACTGATAAACCGAATCATTATGCTAAATACTGATTTTTTTTCACAAAAACTTTTTTATTTTTTTTTTCATATAAAAGTCAAAGTTTAACCCAAAATTTTGATCCACCGATCACTAAAATCAAGCGATTATTTTGGAACCAGCGGCCGAAAGCATTTAAAAGAAATTGCTATATTTTGCATTTTTTGTGTCATATTGTGTTCACATTTAACAGGTAATGAATGGAAAAATCTCCAGGAATAAGGGCCGTTTTCTCAATATCCGGTTAGTCAAGCTCTTAACCGGGAGTTAGCTAACCGTACGATAACTAAAAAAACAGTTTCGTTTTCACCAAGTGTCGGTTTAAGTAACTCTCGGTTAAGTCATTAATTGTGAATTTTTTTAATTGTGAATACGCTCAACTGCATATTAGCTGCATATTAGTCCCGGTTTATACTCGTCAAGACTTGACGGTCAAGTTTTGCATATTCCCTTTTAAACTTAACGATTCAATTTACATTCGTCAAGAGTTGACGGTCAATTATTTCTTGCACTCCTCCCTTTCCTTCTCAAGTTTGTACTGATGACGCCGAAATAAAATTGAAAATAGCGGGACAACGAACGAACACAAAACGAATTGCCCAAGAATTGACGGTACGGTCAATTTTTTTCTTTCCCTTTTGTTACGATTCCCGCTCCACCGAACGCAAGACTTGACCGTCAAGTCTTGACGAGTATAAACCGGGACTTAGCCTGTTTGTTTTTTTTTTATGTGGAAATTGTAAATATCTAACAAGGATTAATTAATAAATAATTAAAAAACGCAACAGAGTGCCAAACTTCGGTGCGTATGAAGAAAGTGCAGTACTCTTCTACATAATCACGCCTATGCGCATTGTCTTTTTTCTATTTTGTTTCGAATTCAAGTTATAAAAACGAAATCCTCGAAATTTTATCCATTTTTAACTATAAAATATATAATTAATTTTTACACTACACTGCTGTTCCTCCGATTAGCAACTAACCGGAACCTCAACTTGCCGTTAACTTAACCGACACTTAAGACCTAACCGAACATTGAGAAAATGCTTTTTTGCTAACCGCCGGTTAAAGTTCCGATTAGTGCTTAACCGGACATTGAGAAAACAGCCCTAAGACAGTAAAATTTAATTTTTCTTATTGGAAATGTTACTACTTACATTTTGAGATACTGGCCCTTATGAATAAAAGTAGCAGATTCGACTTTACTACAATTCAAAATAAAAAACCTTCAAAAGAAGTTGGTTTATATTCAAAAGTAGTTTGTTTATATGAATAAAGTGCACTTTACCATACTACAAGAATCAGCTGTTTCGAACTTGCTACAAATTAGCCGGATTGGTATGAATAAAAGTAGTGTTTGCTACTGATTTTGAGTAGTAAGCAAAATGGCATACTACAAGTTTGTAGTAAATTGTTTATATATGGGCTTTTCCACGGTCAAGCACGCGACATTCGTACGCCTTTGAGGTGCAAAAAAATAAAGAAAATTAAGAAAAAAATTATTTTGATTTTATTTTTCGATAGCATTTTCGTAGCAATATGTTTAGTACAAAATGTAGGTTCCAAAGATTTTATGTTTTCAATATAAGCACGCGTTCAAGCGCGTGACAAAAAATTTGGAACTCGTTTTCAACTGCTTCTAGAAAAATTCAGAATTCTGCGAAACGTAACATCAAATTTCAAAGAAATTAACTTTAAACTTAAATGGATCACTGTATCCTTCATATGATAGCTGTCATGTTGAAATGGTTACCATAGTTGTTTTTGTTTAAGCTTAAGTATAATATAGCACGCGATATCTAGCACGCGACATACTTTTCCATTGCAATTTAATTGGGTACTTAAGTAATTAGGTAGTTAAGTAATTATGTAATTTAGTAATTAAAAGCAAATTCAATATATCTTCCTTTCATTGCATCAACCATTTTTTCATTATTTTTAGCCAATGCCTTCCATTTAACTAAAACAAAAATGTTTACGAAACATTTACTAAACATTTACGAAAAAGAAAAACTACATTTGTGAAATAGTACAGACAATTTGATCATCATGGTTAATAATTTTATGTACAAATTGCTTCAATTAATAAAATTAAAATGCTTCACTTAGATAATATCATAAAATAATAAGTTTTTATTAAGTTTTCATTTTTTGGTCTGTTTAAAAGTAAACTTTCCTGTGGAAATGCCTATATATTAAATTGATTAAATTTATTTAATTTGATATTGATTTGGGCAGACGAAAAGAAGATTTAAGCAGAAGTTAAAAGCAAACTACAAGCACGGCAATCGGCCAAGGACAATTTTAAAGTGATCTTCAGATTCACTTTATTAGGGGTATTCACGATTCACTGCACTTACAGTGCAGTGCAGGAATCTGGACTGGAGGAATTTCGCAGTTGTGCACTTGGGTTTTCGTGAACACGCCACTTTCACTTTTTTCAAAGCTGTCAAAATTTTCAATGTGCACAAGTCAGGCCCGTAGCCGGAATTTACCCAAGGGGGGTTTTGATAAAAAAAATTGATAGTTTTTGATATCGATAAATCAAAAGGCATTTTTATATGTATTAGGGTGTCCCCAAAATATATTTTTCTTTTATTTTTACAGATGTCCGCGGCATTAATACTTCCACTTGACCTTAAAAACACCCTCTGTGAAGCGCATGTCAAATGGTTAAGGTTTAGAGGTCGCAAATTCATTTTCTAATTTTTCCGTACGATTTGTATGGGGAAAAATCAGTTTTGCTGGTAAATTGAATTTATAGCCATTATCTTTTAAGCAAAATGGTTAAAACAAAAATGTGCTCCCTCAAATTTTGTCTGTTATGACATAACCAAATTTAATTTTTATCGGATTACTATTTGGTAGTTGCCCAAAACGATTAAAAAATAAAAATATATATACAAAAAAACTACTTGTTGTAACTTTTAATCCAAAAACATATAACAACCCTATGCATGAAAATGGAGTACTCTAATAGAAAATGATTTTCAATGAAATAATTATAATTAAAAGTAATCATTTATATAGGTAGCTCTAAGAAGTGAGCCATAGACCATGAGGGAACACGTTCTTCTTTTTAACCATTTTGATAAAAAGATAATGGCTCTAAATGCAATTTACCAGCAAAACTGATTTTTCGTAATACAAATCGTATGGGAAAATTAAAAAATGAATACGCGACCTCTAAACCCTTACCAATTGAGATGCACTTCTCAGAGGATGTTTCTAAGGACAAATGAAAGTGGAAAAGCCGAGGACATCAAACACAATTTTTTTTTGGGAAATCCTAATATGTATATTAAATGTTTGCTCCCCAAAGACCAAATTGTTGTCGCCATAGACTAAAAATAGTCGATTTGATATAACAATAACATCTTTTAAGTTTCGTGTCGATTGATAGATTTTTAAAACTAGCTTAAGAGACCAATAAATGGAGAAGCGTTTTACAAGAGTTCAAAATATCTGTTGAAGTTAATTTAAAAAAAACAGGTATGCATTTCGTTTTTAATGTAAGTGTTCTTTTAAATGAGTTAACAAACAAAAAAAAAATGGATTAAAAGTACCAGAGTTTTGATATTTTACTTTTCCAAAAATGTTATTTTATTTCTTGTTTCAATAAAAAATTGTAAAAATACAAATTTGATATATTGCAATGAAATGTTGTTGAAATATATTCTGAAACAACACTTAATACAAATGAGTAGCGTCTGTTCAAAAGTTCCTATGAAATATTTTTGAAAATAGCCGTTTTTACCATGGTTAAGCACTTAAAATATTTAATCCTATCATTTGCACAAAAAAATATATTAAGAAAATTTAAAATTTTTCCAATATTTTGTGCATAAAAGTTTATGTTTCGTTCCAAAGGGGCTAAATATTAATACTAAAAAAGTGCTTTTGAAGATATTTAAACAAAAGGGACTAATTTCCATACAAGGTTTAAGTTTTTGTACAATATTTAATCAAAGGGTTTTATCAAATTTTTTTAAAGACTCAATTACAAGTTCCCTTTAAGGTAAGAATCTGATTATTCAATGAATAAAAGTCCTTAATAAATCCTCATTACTACATAGAGAATATTCATAGAGACAGAATATTCAAAAGTAGTAATATTACATGCGTTTCATTTAAACAGTGAAAACATTACAAAAATAATTAATTATTTAAGTCAATTGTACAGCCTATACCGCACACCAACATCGACAGCTTAAGAAGAGTAACAAAACAAAAAGAAATTAAAAAACATTGCATTGCATTACATTGTTGGTGGGGCCTGCACGTGCTTGTTTTGATTATAGTGACTGGAGTTCTCTTACAAAAAGCTTAATAAATTCTGAAGAGGCAAACATGGCACAACCAAATTTTTAACACTTATTATGGACAGTCTATATTTAAAGAAAATCATAATTAAATGACAATGGTGCACAAAAGAAAACACTTTAACACCACTTGAATAACAAACATCTTAATTTTTTAATACATTTTTTAATCAAAAAAAAAAAAATTTTTTTAAATATTTACTTAAAAAAATTTGTATGCAGCAAGAACCACAATTACCCAAAGTTTTAGGTTCCATTAAAAAAACTTTCCACAAATATCTTTTTTTTAATAAAATTATATTTTAAAAAACTTAAAAATTTCCAAAATTTCACTGCGCGCGAACGAAAGCAAAAAATTTAGATTTTTAACCGCGATAACTTTTCAACTAGTGACGCAAGATTTTATTATCTTAGAACTGGTATCAAAAAAAGTTGGTACCTCAAAAAATTTTTTTTAATTATTGCCAGAAAATAATTCTCTCCCGTCGGACACACGGGAGAAACAGAGCTATTTTTTTTAGATAGTTTTTTTTGTGTAATAAAAATTAACTTAAATAATTTTTAAATTATGAAACAACATAATGGTAAATTTAAAGCACAAGTTAAGATTTATTCCTCTACATATCTGTGGCATTTTATAATAACATCTTAAGTCGACTTAAGACAGATCTGAGTTATTAGCTGCGTTCCTTTCGCCTTAATATAATCGCGATAGCAAATTTTCTCAAAGGAACGGCAAGAAAAACGACTCGTAGAGGGCAGTATCGTTGCAGTCAAAATTAAATTCAAACAAGCAATCATGATACAATAACTATTAGGTGTCATGAGAACGTGTGTCGTTTAAAACTGTTGTGAACTGTTATGGTAGCGGTACTTTAGTGAACGATGTTTTTCTCTGAATGTGTTTTACTCTAAACGTCAGAAAAATTGTAATTTATTTACTTTAATTATTAATATTATGCAATTATATAAATAGTTTAAGTGCAATTGTTGGCTCCGCTCTATATGTCCAATCTGTGTGACACACGTGGTTTGTTTTGTTTTCTTTTGTTTAACATTCGATGGTCGTAGCTCGTGAGAAAATAGGTAGCTGTCATGGGTACCTAATAGTCATTGTATCAAACAAACAAATAATTCAAAAAATTAAATGACAGCTCATAAAAATATATAGGTGCGACACCTGTGTTTCAAATTTTTTTAAAGGCTATATCACAATTTTGTGTGGATAGCAAAAATAATCCTATTTGTTATAGGATTATTATTTTTGTTTTTGCTTTGCATGTAAAAAAAAATAATCTGGATTATTTTGAAGCGAATGGAACGCAGCTATTGATGTAGCTGTGTTTCTCGCATATCTATGCGACATTCTTTTCCAAAACGGTCAACAAAAAGATCGACCGAAGCCAATTACGAAAATTAAATACAAAAAAGAATTTTTTCACATTTTTTCGATGATTATTTTTAGTGCAGAAGTAGAAAATATTTATAATAATTTTAATTGATTGTAAAGGAGTTTTTTTTAACAAAAAACTCTAAACAAACTAGCTGGTTTCATTCAGTCTTGAGTTAAACTATGTAAATACTCTCTACTGGTGTTAGAATACACAAAGATTCTTAGAATATACAACAGTCAAAATTCAAGTTCACCGAAAGGTCAAAAACTGTAGAAATATTTGAAAATTCTTTTGGAAAATATGTCATCGTGGAACTTCGATTTTTTAAATTCAAAGTACATAAACATATTTCTACTATATAAAGGTAAAAATTCATCCATAGTTCTTTATAAATTTCAAAGATATGACTGTTTGTACGACAAATTAATGATTACACTGTGCGCTTCTTGTAGACTTTCTTACCTGTATTTGATAATTTCATCGTTCTTCATCAAAGTTGTTTCCACTATTTTGACCAACAACTTTGCTGAACAAATAGACAGAGTGTGTCTTACAAAAAGTCTAGTTTAAAGTCAGCATAGAGTGCAACCAAAAAATTAGTCCACGAGGAATGTGCAATTATTTTGAAGCGTCTAAAGCGGGCCAGAAACATGTGGCTTGTAAAAATTTGAAGACAATTTTAAACGATTTTTCATGTTTATTTGTTCAGCAAAGTTGTTGGTCAGATTGTGTATGTCAGATTCTGTATGTGGCTTGGTTTTTAAACTGTGGTTTAGTTGTTATGGTTACTTTCAGCAACTGTACTAAAAATTGGTTTCCACGCTCACAAAACAATAAAAATTCTTTATTTAAGACGGTTTGGATAATATGTGACTTAAATCTTGTAGTTTGGTTCATATGGTTACTTTCGCCAACTAAAGGGTCCGCCAAATAACTTTTCTTTTGAAAATTCTATAAAAAAACTACTGGATACTTTCTCAAATTTCTTTTTTTAATTTGAAAGTACAATCCCTCCGGTTAATAATGGAAAATCATTTTATGAAAAGTTAAAGATGGCATATTTTAATTACAATATTGTTTTTATAATAATTCTAAAAAATATGTTTTTTTAGAATTATATATGAGCTTAATGCCAATTAAGTTTATGAAGCAACAGGTTGCATCAACAATAAGTTCTTTGCAGAACAAACCACCAAGCAGACTAGACAGCTGTTTCGTTGATAGCTACATCAACTCATCAGTAGTCTTGTGTGGTTTCTGCAGTACCATCAACTTTGATAAGCCTATACGAACACCTTCTGTTAAATTAAAACAGAATTATATGCTGTATGTCGCCTTTAAAGCAATGTTTTTCTACTACTTTGCAAAAGCAAAGGTTCAAAAAAGCGACTGCATTGATTCTGCAAAGACTTGTTTGTTGTGCTCTTTGTTTACTTCTTTATCTCGAATAAAGCTAGGCTCCAACAGTTTGCTGGTATAAACCATAGAAGGCGTGAAGAAGGTGAAAATAATTTCATTCAAATGGCTGCCTCGGCTGGCCATGCAGTAGCCTACACGATCGGTCCAATTTTTAAGCACATTATCGATTGTGTGCAGCTGTATTTCACCAATGGCTTCACAAATATTGTCCTTTAAAGCGTCAATTGTCTCTGGCTTGTCGGCGTAACACTTATCTTTGAGAGCACCCCACAAATAATAGTCCAACGGTGTCAAATCGCAGCTCCGAGGTGGCCAAACAACATCAGCTCTGCGGCTGATAATGCGATCTTCAAGAACAGGGCGCAAAACATCGAGTGTAGCTTCGGCTGTGTGGCACGTAGCGCCGTCCTGTTGAAACCAAGTGTTGCCAATATCCTCCTTTTCAATTTTTGTGAACAAAAATTCGTTCAACATGGCCCGATAACGATCGCCATTGACTGTAACGGCCACTCCTTGATCATTTTCGAAGAAAAATGGCCCAATTATGCCTCTGGACCAAAATCCGCACCAAACAGTGACTCGCTTTGGGTGCAGCGGCTTTTTAATGTATGCGTGCGGGTTTTCTGTGCCCCAAAAGCGACAATTTTGCTTGTTTACATACGCGCCAAGATCAAAATGAGCTTCATCTGAAAATATGATTTTTTTGGCAAAATCCGCATCTTCTGTAAGTCGATCGCAAGCCCACTTAGCGAAGCGAAAACTCATTGGATGGTCAGTTGGCTTCAACTCCTGAACCAATTGGACTTTGTATGGCGTCATACCAAGGTCTTTATGCAAAATTCGTCTCAATGATGTCTCCGAAATGTTCAATTGTTGAGAACGACGGTGAATTGATGTTGATGGCGCTTCACGCACACTTTCTGCCACAGCAGCAATATTCTCGGGTGTACGCACTGCTTTTGGCTTTTCACGCTTTGGTTTATCGATGAGGATGCCAGTTTCTTTCACTTTTTTCACAAGATAACGAACATACGGAGCTGACGGTGCTTCTCTTCTTCCAAAATCCGTACGCAATTTTCGCACACATTCTGCAACATTACCATGATTTTCAAAGTAATGTCGCAATATTTCCCAGCGTTGTTCAAGCTTATACACAACCATATTCGTTCAGCGGAAGGATAAAACTAATTATCTGTTAAATCAGACATGAGCTAAGTGTTACCATTCGCGAAATAAGAACTAGTTGAAAAAAAAACGTAAGATCGCGGACCCTGTAGTTTAATTTTTCAGTTTTTATATGGTATATTTATGAACATATTCTTTAGAATTATGAAAAATTGAATTTTAGTATTTTTTTGGTGTTAAAATAATTTGCATTTTCTGGCGTTGTTTGATAAGATTTTTTATAAGTTGGCACAAAAGCATTCAAAGTTAACGAAGATATTTTGAAGAAGTCTTGCTTTTCTAATTTCACAATGTTGCTATTTTAAAGGAATATTACTAAAGAATATTACTCTAAAAAGTTAAAGTAGGTAGATGGTAAAAATGTTTTTTCGCAAAAATTCTTTTAGTGTATTTTAATAAAATTACTGTGCAAAACGGTCATTTTAGGGTACAAATTCATAATTACTGTATTTTACTCACTAATTACAGTTTGCCTGTACGGGGCTCAAAATTACTGTAAAATGCAGTAATTACTGTATGTGTAACATCAGTGTTCACAGCATAGATCACCACTGCATGGTTTCTCATAGTCCCATGTTACGGTGGCGGTCATGGGCTCATCATGGTAAAGCATTGTTGTTGTTTCAATGTAAATTAAAAATTTGAGAGCGAGAGCAAGAGAGTAAATTTTCACCACCACGGTCAGCAAATGATTCGAAAAATATATGAAATCAAAACAGTGGAACAAAACAGTGTTGCGTTGTGGAATTATTCACAACATTTGTGTTTAGGCACGAAAATAGTACACTTTTAGTACGAAATGTATGAAAGCAGTAATGAAACCTGCTTAGTAGCAACACTCATCATAACATATTTTCGTCTCACAGCTCATCAAACGAAAAAAGAGAGTAAAAAGTGTCATGACCAGGGATCATATGACGACCACCGTAACAACACCCATAGCTAGCGAGAGTCATGATATTTAATGTTGTAATTGTTTTTTCCGTTGTTGTTGAAAAAAAAAACGTTAGATGGCGGACCCTGTATAATAAAAATGGTGAACATATTTGGCATTCCTTGGCATTTTCGTATGGCTGTCTGTGGCAGGACAACGTCTGCCGGGAAATACTAGCAGCACTATAAACACACAAAATCTGGAGCTTATAGCTAGAAAGCATCCAACAGCTTTGCTAAACAGATAAATATAAAAAAATAGTTTGAAATCGTCTTAAAAACTTTTAAAAGCCACATATTTCTGGCAATTGCCATCACTCATACGCCAAGTGGATCTAATTTTTTCATTGCAACATATGCTGACTTCAAGCTAGACTTTTTGTAAGACACACTCGGTCTATTTGTTCAGCAAAGATATTTTCCGATATAACGCATTCATAAACCTAAATGCCGTTTTATAGCGCGTACATTTTAAAACGCTATTGAATTTATTTAATTTAAAAAGCAGATATTAGTTATAAACTTTCATGAAGTTTGATATATTTTTGTAGAAAATGGAGGTAAACAAAAAAACATTATTTCTGAGATCAGTTAATATTTTCTAAGAATTCTACATGCTCAGAATTGAAACATTCAATTTCGAATTAATTCCATCTGGCATGCTCTTTCACATCACTATGCGACGCAAGTGATTCAGAATATGACTAAAATGGTTTTCAAAAAGTGCAGGCAGTTTTCAAATTTTTCATAATTCTTTTTTCATATTATATTTACCTGAATAAATTTTAAATCACAAAATGTTGTGTTTATAAATGCCTAATAAAAAACTAGTCTCAAAATAATAAAATAGTAAAATTTCAATTATTTTATTTTGGCAGCTGACAATAATAGGTCCGTACTCAAATAGGTCCGTACCGTGGCAAAAAAAAATCCATAAAATTTCTTAAAAGAAACATGAATATGAATAAACAAAATCTTTATTTTAGTTTCAAAATAAGAAAAAATAAAACTAAATAAAAAATATTAAAATTTCATTATTTTTAAAAGTTTTTCCAATTTCGATATTAGAGACCATTTCTTAAAGGATCTTTCACAGTGGCGTAAGAATCGGGCCCGCAGAGCCCGCATTGCGGGCGGGCGCAACTAAGCCTGGGGCGCTCTCAAGTCCCTTGATAAAAATGATAAATGAAGTGGAAAACGACGTTATAATAAACCGAACGAACGACTAATATATTAATGTTTGAATTTTTCCAATATTTATATGGCTTTCAATAGAAAATTTCTTTGGTGAAAAAATGAAAATGAATTTTTTAATAGTAGCGTTATGACCGTTTCGTTATGACTGCCGACAAAGTTGCATTTTTTAAGAATAAAATTTTTCTTGCCATTCACATTTTATTTAATTTTTTCTTTTCTTTTTATATATCAAAATAAAGTTTAAAATTTTTTATGTCTGGCAACATTACTGTGTTTGCTTACATTTTGAACATATGGTTGTAAGATTATCATAAAAGTCAACACTAAAAGCGGGATACAAATTTTTAAATATTAAATTTTAAAAAGTGTTTAAAAATAGTTTTGAGAAAGATTGACTATAAATTTTCCACGAAAACATCATTAGAACTGCGTAACACCAAATCCAAAAATTTCTTGCTAATATGGAAGATATATATATATATATATATATATATATTAGGGCGGGTCAAATTCTGGCTCAGCGAAATTCGTAAAATACATGTAATTTCAAGACTTTTTCTCCACTACAGCATATACAAATTCTGAAAAAAAAGCTGTGCGGACTTTCGTAAATAGATTCATACACATACATTCATACATTCATATTTTATAATTGAGAACAAAATCTATTTACGAAAGTCCGCACAGCTTTTTTTCAGAATTTGTATATGCTGTAGTGGAGAAAAAGTCTTGAAATTACATGTATTTTACGAATTTCGCTAAGCCAGACCTCCAAAAAATTCGTCCATACAAATTGACCCGCCCTTATATATATAAATATTTTTTTTTATGGTGACCTGTTTAGTTAAAATGTAAGATATATTTGATGTATGGCAGCTAATTATTTTTTAAAATTTCAACTTATTTACAAACATAAAACTTCATTTTTAAAATTTCCTTGTTGTAATAAAAAAAGCTTAAAAATATAAACAAAAACGTAGTTAACTTGTGTTGGTAGTATTTTCCAAGGCTGAGTTGGTTGGTTGGTTGGTTTAGATGGTGATTCTACATGCAAGTAGGATCCAAGTAGCTCTAGTGAGCCGTTTTGATACCATAACCTCGTGTTTCTGTTGGTTGACTGGGCAGCGCACTGCTAGGTTATAACCATCCGGTGCGATTGATGAACGTTAGAAGATTGTTGATTTTTGTTGTTGAGAGTTCCTCTAGGTTGCTGAGGAGGGGCCTGCCAAGCGTTGTTAGTCTGGACCTGGCCAGGGCCGGGCAGGTGCACAGAAAGTGTGTTAGTGTTTCTTTTTCATTTGGGTCATCGCAGCTGCGACAGTGGGTGTTGAAAGGTAGTCCGATTCTCTCGGCATGAACTCCGATGCACCAGTGACCCGTAATAATAGCCGTTAATCTGGCTATGTCGCTTCGGGGCTTTGAGAGCATCTGTTGAGTTTTGCCTATATTGTAAAGGGGCCATATTTTTCTTGATGTGCTGCAGGTTGGTAGTTCTCTCCATCTACGACCGGCTAAGGTTAAGTAGTAAGAACGAATTCCTCCCTTGACTATGTTCAGTGGAACTTCGACTGGTTCCGCTCTGGAAACGTCAAGGGAAGAACCCCGCCTGGCCAATTCATCCGCCTTTTCATTACCATAAATGTTCCTATGGCCGGGAACCCAGATTATGGTAATGCTAAGTTGGTGACTTAGCCGGGCCAGTTCATCCTTACACTGCCTTACCAGTTTGGAGTTGGTACTGATCGCAGCTAAAGATTTAACGGCAGCTTGGGTATCCGTCAGAATAGCTGCGTTAAGGTGGTTGGTGTTAGCTCTCCTTAAGGTGCGACAAGCTTCTCTTATCGTAAAAAGCTCGGCCTGAAAGACGCTGGCTGAGTTTGGTAGACGAAACGAGTCCGCCACCCCCAGTTTCTCAGAGTATATGCCCGCTCCTACTCCGCACTCCATCTTGGAGCCATCCGTGTAAAAGGACACATCGAAGGCTAGATCGATTCCCCCATTGCGCCATTACACCCTGGTGGGAAACTTGGTTGTAAAGGATTTCGTGAAGTCGAGTTTGGGAGTGTCGTAGTCCGTTTTTCCAGGAAGCAGATCCCGAGGTAGTGGATTAAGAATGTTGCTGGGTCCATATGGTCTATTTCGCCAGTTGTACGACTCTCTGAGTCTGACTGCACAAGGCTGAGTTACTATAATATAATAAATGGCCGTGACATTCGCCTATGAAGTTTTTCATTTATTTATAATCACAAAAGAAATTGATGTAGCAAATACAGTTGTTTTGAGACAAGACTTAATGAAGTTTATGTATAACTTTTTCAACATTCCTTAATTTTGACACGAAATATATCCGTGCCAATTTTCATAGCTCTTCGATCACTCCTTCTAATTTTGGCCGAGAATGGGGACTGGGCGACGTTTGTTTCCAAAAATAATAATATTTATTTCCTTCGCAAAATATTATTGTTTTAAATTAACAACAATAAATGAAAAATAGTTTAATAATATGTGCTGAAATAAAATTTAAGTCAAGTTAAGCAAAAATTGTCTTTGTTTGGCAATACTCGATTATGGTCGAAGTCGATTCACCCGTTTGCTTTCATATTTTCAGCAAGTCAGCTACTAATGTTATTTTAATCAATCAGTTCCTATGAGTTCTTATCATTATTGAATTATTTATATTATTGAAAATTATTGATCTCTTTTATTCAAACTTTAAGTTAAACTTTTTTGAAATAATTCATATACGTTTTCTTTTTACCTACTTTGTGATAAAATCTTAAAATATTTATTATAAGTTTTATTATATTTTAAATTATATAATATAAAGTATTTGTTTACGTTATGGCTTTTTTTTTAACAAATTCTTTTAAAATAAAATATAAATTTATTTATAAGATTTAAAATAAATAAAAATTAAATTTAAAATTTATATTTTTAAAATATAACTGTTGTAATAAATGATGCCATTGAATTAAAAAAGTTCCTTCTTGTTCTCTTTTTTTTGTCAAGAGTTCTCTTGTTTTCTCCTACGCTTTCAGTAACCTTCTAATAACATAGTCTTACTCTAAAAATAAATAGCAGGGCGCTTTAAGAAACCTGCGGGCGGGCGCACAAAATATAGTTACGCTACTGATCTTTCATATCGTGATATGAAAATATAAGAAATAATTGTTGCTTTTATAAAGCAAGACTAGGTTTATCTTTACATTGTTTAAATGCAATAAGGTACAAAAAGTTATATCAATTTAAATTCTTCCAAAATGTTTCTTTCTGTCCTTGCAAGAAAAAAATCTTTCACCACATCCATCAAATTCAATTCTTCGGTTTTATCTTTGTGAATGTGTATGAGTGAGTCGTCCCAGCGGGTAAAAGTAGCGCTGAAACACTAATGATGATGCGCTGTTTTTTAAGCAAGCGGCGCATCTTTTTTGATGAAGCTTACTTTCCATTTTTGTTCTACGTGTCCGCAAAAGTAGGCGCATTTTTACTGCATCTTTGGTAAGCTTTGAGGATGCAGTTAAATTCGAAAACAACATTAAGGATAAATAAAAAAACTGCTTTGCATAGTCTAGGATTGAACTCGGACTGCGTAGCTTAGAGTCGAATGTCTTAACATTGTGCTATTTTCTTGCTTGATTTTGTATGAAAAAAATGTAGATAAAAATATGCGCTCAAAAACTCTGAAATCTGAAGAGCGCGTCCTTAAAGCGTACTAAAACTGCGCATAAAATGCGGTGCTCTATAAGCGCTTTTTGTTTTTCCGCTGGGGTAAGTCGTGAGTCGTTTCTGTGTCATAGTTGCAGTCTGTGTCGAAGATACATTTTAAACCGTCGTAGTGCACTAAATGAACGCTCAGATGAAGCTGCTGATGCAGGCACATTCAAAACCAAAGCAACAAGTTTTTCAACTGCATTTAATCGTTTTTCAGTGAATCTGAATTTTTTTCAAATTGGAATTGCAGTAGAAACTCTACATTTTGTTCTATCTTTTTGCAAACATAGAGAAAGAAAATGGTTATCCGAAAGCATGCTTATGAAGAAGAGAGAAAGAAGATGAAGAAGAAAAAATATTATCGTTCTAAAAAAAACCTGATATTTTGAATAACTTTTGAATTTTTATTTTTAAATTGTTTGTCTAGCTAAATAAGTGGGGCAACTGCCCCTTTCCCCCGCTTGCTACGCCAATGTCCGTACTCGATTCAAGTAGCTTGAAGTTGCTTGAAAGCTTTATTTTGAAGCTCGAGAAAGAGGAGTAACATACAAAACGACACTCTCTAATCTATCACAATTAATTGAAGTTAGTACGGGAACAGGCCTAATGGCCGCATTCAGCGCAGACAACAGTTGACAACTGTTGTGTAAAAATTTGCTGAATGGTACAAATTTGGTAGCGCTAACTAAAACTGATAAAGTAGCGAACGCCTTTTAATCGAGGGAACAAATTCTATGCTACATGAACACAACTGTTTGCTTAACTGTCAGATGCTGTTACTGACGCTGTTAAATTAATAAATGCAGAAAGAACGCAGCAAATTTAAGTGAGAAACCTTTGCAATTGAATTAAATATATCTATATATATAAAATGGAATGTGTGTTTGTTTATTTGTTTGTTTGTTTGTTTGTACCTTATAGGAGACCAAACCTCTGGACCGATCTTCCTGAAATTTTCACAGCATTTAACTGGGACTCTGGCATGATTAATAGGGTACTTTTTTCGACCACGCCTACTTTTACGCCCACTTTTTTAAAATTATGTAATTGCTCACATATGGTTTTTAACAGATTTACTTCAAATTGTATACACATTATACTCCAGGCGAGGTAGAAATAAACATTTCTTACGCCACGCCCCCTTTCACGCCCCTTTTCACAACAAATTTAAGTTTTAAACTTTTTGTTCTCTGTACAAATTTGTTCCTTCCAATGGGTTATTTTTTATTTGGTAGTATATTGCTCTAAATACTGTTAACGTCACTATATTACTATGAAGTACGCCCACTTCACCGCCCCTTTTTTAAATTCAGATACTTATTTTTACCACTAACAATGTTTGCTATACAAAATACTTTTTTTGTAATATGTATTTACCTAAAGTTTTATATACTTTTTATCTACAGGTAAGGTAGCCATAGATTTTTTATTACCAAATCCCCCTTTTTCGCCCCATTTTACTTTAATTATAATTAATCTGCTTTCAATCTATATAAATAAAAATGAATGTCTGTCTGTCTGTTTGTTTGTTTGTGCTTTATAGGAGGCCAAACCCTTGGACCGATCTTCCTGAAACTTTCACAGCATGTTACTATGACTCTGGAAAGAATAATAGGCTATATGAAGTTTTTATTGGACAAAGGGGCGTGGCACCACCCATATAACCCACAAATTTAAATCGCCATATTTTGGGCATTTTTTGACCTACGTCGATGATTTTTGGTACATATGATATTGGCATAATTAGGAGTACGTACCAGGAGAAAAGTGGGTGGGACCACGCCCCTTTTTTGGAAAATTAAAAATCGTAATATAGTCTTAACTACCGGACCGATCGTCATTAAATTTTCACAATAGGATATTCTTACGAAATAATAAATTCTTGACTATATAAAGCTGTGAGTGGACAAAGGGGCATGGCCTCGCCCATATAACCCAAAATTTAAAATCGTCATATCTTGGGCATTTTTTGACCAACGACGTCAGTATTTGCTATATATGGTATTGGCATGAATAGAAATACGTACCAAAAGAAAAGTGGACGGAGCACGCCCCTTTGTTTGCGATATATTGGAGGCTGGACCTGTTAACCGATCTTAAATTTTCACAGCGTGCAGCTTTGACTCAGGAATACTTATTACATGATAATATTTTTCGACCATGAATACTTCTACACCTCCTTTTTTACTACGTTTATTAACGGCTTTACCTCAAATTTAAAATACATATTAATTAAAATAGTGGGGTAGCCCCATTCTCTTTCTCCCACAACTGACTGCGAAACAGCTGATTGTGTAATTGCTGCTTTTTGATTGGTCTAAAAATAAAAAAGGGGGAGATGAAGCAAATTACATGCGGTTCAGTGCTGAATTCCAATTGGTTTACAACAAAAAAAGGGGCGAAGCATTGCAATAATTAAATTAAAATTAAATAAGTAAATTTTTGTAAATATATAAATTCTTTTAATTTTATTTTATAACGAGGGGAGTAGCGAAGCACACCGGGTTCAGCTAGTTAAATATACATAAAAATTAAATTGAATCTAACTTCTGACGTGAAGAGTAGCAACACATTCAGAGAAAAACATCGTGAACTAAGGTAGCGCTACCATTACAGTTCACAACAGTTGTCTGCGCTGAATGCGGCCTATATCAACCAATTTATCTCTCATCGTTTATTTTCGCTTTTGTTCGCAAACGCATACTCCGAGTGTGCCAAAGCATCATCACGATCAAATCACCTCCATGGACACAAGCTACACATGATCTTCCCTGCAACCCCTTTCTCTAGCACACACGCGTCTTATGTTAGCTTGCAACCCTTCGACTTGTGTTCGATGTTTTACACAATATGTCATGAATAGTTTTTGCTTTCACAAATTTTATTCTGTGTTCTTGTTTTCACAAAAAAATATTTTCGTCTTTTGCTTTAAGCGCGTCATATAAGCTTATCCAAAATAAGCCCTTCGATGCTGTGTTTTCTGAACCAATAGCTATCAAAAACCATTAAGATTGTGATATGTGGAGCTATTTTTAGCTGTCGCTTAATATTTGATGTATTACTTTTCTCCACAAAATTAGACTTTAGACAAATTTTGTTTCTAGTGGAAACGAGGCTGAGACTTTGGTAAAAAAAACGCTCAGTAAATATATGCTAGCATATTTCATAAGAATTATCTTGAAAAAGCATGAAATTGAAACAAAAATAATAAAAGGACACCAAGAAGCTAGAAAAGTTAGCAAGATATAAAGACTGTGATGCGATGCTATGCGATGCGATGCGATGCGATTCTAATAAACATTTTGAGTTAAGACGTGCTGCAAAATCGTCACGTCTTAGACATATCATGCTTGCAGCACGTCTTAACTCAAACAGCTTATTAGAATCGCATTCGCATCACAGTCTTTTCATCTAGCTAACTTTTCTAAAGCTTCTTGATGTCCTTTTATTATGTTTGTTTTAATTTCATGCTTCGATACACTTGAGTGTTCATATGTTTGTAGTCAGTGTATAAATGTAGGCATAAAAAATAAAACAATAAACATCAAATTATCACACCTCATTTATACGACTCGTAAAGCGGATACTCTTGAGTATAAGACATTTTTATATTGAAATTACAGTACGACCTCGCTCAACGCAACCCTCGCTACACGCAACTCCTCGATAATCTCAACACCCAAATTGTACGCAAAGTATAAATTGCAACAAAACATTATTATATTTTGTTGCATATTGAATATTTATTATTATACAGAAGTGAGGTGCCGCCTGGATTTGAACTTTTCATGGGAAAAAATAAGGAAGAAAGTAATGTTGAGGTTTCAAATCCGCGGCATAAGTGCAGCTTACGGCCAACGCCATATCTTAACTATAAAAAAAGATGAAGTGAAAATAATGTATTATAAAAAACATCAGTCTAAAAAACTAATGCAGTGAAAGACAAAAAAAGCGATATAAATAAAAAGATTTTATAAAAATAAAAATGAAAAGACATTAAAATCACTACTCGGCAAGCAAAATAAATAAAAAACACTCAGCAACCACCAACACACTCGCGCCGCTTGAGTGATACTGTCGCGAACCGTCGATTACACCGCTATTGGAGCCTTATTGTTCTGCATTGTGACCTCTGAATCGTGTTTTTGTGCGGGCACTCTGCCTTCTGTGCTTCTCATTCTTCTTGTTTTCAATCACTCTGGTTGACTCTTCTAAACAAATGACTCCCTCTCCTATGCTGACGCGTCAACATCGTGAACACCTTGCACCCCGCGCCATTAACAAAAGTGACGGTACTCCAAAGCAGGGAAGCAGCAGCAGTCCATCTTCGCTTAGTGCACAACTCTTGGCATTGGAAGAGCGGCTCAGGGCTAATGTCAAAGACGAGATAAATAGCTTGGAGAACCGACTGCGGCAGCACGCAGAAAATCTGTTTACACGTCTCTCAACCAATATTGAAAACAAGTTTGACAAATTGGAAAGCGAGGTAGCATCAATCCAGACCCAAATCGTTGATAAATTTGCAGAGTACGATATAAAAATTCTCTTACTGGAAAATAAGGTGAATGCTCTCACATCACTCTGCGACGACCTCTCAAAAAAAATAGATGAAAATAACATCAATGCAATCGTCAACAACAATAACAACAACAGCAACAACAATAACAACATTAACAACATCAACAACAGCATTGACCATTCCTCGGATGCTATATTATTTGGGTTGGCGTACACAAGCGAAGAAAATCTTAAAGGTATTTTTAATCAAATCTGTCAATGCATAGATTTCCGATCGCCCCCAATAAAGGACATTTTTCGAGTAAAGCCAAAAGCGGGTAATCTCAGCTCTTTGGTCGTCATAAAATTTTATACACCCTACGACCGCAATCGAGTGCTGAAGGCTTTCGGCGATTACAGAAGGAGATTTAAGAAGGCTGTTAATCTTAGAGATGCTGATATTGACTCGGACAATAATGTTTATATACATGAAAGCCTTCCAGTCGAGCCCAGAAAATTGCTTCAAGCAGCAATCTTATGTAAGCGCAAAAAACAACTTTTTAATGCATTTACTATCCGAGGTGCAGTTTTCGTCAGATTGCGTCAAGGCAGTGATATTGTTAAAATCAACAGTGCAAAAGATCTTGCAAATATCGTATGTGATGCTGTTGAGGGTGCTGGAAAGAACTAGAGCAGTTCAGCTGTTTTGGTTTTTTATTTTTTATGTCATTTTATTATTTAATATTATTCGTATTCTCTTCGACTATGCTTCTCTTTCTTACCTTCATAAGCGCTTATTATTATATGTTCTTTTATTTCCTCCATCTATCTTTTTTCTAAGTTTTCTTTCAAATGCTTTAAGTACAAATTATATTGGTCTACTATGTCAATTGTGAATAGTTCTCTTAGTCATGCCAGCGAAAATCAGAAGACTATGATTGATGTCTTATGTAGCCAACACTCTGGACTTAGGATTGTGCATTTTAATGCAAGAAGTCTTAATAACATTAAGATGGATTGCGTTAAACATGTATTTTCTGAATCAAATGTGGATATTATCTGTGTTTCAGAAACATGGTTTCATGTGGATGTTAGTGACTTCTTAGTAAATATTAAAAAATATAGGCTTCTTCGAAATGATAGATTGGATTGTAGAGGCGGTGGCGTTGCAATATACTGCAAAGAAAATTTAAATGTTAGAGTTTTGGGAAAATCGTGTGGATCGGATGTGGAATATCTAAATGTTGTAATATCAGACTGCAGAAGCAAGATTTTTCTGTCATGCGTATACAATCCCAATCGAAGCTGTAGCTTAGAGCCACTATTCACAGAACTTTCAAATTGTGCTATAGACTTCCAGCATTTTATTCTTTGCGGTGATTTTAACGTAAATCTTTTAGCTCATGACCACCTATCTCATAAGTTTCATGATGATTTATGTGCAGTAGGACTGAATTTGGTTAATACAACAATGCCAACTCGGTATGCAAACAATGCCTATCCAAGCTTGTTGGACGTTTTTGTTGTATCTGACCTGTCGTCTATTATGCTGTTTGACCAAATTTCGTTTATTTCTGATCATGACCTCATTTTTTGCACCTTAAACATAAATCTAACAAAACTTGCCACTGAAACTTCATTTCTATATCGTGACTACAGGTCGATTGATTACACATCTTTGTACCACAATTTGTCGCGAATAAATTGGTCAGACTGTTGGTTTCTTGAATCAGTCGACGAAAAGTTAAAGTTTTTTATAGATAAAATTACAAATCTGTTTGATAATCATGTCCCTCTGCGTACTCGTCACGTAGCCAATAATTCTTGCCCTTGGTTTACACATTCTGTACAATCGGTTCTAAAAAAACGGAACAAAGTCTACACTAAGTGGAAACGAAATCCTACTGCACAAAACTGGCAGAATTATAGGCAAGTTAGGAATGAAGCTACAAACGCCATTAGGATCTCAAAAAAGAGGTTTTTTTCATCAAAATTAAATCCTAAACTACCTTCAAAACAGCTCTGGAGCAATTTAAAGGGCTTAGTAATATGCAACAAGGAATCTGAAGCGTGCCACATTGATCCTAACATATTAAACGACTTTTTTGTTGCTAATTCTACATCTATAGACACGCCTGATAATGGCGAGCATGTTTCTCATAACTTGCCATTTGAATTTCAGTTTAATACAGTTAGCGAGTTGGATGTAGCGCGCTGCATAAAAAATATTAAATCAAATGCTACTGGTGCTGACAGTATCTCCGTAAAATTTCTGAAATGCATATTGCCTTATGTACTAAGTCCACTTGTACACATAATAAACCACTGCTTTACAACTTCGAGATACCCTGAGATATGGAAAGTGGCGACAGTCATTCCTATTGCAAAAAAATCAAATGCTTCGGAACCATCCGATTTTCGACCGATAAGCCTATTGTCTTCAGTTTCTAAAGTATGTGAATCTCTCATGGCTGAACAAATTTCTCGTCATATAACTACTTTTGGCCTGATGTCTAAGCTGCAGTCAGGCTTTCGGCCCGGACATAGCTGCTCCTCTGCTTTAGTAAAAATTCTAGATGATATAAGATTGCCATATGATAGGGGTCATCTCAGTTTGCTTTGTCTATTAGACTTTTCTAAAGCGTTTGATACTGTAGACCATACTTTACTCTGTAAAAAACTTAATATTTACTTCGGATTTTCCAATGCCTCGGTTCGGGTTTTGCATAGCTACTTGGATGGCAGGTCTCAAAGAGTCAGGGTAGGGAACAATTTCTCGCTTTACAAAAGAACCACGAGTGGAGTCCCACAAGGCTCTGTTCTTGGCCCACTTCTTTTCACCATGTTTATAAATGATGTCTTTAGTAAATGCAATCATGTAACCATGCATGCGTATGCTGACGACTTACAACTGTATTTGTCTAGGCCACTTGGACTAGTTGAAGATTTAATTGAAAAAGTTAATGAAGATTTAAAAATAGTGGCAGAATGGGCGTATCTTAATAAACTGATGTTAAACCCTCTCAAATCGTATGTCCTACCGGTTTCAAAGACTGCATTTGAAAATCTAGATATTTCACCGATTCTCCTTAGTAACGTGCAGCTAAAATTCGTATGTAAGGCCACAAATCTTGGTTATAAAATAAATTCTTCTCTGTCTTGCGACGACCATGTTAACTCCTGCGTCAGTAAAATTTACTATGTCTTAAGAAATCTCCGAGTGACTGCAGATTTTGTACCTGTTGACATCAGAAAAAAACTAGTATTAACGCTATTACTGCCAATTATTACATACGCGGAAGTTGTCTATAGCAAAATGGACTCGAGATCTTTGCAAAAACTACAAGTTGCTTTTAATAACACTGCACGCTACGTTTACGGAATTAAAAGGTCTGATCACATTTCACGCTTTACTTATCAGTTATTAGGCCGTAGCTTAACCAACTATCTTGAGGCAAGAAACTGCATTTTCCTGCATAGGATCATCCACTCGCGATGTCCAGACTATCTTTTTGAGAAGCTTAAATTTTGTAGATCAAGTCGAAGCATGAACCTAATTATTCCTAAGTTTAATTTTCTTAACTCAAGTAGATTGTTTTTCGTTAGTGCAATAAGACTATGGAACTCACTGCCAAACAGCATTAAAAATGTTTCCAATAGTAGGTACTTTAAGCATTTAATTTTCGAGCACTTCTCTTAACTCTCTTTTTCGTTCTGTTTTCTTTAAATTTTCCTTCAGTTCTTAAATCTTAACTCTGCTTCTCAACTAATTTTTTTTTTTTTTTCTCTCAAATTTTATTTTATAAACTGAGAAAGCAATTTAAAATATTAACATTTAATATCTCAATATTTATTTATAATTAAAATTTTTCTTGTTCAAAAACTAATGTATGTTAAAATTTGATTTTAATTTGATATTAATATCTTGTTTAAATAATTCTGTATTTTTTTATAATTCTATATTTTGTCTTTATAATGTAAAATAATTCACAAATATTTTACTCTTATAAGTTGTTATGTATGCTATAAATGAGGCATGTAAAAGACTAAGTCTTAAATGTCAACATATTGTAACAAAATAAATACAAATAAATACAAATACAAATACAAACAAAGTGCAGACCAAAATTTCCCAATTTTTAAAAAAATAAATTGAATAAAATGAAATTATGTTTCTGAACAAAAATTTTTCGATTCACTTTAATTTGAATGTGTAGAAAATGCATATTTTTTTGGAAATAGGTCTATTGGCCAATATAAAATTTTTCCTCTGTTTTTGCAATAACCTCAGATTTCGCAATTGGCTTGAATTTAATTGGTTGCGTTGAGCGAGGTCGTACTGTAATTCACAAAATTTTAACATTCTTCAGTTGCCCGCCTAAAAATTAATCAAAAACAAAATTAATGAGCTAGCAAGCGTACACAATTATTACAGCTACGATAAAACTTTTAAGATATAAGTTCAATGTACTCCTAATGAAAATCTTTGAATAAAATGACGGTCGCAACGAAAAAACTGTTTGTTTGACAAAAATCATTTTTAATAAATCATTTCCTTGGCGCTTGGGGTCGTTAGTTACAGGGTGTTACTTTTTATTGGATTGGACAAATTAAACACTTTTCTCATTATTTTTTGTGTGTATATAACTCTCTTACCTTTATTTATTTATAGTTTGCACTTAGTTTAATAATTATTTTAAGGTTTTTAAGCACTTTTTGTGTAAACCCTTTTTTGCGAAACGATCCCGATCTTGATTTCGATCATTTGACTCTACGGAGAACGGTTACTGAATGCACACGTGCAAAGCTTTTTTGCAATTTCTGAGATGTACTCATTAAAGCACCTGCCAAAGTCGATTTCGCAGAAACTGTCACTATTGCATGTGCTAGCAGAACCAGACGTAGATAGGTTATTTTGCAATTAAAAGGTCGGAAGCAATTCTCTTTTCTTGAATGTAAAGAAATTTTATTTGAAAATAAACATAGATCTTATAATTTGCAGTAACGTAATAAAAACTTACCACCAAAACACTTTCTTATATACCCATTTACAAAAACAATTATCAATTAAAAAATGCACAAATAAGTCCAATCAGAAATTTCAATTTGAACAGAGGATTTGATTTCGTTAGATATTGCAACAAACGTTAGTGTTGCTAAAAAATCGACTATCAAATTGTGCAGCTCATCTTGCAATAAATATATATGTCAGAGTTACCAATACATTTAAATTTTCATAAACTTTTTTTAAAATAATAAATTCGTCAGCTCTAAGTTTGTAATAAAAAAAAATTAAGCTTCAATAAATACTAGTAGTATGTGGCCGAAATTCGACCAACTTTCCTTAGTTCCAATCGTTTTTTTCTCATTCTGAGGCGATGTCCTTGCTTTAAGAAAATGTGCTGTACTAAGAAAATCTTAAGTTTCAAATTATCGCAATAATTTTGATATCAAAATAGCCGAAATTTATTTAAAAGTATTATCTGTAAAAACATACAAAAAAAAAAAACTTTCGTACATTGTTATTTTTCTCAACCAGGACTTTTCATACAAAAATACGTTGTACTGAGAAAAGCTATAGCTTTCGAGATATCGTCATAACTTTGATGTCAAAATAAAGGGATTTTTTTTCAGAATTTACTATTTGTAAGAAATTTCACCATCACAACATACAGTCACTCACAGCTTATTTCGTTTGAACGTGCAATTGTATATGAAAGCACCATAACTCCTCTTTCTTATATTTAAGCTATAAATAATTTAGCGAAATAAAATTTTAATGTCTTGCTCATTCCAACTGTAAAAAAGTTTCAAAAATTTTTCGCTCTAAATGCTAGAGAGAAGTAGAAAAACACTAAATATATTGATTTACCGCACACAGCTTATTTCGTTTGTCGCGTAAGAATTCGCTCTGAGAGTAAAATAACGGTATTTTCCAACTATGAAAAAAATGTTGGATTCTTCTTAAGTAGTAGATCACAGTCCAGAGCTAAATTAGTGTTACATCACTGTTTTTCACAATGGGACGTCGTACATCTGTTGAACTTCGAGAAATTATTGTTAAACATTATAAAGAGGGGAAAACTCACAAAAAAATTGCTGAAATTGTTAAACTGAGTGTATATACAGTGCAGTATATCATCCAACGCTACGTCCGTGAAAACCGCATTCTTGATAAAGGACGACGTGCTCCAAATAAGATATTTACAGAAAGCGATGAAAGGTGGATTATAAGAAAAATCAGAAAAAAATCCTACTTTAAGTGCTCAAAGCATAGCCAACGACGCTGAAAATTTATTGGGGAAAACCTGCAGTACGGAAACCATTCGCAGAATCCTAAGAAAAAATAATTTCCATGCCCGAACAGCACGGAACAAGCCATACATTAGCCCAAAAAATAAAAGTATCAGGCTAGTCTTCGCCCAAGACCACGTCGGCATGGATGAATCGTTCTGGAATACTGTTATATTTGCCGATGAAAGCAAATTTAACTTATATGGGTCTGATGGTAAGTCGCTTGTGTGGCGTAAACCTAAAACCCAGCTAGAACTAAAAAATTTAAAGAGTACAGTGAAACATGGCGGTGGTAGTGTCATGGTGTGGGGCTGTATGTCGGCAGCAGGCGTTGGAAATTTAGCCTTTATTGACACTACAATGGACAAAAAAGCATATTTGAAGATTTTGCAAGATAATTTACTCCAAAGTGCTGATAAATTGGGTATAAGACGCATCTTCAGGTTTTACCAGGATAACGACCCCAAGCACAAATCGAATGTGGTACAGTCATGGTTGATATGTAAGTGTCCTCACGTTGTTAAAACTCCTGCCCAATCGCCAGATCTTAATGTGATAGAAAATCTTTGGCATATTCTTGAGCTGAATATAAGAAAACACCCAATTACCAGCGCCAAAACCTTAAAATCAGCTTTAAAAACGGAATGGGAGAAAATTTCACCGAATTACACTCAGAAACTGGTTTCATCAATGAAGTCCCGATTACAAGCAGTAATAGACAGTAAAGGCTTACCAACCAAATACTAGTATTTGCCTTAGTCTTAATGAAAAACCTAAACTATGAATTTATTTTAAGTTTCTCTACCAAAAACGAAATAAGCTGTGACTCCATAAGTTAGTAATGTCAAAGAGTTCTTATAATTTTTTTTATAATGACCAAAATTTTGATTAGTTTTTTTTTTATTATAAATAAAAGCATTTAAACTTTATTCCCAATATTACTTTTTCCATTTGTTTTTGTTTGTGTAGATTTCTTGAGTTAGTGTAGATTTCTTGAGTTTTTTTGAATTGACAGTGTCAAACGAAATAAGCTGTGAGTGACTGTATATGCACACATGTTACATAAAAAATGCTTATTGTAGGGTATCCGTAAAAGATAGCTAAAATGTCTCATGAACTTGTTGCATACAGTGGCTCACACGTTATTTTATGCAGTGCATACTTTAAATTTTAGGGCTTTATAAAAACAAAACTAACAGGAATACAAAAGATAATATGGTGTCATTTAAAAGAGCAAAAAGTCTAGTTAAGTAAAGGTTTTGCATTAATTGTGAATACATATATTTAGTTGTTTAAAAAATAAGAGAACAGAAAATACTGCTTAATTTCATCTCGCAGCTTATTTTATGCAGTCACTTCTCTCTGTTACGGTACTCTAATACTGCGCTGCCTAACGGTACTTTCGTTAGCTATGCCTTTGTTCTATTTCTATAATTGCTTTGTGTTAGCTTTTTAGTCTGATTTTTTTGCTTCAAGTGTCTGCTTCTATGATTTTTTAAAATAGGAGCGCGCACAACGCTACAACAACGAGAATTGGTTATGTACTATTTTAAAAACAGCAGCTCGCAGCGAAAAATGGCTGAAATGGTTAATATCAATTCCCCTACAGTGCAAGAGAACATCGAGCGCTTCGTCCATAAGAATCGATTGCACAATAAGAGCAAAGAAGCACTGAACAAAATTTTTAATGCAACCGACGAGCGGCATATTGTACGGAAGATAAAGGCTTACCCGAGACTCTCAGCTCCGAAAATGGCTTTTGAAGTTCAAACTGACCTGAGCAAACAGTGTAGTGCTGAAACAATTCGACGTAAAAAGAACTTTCATGGCCGAGTAACACGAAACAAGCCGTGTATTAGCCCCAAAAACAGATTATGCAGACTCAACTACGACAAAGAACATATGTCCAAGACCCCAGAGTACTGGACTTCAGTTATTTTTGCAGGTAATCGAAGATCAATTTATTCGGTTCAGATGGTATGTGCTATATGTGGCGAAAACCGAATACCGAGGTCAACAAAAAAAAACTTAAAACAAACCGTGAAACATGGCGGTGGCAGCGTCATGATTTGGGCCTGAATGTCAGCTGCTGGTACTGGCAAGTTGCCGTTTATTTGAACAACAATGGAAAAATTTATGTACCTACAGATCTTGAAGAACAATTTGTTGCAGAGTGCAAAGGTTCTGGGTATTGATTTTCCGATTTTACCAGGATGACGATCGAAAGCACAAAGTGGGTATTGTGCAAACCAGGCTAATATACAACTGCCCACAATTGATGACGCCGCCAGCACAGTCGCCAGACATTAATGTTATTGAAAATGTGTGGTCTTTATTGGAAAATAACATCCGGAAACATCAAATTTTAAACAAAACCACCTGAAAGAGATATTGAAAACGAAGTGGGCGAATATTTTGCCAACTATCACTCAAAAACTGGTCGCATCAATGCCAAACCACCTTAGATCTGTTGTGGACAACAAGGGCTATCATACCAAAGAATAAAAATAGAAAATATCATTAATTAATACGAAAAATTTATAAATAACAAGTGACTGCATAAAATAAGCTGTGATATGAAATTAAGCAGTATTTTCGGGTTTCTTAATTTTAAGCCAACCTTATATATATTTTTAGAATAAATAAAGTTAATTTATTAAACTAAGCATCTTGTTCTTTTAAATGATATTATATTATTTTTTCTATTCCAGTCAGTTTCGTTGCTATAAAGCCCTAAAATTGAAAGTATGCACTGCATAAAATAAGCTGTGAGCCACTGTATATTAATAAAGCGAGTCGAGTGGAGTGAACTCAGCTCCACTCGCTTTTACTCTGATCGGTATGAATAAAGCATATTAATAAAAATAACTAAACTCCACTCTACTCATGTTTTTATTTGACGTTGAGTGTTCACTCATAATAAACATCGCAACCTCAGATTTTGTTTATTTCCTATTAATAAAACTTGAGATCACTCAGCAAAAGTTGAGTGTGCTATCTAGCTTACTCAGCCTTACTCAAGCTATAAAAATATCATATTTTGCCCATTTCACAATGAAATTCAACATCTATTGCACTTACCATTTCCTGTTTGGCTCAAATTGTTTTATTACAATCCGAAGTTATAAATTTTTAGAATCAATTTTCGCGGCCAATCAATTTTTTGAGACAACGTAGCTCAGGCAATTTAAATGCGATTTTCGTAAAAGGGGTATCACTAAAAAGATGAATTCGTCTGTTTGAAGGCCAAAATTTAAGACTTTTGAAAAAATTGCAATAAGTTTATACAATCTTAATTTTAAAGTTTACTTATTAAAATTAAAAAAAACTCTCAGGATCTTCAAATATTTCGGTATCTTATACTTCACCAAGTTCTAGCGCTGTATTTTCATCAAGTTTTACATTGAAATTGCAACAAACACATATGAACGAAAATTTTGCATACACTCTAAAAACTGATTGAAAAATCTCTACAATAAATGTTGTGACATTTCACGACATTTATTGGCGATTTTGTAAAAAACCACGCTATGCAGTGAGTTTTTTCAATTTTGTCTGAAAATCAGCGTCTTTTTCCAAGATATGTATATTTACTCTAAATTCACGCTATTTGAGCGTGTTTTCGCTCAGAGATCCTTAAAATATGTATATCTCTCTACTTTTAACGCTATTTTAGCGTGTTTTTGCTCAGAGAGCCCTAAAATATATATATATTCTCTACTTTTCACGCTATTCCAGCGTGTTTTCACTCAGAGAATTCTAAAATATGTATATTTTCTACTTTTCACGCTATTTCAGCGTGTTTTCGCTCAGATAGTCCTAAAAACGCTCCAGCAGCGGTATTTTACGCTTGCCCTTAAATAAACACCTCTGCTTTAACGTCATATGATTTCAAAGAGTTTATTCGAACAAGTGTCAGATTATATAAAACTTAAACAGTTTTATGCTCAAGCAGAATACTCAAGCCTACTGATGTAGAAAAGAGTAGCGCCTTTTGCTGAGTTATTGACTCTGATAACTCTTATGCAGAGTTGTTGTTTTGCCATGTTCAAAACTTACTTGAAAGACTTCACGCATTTATAGCTTTTGTTTATAAGCGCAGACAAGATTGGAAGAAATAATTTTAGAAGTGAGTTTTTGCAAGAGAGCGAAAGAAATAATTGTAGGTGAGGGGATTCACGCATTTTTAACGATAAATATTTATAATTTTGCTCTATGGGGTTTAACGACAATAAATGCAGGCAATCAGTTGCCAGCAATTATTGTAGTTAATTCTCGCGAATTTTTGTTAGAGTGTACTTAACAGTTTATTTATTACTTACCTTGGATGGCTTCGAAAATTACATCTATTTGAATTAAAACAAAAAATTTTTAAGAATGTACCGTATTTTGTCGAATGACACAAAAGAATTTGTTATTGAAAAACAAATTTGGCTGTCTGACAGCTGTTGACATGAGTGATCACTCAAAAAATGGTTTTTTTGCCCTCAGAGTGGAGTGGAGTTTATTTAATACGAATTCCACACTCCACTTAACTAACATCGCACACTCAAAATGCACACTCAAGCACTTTACTCCACTCTTTCACTCAGTTTTTATTAATATGTCCCATTATAAATGTCTAAAATTTGATTTTACATAAAGTTTTTCCAGCTTTTACAGTTTAGCTTTGTTTTAATAAATGCTCTTTTAAGGGGGTCCTCTGGTAATCTATGCCAAATTTTAGCCTTTTTTCAAAATATTGTGGAAAGAGAACGAGTAAAGATATTTTAGTTCCGTTTTTTGATTTGGGTAGCTTAATTTATTGAAAAAAATACAAAATTTTGAAAAAGTGAATTTATGGACCGTTCAGAAAGTTCTCGGCCTGGTAACGAGGTTCTCCGGAAAAAAGGTGGGTCCAAATTGCGCACGATTCCAAGAGTAAACATCGTCTGAAAAAAAAAATATTCAGTTACTTAGAATGAATGTCCCTATAGCCCCTACCTCGGAAACAAAAATCGAAATTTTTTTAGGGGGGGAGCCGCCACTTTGAAAATGAAAAATCGAATTTCGACCTTTTTTTTTGTAGTCTAGTGTAGAAAAAAAATAGTAAACATTATTTTTTCGGCAAGTTTGAAGTAGGGGCTATAGCAGCGTAAATTCTGCGTCGTTTCATGCCTCATATATAAAAATCGGTCAAAAACTGTTTGAGTTATCGTGCGCAAAGTTTTGAAAAACATGGTTTCGAGAAAAACGCGTTTAAAGTTTTGACTTCAATTTTGAGGCACACAAATGACATTAACACATATTTTTTTAATACAATACTTACGAATATTAATCGGCAATTCCAGCCCCATAAAGTGTGCCTTCCTCCATCTCATAAAACGAGTTTTCCATGGCTTTTTGGGCTCTGCGGGCTGTGCGACCCTCTTTCGATGATGCGTACGTTTTTAGCTCTGAGCGTTGAAGTCGTTTTCCGTCGCGAGATTCAGCATACATCTCGGCTTGTGGGCCGATGACAATACCCACTGTGGTTGTTTGTGCATGTTTTCTGGTGCGATTCGTACCATTCTTCGAAGTCTGCAGAGTCATTTTTTTTCCCCACATTTTGCATGCCTGGCAAAGGCTTGATTTGACAACGGAGTCAACCACTTTTTTGGTATGTTTACCGACGAGCGTAGTGACACCAAAAAGAGACGAGAATCCCCGTTTTTTCCAGGTGCCATCCCCTGAAACGGTCAGCACTGAGGAGTCACAGTCAGGATTTTTTTCTTTCTGCTGTTCCTGCTCTTCTTTAACCGCATTCAACAGGCACTGCTTGTAAACTGCTTTAGCAGACACATGCATGTTTTTCAAGGTGCCATAGTACGCATCAAGGCACAATCCTTGGCATATGTCCATTAATCCGCAGAACATATTAATACCTTCTCTCCCTATTCCAAGCAATCTCATGGCAAATATCAACCGGCGATTTACAACAAAAGATTTACCGACCACCGGCGAAGAATTAATATACTGTGTAGCTTTACATTGGCACTGCAGACTCACTTTGAAGCCGACTCCACGCATACATGTTTTTCCAAATCGAATTTTTTGTTTACATTGGGCGCAGATAACCAGAGCAGCAAGCGTTTGGAAAAATGAAAAAAATTCCAAGAAACAGAACTGGAGGTTGTTTTCGATGATGACTTCATTGTCTTGCATTTTCTTCAATTTTTTGGCCGATGTGCTGGCAAAGTCGGTGTCCTCTACTTGGGAGTGCTGGTTTCCACGGAAATGCCTCTTTTTTGTTCGATACGCGTACTTACGCGGCGCGTTTGGGTGGCTTTTTTTATCCATAGCAAAAAAAAAACACAAAACGATTTTTCTTTTATTTTACAACAGCAGTTATCGCGCACGCGTAGCTTTCAGCGTTCGAAAATAAACTGAATCTCGTTCGTTTGCTTCTTTCATGTGAACACCTGGGCTCAAAATCATTTCAACCCCTAAATCAAAACATGCATGTATACATACTGCATGTATACATACTGTGTGTGTATATTTTGTAATATCAATACATATTTTGGAAGAATTCCACAGAATTTTCGACTAATGACTGCAGGCAAATAAACAACTTTGCTGATGCGTTATTTTGACGAAAACATACCTACACAAAAATGCCTGTATCTCCTAAACTATTTCGAATTTTGAAAAATCCTTTTGGGAAAATGTTTTTGAGTATCTGAGCAATAGAAATATGAAAAAAAAATCGAAAAAAAATTTTCGGATTACCAGAGGACCCCCTTAATGCTCATATTTCAGGTCAAAGGTCACCAATCAGAAATTCAATCATATTGCGCAGCCAGACCTATCATCTGATAACTCATTCACTATTCTACCTCTTCCTAGACCTGAGATTCCTTACTAAAATTAATTTTTCAGGTCATATTTCAGGTCAGAGGTCATAAATTTAAAATCTAGCATAATTCGGCACATCTATGGTGCAATACCTTTCGAATAATATACGTTTCACTGCCCTTATTCAAAAATAAATATGAAAAAAGTGTACGACAACATTTAATGTTTGCGTACTAATAATATATAAGATTCAAATCTTCAATACTTTTCTAGTTAAAATAAAACTGTTTTGATTTTCTTACTTTAACATTAAAATATTATTTTTCTTAAGCTTAGTTGGTGCAACGGCCCCTCGCTACTCCCGTGTACTGTCCCCTGGAATACTCCTTACAATTTTGACAGATATAAAAAAAAATTCTATTTTTTAGGCTAATTGGTGTCTGTGTGCTAATATGTGTACTCTCGAAACTTAGATTCTTAAAAAAATCTATTTTAGTAAAAAGAAACTAAAGCGTTTGTTTTTTATCACAATTTAGTATAGAATTTTTATCACAAAAAACTGTCATGATGTTTTTATTTTAAGAATTCGCTCGCATAAATCTGAATGCATGTTTTCGTTTTATCGCAAAGACTCACATAAAATTCCACTTTGTCGTGAGACTGGATTTTTTCGACATGATTTTGTTTTTGCTAAGATTTAGAATTTTTGTAAATTTTAAATACTTGCTTTCATCTCTAGTTTCTGTTTTCATCAACATATTTTTGCTTTGTTCAAAATTCGATTAGGAATAAAAAATGTGTGTTTTAAAATTATATTTCGACTAACGTCACAGTCGCGCATCATGTCGTCAAGCGATATTTTTCAGAGCAACCACACGTTTGCCAATTGAAAAGTTCCTCTGCGATTTTATTTATCGCTTAATTTTATAGTGAAGATATGTTTATTTTTGCTGTTTCATGTTAAATTTTCATAATTAAGTAGGTTCTAAAAATATACATAATGCAATATTTTAAGCTCCCTCTTCCCCTAACTGGTGTCTTTTTTTGTTTATTTCAACTTGAAACAGAAGCACTTGAAATGCATAACTAACAAAGTGTGCTGCTGAGTTTGCTTGCTTGCTTGAGTTAGTTGGAAAAGCTTTAAATGCACTTGAAAGTATGTATGTGCTTGTGTGTGTATTTAGCATTCATTGGATAATATTTAGTTGAAAGCCATATATGAGTAATTAATGCAAATAGCCTTAAAAAGGAGAATTGCGTTCAGTGCAAGTATCTTGGGAAATGGCTGAGAAGCAGTGTTTTCCAAGCAAATGCTGATTTGATCCAATTATTTGACAGTGGTTTTGTAATAAAGGGTTGAGCAAGGTTCTTGCACGGGGGCTTTTATAATTATTACGAATTGTTTTTTTTTTCGTTTTTTATACCATTATCCTAATACGTTTAAACTATTGCATATTTGTAACAATTTATATTGAAGCCTTTTTATTATATATCAATATGAGTTTTATTAACATTGCTCAGCTCTTTCACCATATAAAAATTTTTATTTCAATTTTTTAATTTTGGTTTTGTATTAAAAACAATAGAGGACGCCAAAGTCGAGTCCTTAAAGAATATATGGAAGACAGTCAATTGAAAATTTGGCCAATTTCTATACATTTTGGTGTGTTTTAAATCAAAACTTCGCAAATTAATTAATTTCCTTACAATTTTCAAAGAATTGTAGTAAATTTCTTTGGACCGCATTTGAAATACAAAACTCATTTTTTTGAGAGACTTCTATTTTTTATCGGCCTTGCGACTCTAGTTTTTTAAGGACTCGACTTTGTAGCGCTATCTTGAATAGTTTAATATTTATAATTTACTCTTGCTCTATTATTGGAATAGATTAACGGCCCTATTCTGGTTGTTAGCTTAACAAGAAATAGTTAAGGCGACTGTTATGTTATGTAAATGTTGGTATTCTTAAAAATCATTTACAACATAAAAGCTTAAAAAGCTTTTAAAGTTCACCATGCATGGTGAAAATCGATATGTCTATTGAAAGAAGAGATGCGCGATATGAACAGATGCTTCGAGTGCAGCTTGTGACTTTGCAAGCGCTTGAAAAATTTGTCTGTCACGGCAACCGAAAGATTACATTATCAACAAAATAAGTAAAAATTCTTCCATTTTTCAGTTTCATGTATTTAAACTCAATATTATATTATAATTTGTATTTTTTTTATTATTTGCACAACAATTTCTTATCTAAGCACATAAATTTCATTCGTTGTTAAGACTCTTTCTGTCATTAACAAAATTGCAAGGAAAAGAGCTTTTAAATTTGCAGCAGCATACGAAATCTTAACAAATTGTTAATATTAACTATTTTGTTAATATGGTGAGCTTAGTTAAGCTGCCAGAATTGGGTTGTTAATATGTTCAACTTTACCATTTACCATTTTAATTATATCATAACATTGTACCATCCCAACATTTTACTATATACGTACTTTATTTTATATGTAGTGAAAAGTTGTAGTGGAAATAGTAATCGAAAATAGTATCTTGGTATACGGTTAAAAATCTTGGACTAAATTTTAAACTTTTTTGGATTAAATATAGGACAACGCAAAAAAAAAAAAATTAAATTAGGAAAAGTTTAAAATTTTTCAATAAAAAAAAAATTAGTTTTCAATCCGCAAAAAGTTTAAATAAAGCAATATAAATATCAACTTAAAATAAAAAACTTTTCTGACCAGTTCATGATTTGAACACTCGTCCTCTATTGTGCTGGTCCAACACCTTATCCACTCGTTCATCTCAGTTGTTAAGAAAGTTACGCTTGTTTTGCATCATAGCGAATGCAAGTAAGCTTGCAGTAAGTAAGCAAGCGAGCAGAAACGTGGGTTCGAAACCCAGCTAAATAAAAGTAAAATAAAAAAATATTCTGACCAGTTCGTGATTTGAACACACGTCCCCTCATGTGCTGGTCCAATACCTTATCCACTCGTCCAACTTAGTTGTTCAAATAGTTTCGCTTATTTTGCATCATTACGAATGCAAGTAAGTTCTTTTCAGGAACGTGGGCTTGAGACCCAGCTAAATGAAACTAATGTTTGGATTACAAAATATTCCTTTTTGGATTAAAAATTTCTTTAAACCAAAGTTTGGATTAAAAAGTACATAGTTCAAAATTTTTAATCGTGTAGTGAGCATCAAGGATGGAATTTTTGTTTGTTATAAAACTTTGGGGAAAGATAGCGTTAGAAGAATATATTGACCAGGTTTTACCTACGTAGTTGGTACTTTGGTAGTTGGTGCATAGGTAAAACCTGGGTACCTATGTATTATATAATTTATAATATCATTTCAAATCATAATAACACTTCATCATACCATACCATCAAACCATACATTGAAAAAACCATCATACCATGCCATTATATCATACAATTATAACATACGAAGCCATCACATCATACCTTTATAATATATATCACCATACCATTACAATATACGATATGTCATACCATCAAACCTTCATATCATACAATCATAACATACCATTAAACCATACTTTCACACTATTACAAACCATCATATTATAAAATACCATCGTATCATTTCGCACTATCTTACAATAAAATACCATTATGGCATTGTATCAAACCTTCATTCCATACCATCATATCATACCATAATATACTATATTATAATTTTTCTTTTATATATGTGTATGTACTTTATGCTTATCACACTTTGGATGATACTTATTATACATCAAACCGATCGTGCTATACAATACTAAACCAAAACACCATAAACAAGGGCGTCCGCAGGATTTGTTCTAGGGGAGCAAAAAGGCATAAAGAAGTCTAGAATGCACATAAATAAAATGCAACCTATATAATTCTATTTTCTAAGATTTTTGGTATTAATTTTGTTATCATGATACGCTGGTTGACACACGCTTGTACACATAAGAAAATTGTATATATTTCAAATATGTGGTCTCCTTTATCCTTAAATAAAATCGCATTAATTACTATTTCGCACCCAAGTCTTCTTCTTTTCAAATAAGAATACAAAAATCCTCAATATTTTTTTTTTTTTCAAATTAATAAAACTAGCAAGATTTTTTAACCATTTTTTTCAGTTTTGGAGGCCTAAAACTCATAAACCAATTGCGAGCGGCCTGAAATTTATCAGATTTGAATTTAGGAGGCAAAAATACATATAATCTGCAAAAATTACGAATTAGAGTTGTCGCTATAGTTGAAATGTTCCCCGCATGAACATCAACTGACTTATTTATTTTTTCAACATGCATCAGTTCTAGCAGCATGCAAGTTACTAAAATCAAGTTTTTAAACATACTTATTATATGAATTATTTAAAAGATTTATTATTTTTTTTTATTCAAAACGTATGAATAAATATATAAGCAAGAGGTACATGTATAGATGGGTTTTGGGCTCCATTCATTTTATAAACATATTCCAGAACCTCTCTGCAAGGCTTGACTCTGAATCCTGGATGTAATATAAGCAAAAGGGGTGGACACCTGTTAAAAAATTTGAATTTGAAGAAGTATAAAATAAATGTTTCAAATCGAGTTTCCTATTTAAATTTTAGTCTTAAGAAAACTTTTGACCATAAGATATTCTTATATAAGAAGGTCTTAGCGAGCTTTTTTTGAGTTTGTCATAAATCTTGGTTCAATAACGACTTCAATTCAGCGTCTTCAAATTTTACTGGCCTTCCTTCGCGTTCTTTGTCGCTGGTGTCAAAATTACTACTTTTGCTAACAAAATCAGTAATCACCATGGCGAATAATAAGATAGGGTAAGCAGTTTTGACAAGACCAATCGTTAATGTCAAAGTGTGTTTTAGAGATGCCAGTTTCCTTTATTAATGTTATTTCTGGGATAAACACTTAGAAAATCAATTTTATGAAGGGTAAATAAGTTTAAATGACTTTATTCTACGTTTTCCGACAAATTGCACAACTTCGTTTTGCCATTATAATAATTATAAAAGTTATTAATATATGGGAATGTAACTTCACACAAAATTCTCTATGAAAACCACAAATACATGCCTACATAGCCAAGAATAAATTTGAAGTGGAAGGCCCAAGCTGGATTATAACAAACAAAAATATTTCGCAGAATAGGTCCGCTTCAAGCTTGTCTAAAACAAAAAACCTGTACTTCCCCGTTTTGAAGTATTGCTCGTAAAGGATTTAATCAGAAACGCTTAGACAAAGTATGGATATTTCATTGGATTTTAATTTGCGATATGGCAGCACTATATTTTACGATTTTGATATATATCGATAGGTCTTGTCAAAGCTACTTACCCTACCTCATGATTCTGCCATGGTAATAACATGCTTTTACTGATGGATCATATTTCCCATATGTCTCAAACCGATTGAAAATCTTCAGCTGCACTTCTCTTCAAATTTAAACAAAAAAGCAGGGCTCCCGCAAACTGGGAGCCCTGGGAATCCTGGAAATGGTTAAGAACGCACTGCATTAAGAAAGTATGTTGTTTAGACTTCAACGAAATGATAAACACTGTAATTTTTGGCTGTGCGAATAATCGCCCAAGTTACAATCGCCCAGACCCAAAAATGAACAATCACCCAAAAACAGTTGAGTGTTTGTTCATAACGTACAATCGCCCAAAAAAGCGATGAACTATAGCTCAAAACTGCGAACGTTCGCCCAAATTGTTAAATAAATAATCGCTTAAATAATGGGTGTCCCAACAAGAACGCAATTTTTAAATTTGGCGGCATTCGAAGTGTCATTGTTTGACATTTGAACAATTGTTATTTTTTGCTAGTAGAAGGTACGAAGTTAGTGAAAATGGAGCGCTACACGAATGAACAACGCATTCTCATTGTGAAATTGTTTTACCAAAATGGTGAAAGTTTTGCGGCTACAGTTCGCAAATTGCGATCAATTTGGGGTCACAATAATGCTCCAAAAGAGTCAACTGTAAAGAGATTAATGGATAAATTTGCCGAAACTGGGTCTGTTAGTCATGTAAAGACAACAACGCGCCTTCGACCAGGTCGATCGACCGAAAATGTCGCAGCTGTAAGTGATGCTGTCGCTCAAACTCCATCCACCTCAATTCGACACCGAGCTCAGCAAATTGGTGTCTCCAAATCCGCTATGCAGCGAATTTTGACGAAATATTTGCATCTTCATGCATACAAAGTTCAATTGACTCAGGAACTGAAGCCAGCTGTCCATGGATAGCGAAGGGAGTTCGTTAATTGGGTATTGGAGAGACAACATGAAAATGCTGATTTTGCCGCTAAAATCATCTTCAGTGACGAGGCCCATTTCCATCTTGATGGCTTCGTCAATAGGCAGAATTGTCGCATTTGGGGTGAGGAAAATCCTCGAGTGATTCACAAGAAGCAAATGCATCCTCAACGTGTCACTTTGTGGTGTGGTTTTTGGGCTGGAGGAATCATTGAACCTTTTTTTATGAAAATGAGGCAGGTCAAGCGCAAACAGTCAATGGTTTTCGGTATCGTGAAATGATAACCAGTTTTTTCTTGCCTAGAATTGAAGAAATGAATGTGGAAGGCATGTGGTTCCAACAAGACGGCGCCACATGTCATACAGCCAGAGAAACAATTCAATTGCTGCATCAGTCATTTCCCGGTTGTGTTATTTCGCGTTTTGGAGATCAGAATTGGCCGCCTAGATCGTGCGATTTAACACCATTAGATTTTTTTTTTTTGGGGTTTTTTGAAGTCGATAGCTTACGCGAATAAGCCGACGACGACTCAAGCCTTAAAAGAGGAAATTGGATGCTGCATTAATGAAATACCGCAGCATTTATGCAAAACGGTCATTGAAAATTTCATTAAAAGATCGCGTGTATGCCAGCAAAGCCGCGGCGGCCATCTGCGCGATATATTGTTCCATACATAACCTCATTCTGTCTACTTTACGATATAATAAAGTTTTACGATTTTTTTTTTAAATATCTGTGTTTTATTTAAAATTTAAAAATTGCGCTCTTGTTGGGACACCCTTTATATTGGGTCTTTATTAATTATAATAATTTGCCCAAAAATGCCATAAACAATCGCCCAAATAAAAGAATATGTAAATAAATGCATATCCATATAACAATGCATATTTCTTAAAATAATATTTGAAAACAGTTGACTTAATAAAAAAGGACTAGGATGATTTCCGCCCTTGAATATAATGATTGCCCTTGTACAGAATGTTAAAAAACATTTCGTATAAGGGTAAATCATTTCATTATAAAAAACGGTCCTTCTGTCCATTTTCCGTACAAGGACAAATCATTTTACGGCCATAATGTCCATCCCGAATAAGACCAAAACCAAAAAACCAAACATACATTTTCTTCAAAATTACTTTAGTCAAACCGTTAACTCTCTTTAATTGCACTGTGGAGCTCAGTCTACGCGAAATGAACAATATAAAATATATGTCGGGCTTAAAATTTGAGGGAACATTCATTATGAACAATCGCTCAAAAAGCAAATGCACAATCGCCCAAACTAAAAATGAAAAATCGCCCAAAACTGCAAACTTTCGCCTAAATCATTAAATGAATAATCGCCCAAAAAAATTTGGGCGTTTGTTTATAATGTACAATCACCCAAAAACTTTTTTGGGCGATTTTCATTCTTCCAAATTTGTACATTATGAACAGTCGCCTAAAAAAAAAAAAAAAACGAACAATCGCCCAAAAACTTTAACCGGTTTTTTGGGCGATTATTCATTTCCGCACTTTTGGGCGATTGTAACTTGGGCGATTATTCGTACAGCCGTAATTTTAATTATAACACTTTAACATGATCATAGTAACAAGATGGCTAAAAAAATTCTTCTCTTTTTAAAATATAGTATTTTTTTAAAAAGTGCAAAATAATTGAGATTAAGTAAATTGCTTTTTACCTTTAAATAAAACTACTTTCAAACATTAAAATATTTGTTTTTTTCGCTTTTAGGAAAATGGTACAAATCTCTCGGCCCTGCTCTGTCGGGAAAAAGACTGCAAGGGCATCGTGATACCCGTGCAAACGAAGACTATGCAACCCGATTGGCGTTGCCTGACCTGCAACAATGTCTTTCCGCATTCGAAAATGGCACGCTATCAAGATTTTGCACTGAACACCATCAACAATCGCATCAACGCGAGCAGCATTAAGGACATGATACACTTCATCAACGATCTGTGTCCGCGCTTCTGTCCCTCTTCCAACTATGTATTGATCGAGGCCAAGTTGAATGTGATTTGGCGCATGCAACGCGGCAAGGAAGAATACACACCCGAGCAGTTAGAGCATCGCGATCGCTATCGTGAAGAAATCCTAGCAGTATTGCATAAACTTGGAGCGGGCGAGTGCACGTTAAAAAAGCTGATAACAAATGAGATTGAGTGAAGGCGTGAGTGGATGTGGCGGAGTGCGTGTGGATCGAGTATCGAGCGTATCGTGTTTCAAGCGTTATGTATCTTGTTTTTCTCAGCTTAGTATAATAAAGTATTTGTTAATATCTATTTCTTTGTCAAACAATAAGGTAAAACAATATTTATTTATTTATTTCATTCAAATGCCTAGTAAAAATGCTTCCTTTATTAAAATACTTATAGTACAAGTTGAATCAACTCTTCTCTGAAAATTATCTCAAAATTTAAGTGATGTAGTAAAATAGATAAGCATAAAAGGATAGAAAAATAAACAAACGAAAAAAAAAAAATAATAAAAACAAAATTAATTACAAAACAAATTAGAATTCCTCTTTTATTGCCTGATTGTAGCTAAAAGTGTGACAAATTATGACAGCTGTCGTTTTTGGCCCAAAATGACTTAATTATAAGCGCTTGGATTTTCTCGAATTCAACGTAAACACGCTTTAGTGCAAGTTAAATGTGTGTGTGTGTGTGTGCATTATTATTTTTTGTGTGCTTTTAATTGAATATAAAGTCATAAGGTGCTGTTTATAGAAGATATTGTTGCAAAAAAAAATGCTATTTTTGCATACACTTTGAAAACCCTGCATTTTAGTTCTCTATCACAAGTTACTTTTGGATCGAAAAAGTTAATTTCTTGACACTTGAAATCTTTAAAAACTCAACTAAAAAAATAAATTTTGTATACCAACCCTTATGTTGTGCTCAGTCAAATGGCTGCATTTCAAAGTGAGCGCAAAGATTTATGATACGCTTCGATGCAATCGCTCTAAATAGCAATCAAAATACACACAAGTATATAAAACCTGCAAACTAAATTAAAATTATTTCAAAAATTGTCACAACTACAAAGTACCGATGTTGTAATGAGCGTGCTTTGGAGATGTGATGCACTTGGCACAGTAGTGAGAATTGTGTTTTCAAGCAGAAAACACGCCTTTCGTTCAAAAAATTATTTTTGAAGGCTAAGCATTTTGAAAAATTATAAAAACAACATGATAAAAAAATGCAATTAGCGCCCAAAAATCAAAGGGAGTAGAATTGCATTTTTTCTTCTAGAAACAGAACAACAAATTTTGTGTCAAGCTGACAAGAGTGTAAATAAATATAAGCAATTTTCGGTTTTTATTATTTTACGACCAAAAAAACTTTCGTCCCCTTTTTTGGAAGAAAAATAACCTTTCAAGGACCTTATTTGAAGAAAAGATGTAAGCCCTAGTAATAATAAAACCTGAAATAAATTAACGAATATACTGGTTGGTTGAGAGCAAAAAATTATATAAATTTGTTATCATGTCTGTTGTAAGCAGAGCTAAATACAAACTTATTTAATTTGTCCAATATATATACATTTAGCTCCACTGTAAATTTTTTAATCACATTTGCATAAATCTGTTCAATTACCGTTTGCTCTTGTAAACCAGCCAACGTTATACATATATTTGTTGTATTAACTGCACTTAAAGCTTTCTATAGTTACTTTTATAGCCACTCTCCCTTGTCAAACGCCCATAAAATGTTGTCAGTTAAAGAGCATGTCTAAATTGAGGTAGAATACTGAATTCCGAGACTGGGCGACTTATATCCACAAAGCTATTCGATATAACAAATTTGGGTTGTATAAGAAGTGCCGCACCCTCTTGATCACCGCTCATAGAATGTAATCAATTAAACTGCATGTGTACATGGAGGTTGAATACCGAATTCCAAAACTGTGCGACATATAGCTCCAAAACTATTCGATTGCACCAATTTGGGTTGTATGGGAGGTGCCACTGCACTTTTCCTTACGTCCATAAAATTTTACCAATGAAACTGCATGTGTAAATTGAGGTCGAATACTGAATTCCGAGGCTGAGTTATCTATAACACCAAAGCTATTCGATATCGTAAATTTGGGTTAGATTGGAGGTGTAACGCCCCCCCGACAAACTCTAAAAAATTTTATCAGTAAATCTGCAAGTGTAAATTTTGTTCGAATACTGAGTTCTGACGCTGTGCGACCTTGATTTCCAAAGCTATTCGATATCACAAATTTTCGTTGTATGGGAGGTGCCACTCCCCCTTGATCAACGCTCATAAAATGTAATCAATGAAATTGCATGTGTACATTGAGGTCCAATACTGAATTCCAAAGCTGTGAGACCTATAACCCCAAAGCTATTTGATATCTCTAATTTGGGTTAAATAGGAGGTTTCACTCCCCCTTGTCGTACGCCCATAAAATGTAATTATTGAAACTGCATGTATAAATTGGGACCGAATACTGAATTCTGACACTGCTATTCGATATCGCAAATTTACGTTAAATGGGAGGTGCCACGACCCTCTTACCAATGAACATTAAATTGAATCAATGAAACTGAATGTGTACATTGAGATCGAATACTGAATTCCGGCGTTGTGCGGCCTATAACTCCAAAACTATTTGATAGCACAAAGTTAGGTTGCATGGGAAGTGCCACTGCCCTTTGCACTACGCTCATAAAATGTAGAGGAATGAAAGTGCATGCATAAATGTAGGTTGAATACCGAATTCTTACGCTGTCAACCTATAACTTCAAAGCAATTCGATATCGCAAATTTGGGTTGTAAGGGAGATGGCTCGCCTCCCTGTCCAACGCCCATAAAATAAAACCATTGAAACTGCATGTGTAAATTGAGGTCAAAAACTGAATTCCAAAGCTGAATTCCTATAACTTCAAAGCTATTCGATATCACAAATTTGGGTTGTATGGAAGGTGCCCCTCCCCCTTGTCCACTCCCATAAAATTTCATCACTGAAACGGTACGTCTAAATTGTGGTCGAATACCGAATTTCTAAGCTGTGCGACCCATAACTCTAAAGCTATTCGATAACAACAATTTTTTATATATATGTGGGAGGTAAAAGGGGGTGTGGCATTTTCTCTTAAACCATCTCGTACTCAAAGCAAAGCGTACTTACAAAATTTGAGCTCAATCGGACCAATAGTTTCGAAGTATTTTGATATTTTCTTAAAAGTAAGCGCAGATGAAGTGTGACCACGCCCATTTTTATCAAAGTTAATGACAGTTATCATACGAACTTATTTACCAAATTTTAATTTAATACGACCAAAACTGTCTTATATACAGCATTTTTATTGATTTGTGGGCGACAAAAGGGGTTGTGGCATTATGTTTTTCCTAAACCAGTAGAAAGAATTATCCAATTTGGTTCAGTCGTTTTCAAGTTTTAAGCATCCGAACAAATCACGATTCATTTTTATATATACAGATATTGCTTTGTGGGCGGTAAAAGTGGGCTTGAAAACATTAATGTATCGTGATTGCCTCTTGGAGCACCTTCACAGCAAGTTTCACTATAAAAATGTGTAGAACTCAGGAATTGCCATGATTTCGAAAAAGTGGGCGTATATATATTGCGACCTGCGACCACGCACATTTTTTGAACAGTTACTGACAGTAACCATCTGAACAACTTTACTTTAATACACTTATTCAATGATACTCCAACAATTTAATACCATCTCTGTAATGATTTTCCGTAAGCTCTACTGTGCCACGGCTGCCATAGTTTCTTCATCCGGCAGAAAAAGCTTTCCACGAAGGAATTATTTCAAGTTTCTGCAGAGGTAGAAGTTGCTGGAAGCCAAATCAAACAATTCGTACTTTAACTCATTTAATTTAGCCATCGTCAAAACACTTACAAACACTTATAAAAAAAAACCAAAACACTAAGTTAAAGCCTTGGATAACTACTGAACATAGCGATAAAATAAATTTAGAAAATAAGCTTAGAGTTAAAATACAGACACGCGGATAATCAGGCGCTTAAAAGCACAGTAAAAAAATTAACAAATTAAATTAAAAAATAAGCCTTTGCAGCTCGAGAAAGTTTTTACGAAAAAGAATTTAGCAATTGCAAAGGTGATATTAAAAAAGAATGGCATTTGGCTAACGAATTAACTGGGAAAACGACGAAAAGTAACTGTGACATAAATTCTAAAAATAAGTGACTTCATTTGTTCCGAAAAGCTTAAAACTGCGGATGAATTTAAAACTTACTTCACCTCCCTCAAGCCTAGCTTCCATAATTTTAACATGGATTTTGTAATGGTATCTTTTTAGTTTATTTAGGTATTTCGAGTTATTAGGTATAAGCAATTTTTTTTTTGCCATATATTTAATTATTTTTATATTTTTATTACATGAAGAAAAAAAAAATCATCATTAATGTAATTCCTCACAGCCGGAATCATTTTCTTTTTTTTGAATCCCTGGTATTTTTTCTTAACCTTTTATAGCAAATAGTCCCAAGCGTATATTAAGATTCCGATTGGTCAAACGGTGTAAAAAGGGAGAGATTCAAAAGACACGAGAGGTATGCGGAAATCTAAAAAGGAAGCGCTAGGACACTTTGATTCTGGCTGTACTCATCAACTCAAGCATACAGATCATTTCGTTTTATAAAACTAAAAGCTGCTGAATAGAAATTGAAAAGGAAAAAAATAATTAATATTCTATAGCAATAGTTAAAAGTTTAAACCAGTTTTCTTTAATCATGTGATAAATCTAAATTCTTTAAGTAAAGTCAAAAACCAAAAACTATATAAGTAAAACTCATACCGCGTGGCGAAGTTTGGTACTACGATTTGTACAAAAACAAAAAAATATTGCTTGGAAAAAGTTATACGTTGCAGGCGCGATTTTGCAGCAGTGGCTGGGACGTGCAACATTCTATAAGGCCGCGTGTATGATGCATTTCAGTTATCAGTGAACACCTAGGCAGAAAGAGCAGAGGGAACAAACGCCACATGCCGTGAGGCAGAAACCAAGAAAAACCTAATGTCAGTGTGGAGGATCTCTTGCCTAAGGGCAGTCGAAAACTTTAATCCTGCCAGCATGTTCTACGTAGAATACGGAGTTTCAATAAGAGTTATCAATAAGAGATTAAAAAAAAACATATATAATTATTTTTAGAAAACAAAACAATATAGAAACAAAGTGGTGAAGAATAGAAAAATTTGAGAAAAAAAAAACTTTATTAGAAACGATAAAACTAAAACGAAATCATTTTTTTTTTCAAAATGAAACATTTAAAACATGTAAGTTAAGTAAATTACGCGAGAGTAAACAAAAACAAAATACCACATTAAAAATAAATCATAGCGGCATTAGAGAAAAGAAAAAAAATACCCTACAAGATACATAAATAATTCTTTCCCCACCCAGCTCATCATAAGCAGGTTCTCAGCGCGGATCACTGGAAGGCCTTTCGTCGTTTTACCGCTGAAAACTGTAAGTAATTGAAATGTTACCATTAAAAAAAAAAAAATCTAATAATACTTGTTTTTTTTATTATTAACTTAATTTATAACTTAAAATATTAATACCCTTAAAAACAAGTTCTAAAGAATTAACAAAAAAACAAAAAAAAAATACACTAACAATATCGCCTGCATACTTGCTTAGTTTTATTTTTCTCATGAGATTTTGGTTATATCATGCGAGAAAATTTATTTCGCTTTAATATTTTTTTTTCTCGCGCTCTCACACTTCTTTCGTGTGAGAACGGTGTTACGAAAATTTATGACCGATCACTAGTTTGACGTTTGCAGTAATTGTTTTGTTTTTATTACTACGCTAGTTACAAGTTTTGTTTTGTTTTTTTTTTGCTCAAAAGCAAATAAGCAAAAAAATAATTGAGATATAAAACAACAACAGAAACAAAAAAATGATTTCGGTTTTAAAGTAACACTAAACGAACAACGTTGTTGTTGTTTCTCTTCTCCTTTAAATGTATTTTTTTTTCTCTTTCTAAGAATACATAACCAATTTTTTTTTAAATTTTTTAAATAAGATGAATTAAACATAACGAAAGTAGAAACTAAATATGTAAAAGTAACCTATAAATAACATAAAGTCTTGTCGTTTTATCATAACTATCGTTGTAACTGCTTAACAAAAAAAAAAAAACTATTTTTTTAGTAGGTATTCTCTTTATTGTTATGATATTTGAATATAGAAAAAATGGATAATTTAAATAAATAATCATAGTGTTTATCATAAAAATGGAATAATTTTGCCTATTATTTTTGGTCGGATGTAGCTAGATTTAAGCAATAGGGGATTCTATAAATTATGGCTAAAGAGAATCTTAAGGTTGGGAGGGAATTGTATATTAGCAAGAGCATAAATCATCTTTTGCTCATGGATACTCTACTTTATACGCAAATTCATAGTAAAAGTTCATTTATTAATTATTTTTTTTTATCATTAATATTTTTCTACATCCGTATCTGCACGTGATTTTATATTTGTTCGACATGGGTCGCAAAAAGGTATAAGAACCTACACCAATATTCTCCGATCTGCTAGCATAGACGTACCAGCACGTGCAACCGTACCTAATTGCATCCAAATAAGATGTGTAAAGTAACTTCAGGTGCTAGGGTGAAGCACTCTGTTTTAGTTTATTCAAATCGGAATCTAACGAACTTCTTTAAATTTTTTTTTCTTACACCATCTCCTGACACCACGGAAAAATGTCCACATTACAATTTAAACCACAGCGATATTATCAACGACAATCACGTACGTAGCAGCTTCCGTTTTGATCACATCTCTGCATTAGAAATAATCAAAAATATTAATGCTCTCAATAACAACAGCTCATGCGGTGAAGATGCATGAAGATGCAACAATATTAAAAAAAAAATTGTATACAACATTTTTGATATTTTAACGTATTTATTCAATCTAAGCGTTTATTCTGGTTTATTTGCTCTTGATCTAAAAAGAGACAATAGTCATTCCGCTTTTTAAAAAAGGAGTTCGTAATGACAAATACGCGAAATACGCGCGAAGTCAGTGCAGCATTTTCCAGAATAGAATGGGTCTGGCAGTGAATGCAGATAAAACGAAATACTTGGTGTCAACAAACAAACAGTCCCAGCGTCTTGGAACCCACGTTACAGTTGACAATACCTCCTTCGAGGTTGTGAAGAACTTCGTTTATCTGGGATCCAGCATTAACTCAACCAACAACATCAGCATTGAGATCAAACGAAGAATAACTCTTGCCAACAGGTGTTACTTTGGGCTCAGTAGGCAATTGAGAAGCAGAGCCCTCTCCCGACGAACGAAAACCACGCTCTATAAATCGGTCATCATGCCCGTCCTACTTCATGCATCATAAACCTGAACGCTAAGCAGTTCAGATGAAAAGACTTTAGGAGCATTCGAGAGAAAGATTCTTCATAAGATCTACGGACCAATCTGCGTCAATGGCGAGTACCGAATACGGTGGAATAATGAACTGTATGAGCAGTACGCTGACATCGACATAGTCAAGCGCATTAAAATCGAGCGGCTTCGCTGGCTTGGTCATGTTCAGCGCATGAAAGACGATGCTCCAGTGAAGAAAACATTCGATTCGGTACCCAGCGGCGGTCAACGCAGAAGAGGACGACCGCATCTTCGTTGGAAAGACCAAGTAGAGGACAACCTGACGAAGCTTGGAATTTCCAACTGGCGCCAGCAAGCGAAAGACAGAAATAGCTGGCGCAAATTCTTAGATGATGCCAAGACCGACATACGGTTGTAGCGCCAACTAAGTTAGTAAGTGGTAATGACAAATAAAATTACCGTCCAATACCTCTTGTACCAACTATTGCAAAATTATTCGAAAAATCTATAAGAAATAGGATGCTAGAATTTTTGTCAAGAAATTCTTTTCTTAGTCCGAAGCAATTTGGCTTCAAGTCTATCTACTGAAACTGATATGTTAGACTTCTACACGTATATTCATTCATAAAGGTCTTGATGACAAATTTTTCTGTTCTTCGTTATTTGTGGACATCACTAAAGCCTATGACATGGTCAACCATAAGATTTTATTTAATAAGCTACATTCCGCTGTTTTTATGGGTTTTATATTTAAATTGTTTGAATCTTATCTTAAAGATAGATCACAAAGGGTAAAAATTGGTGATGCGTTAAGTAAATCTGTCGATCTGAAGCTTGGTATTCCACAAGGTTCAGTCCTTGGACCCAGTTTTTTTCTGATTTCTGTAAACTCTATTTTTGTTCAAAATCTGAAAGCAGAGTTACAGCATTTGCGGATGATATCGGCATTTCGTACAAATCATTGACTTCTTTCAATTTAGTTTGCGACATTAATCATGTTCTTGGCATTATTAGGAAATGGTTTTTGATACACAAGCTTATAATTAGTAAAACAACTAAACTTATGTTTTACAACCTGACTTCGCAAAACCCCTCGAATATAGGTGTATTTTATCACGATCCCTGTTGTAATAAATTTAAAATTTCAAATAATGAGCCTTGCTTTGTGGATAATCTTTCTTGCAGCCCCAACTGTTTTGCAATTGATCCGTACAATAGTATAAATACTTAGGAATAGTAATCGATAGCAAATTAAATTGGCATGAGCACATGTTATCTCTTAAAGCATATCTCCGGTCTGTGGTTAGGAAATTCTATCTTCTTAGTAAGGTATGTTCTGCTAAGGTACTGAAAATTTTCTATTATGGAATTTTCCATTCAAAGTTAGCTTATGGTTTAACTTGTTGGGGCGCAGAATACAGTCATAAACTAAGTCCTTTGTTAACTTTACAATAATGTGTCATCAGGAAAATTGCGAATGTTAATAGATTTACATCTTCGTTTTTTTTTCAAGTCCTTCAACATTTTGCCTAAACGCTATTTATTTTATTTCAAAACTTTAAAAGTTATTTTTGATAAAAATCTTAGCGCTAGACTACCTCCTTTTATAGGGACGTCGTCAAAGACGAGTTAATAAACATTACGTTCCATATTTTCGCACAACTAGCTATTGCAACAGCTTTCCTATTGTATCATGTCGATTGTATAATAAGCTGCCTAATCACCTCAAATGCTTAAAATATAAACATACGTTTTTGAGTCAAGTAAAATTGTGGTTTTTTTAATCATGGTTTCTCTAAAATTAATTGCCTCCTCAATGCACTTATATAATGATACTACAAAATCTTCTTGTCTCTTGTCTTTTGTTCTCTTATTTATAGTTGCTACCACTCTTATCTCTGTTTTTTTTTCTTTACTTTTATATAACAAATCTCTCTTCTTTCCTTCTTATCTTGTAACTGTCTTGACCCCACCCTGTTTCCCTTTTCCAAAACTTAGTTATAAATGTGGCTATTTAACACAGTAATTAATTTTACTTCCAAATGAAACTACCTTTTCTCCATTCCTTGTCATTTGTAATAGGGGCTGCCAGTTCACGATTTTCACGCGGGTTGTCCCGATTTTCAGCCTAAAAATGTGCGTCCCGCGAAGGCCTTAAGCGGGACGCCAAATGTCCCGATTTTCCGAAATACAATTTTTTTTATTATTTTTATTACTTTTTTTACTTCTTATTACAATCCTCAAGCATGCACCTACGCGTTGGCTTTCCGTACAGCCAGCAGTAGAGCGACTTATAAAAGTATATCGTGCTTTAAAGACGTACTTTGACTCTATTGTAGATAATCGTCCATGCATTTTAAAACGTTTTTTTTAATCAGAAACAACAGAATGTTATTTTGGCTTCTTCCATAATATACTTAAGCTTTAAACTGAGGTAGTATTTTTTTAGAAAAAAGTGATAATCTCTGCTTTTAGATTCCTAACTCTATGACAGAATTGCGTCGTACGCTTAACAGTAGTCCTACGTTGAGAAAAGAATTAATAATTTCACGTTGAGGTGTAGAATTCTTCATACATACACTTTTAGATGAAATAAAATAATTTTATTATATTTGGTTCTTTTCAAATGTAAATGATAAAGTAGATGCCTTAATTCAACATATTAGTCATCTCCTTGAAACTCATGTTCCGATGCGTACTATTGTAATAAAAAATGTGTCTTGTCCATGGTACACGTCCAGTGTGCAGAATGCAATAAGAAACCGCAATAAAATGCATAAGCGGTGGAAAAGATACCCGTCGTCGGCGAATTGGGAAGAGTACAGAGTGGCAAGGAATGCTTCAATTCTTATTTGCAGGCAATCGAAGTTAAAATTTTATTCTAATAAACTGAAGACATCGCTTCCTTCTAAAGAGCTATGGAAAAATCTAAGAAACATTGGAATTGGCAACAAGTCTACAGTTGGCTGCTGTATTAACCCTGATGCTATGAATGATTTTTTCATAAATAATAATGTCAGCCATGGTTATCTTGAAGAGTTAACAGATGTCCTTGTTGAACCTAACTTTCAGTTTGCTGGGGTAAGTGAAAATGAGGTTGTAAAACATATAATGAAAATTAAATCGAATGCGGTTGGTGAGGATGGAATTCTGATTAAATTTATAAAACTCATTTTACCTTTCATAGTTAGCCCACTAACGCATATTATCAATCATTGTTTCACTTCCTCCTCTTTTCCTTATTCCTGGAAAGTTGCAAAGGTCATATCGGTAGCCAAAAAATCCCAAGCAAGTGAGCCCAGTGATTTCAGGCCTATTAGCATTTTGTCCTGCTTGTCAAAGGTGTGTGAAGCTATTATGGCTGATATGATCAAATGTCGAAATTTTTCTTACAAAGCAATTTTTTGTCCCCATTTCAATCTGGATTTCGTAGTGGCCACAGTTGTGCAAATGCCACTCTTAAGGTACTGGACGATATTCGATCACCTTATGATGAAGGCCTTCATACCCTACTCTGCTTAATTGATTTCTCAAAGGCATTTGACACTGTAAATCATTCCTTACTTTGTCAAAAACTAAAAAATTATTATGGGCTTTGTGCTAATGCTGTTATTCTTGTAAGTAGCTACTTATCGAACAGAGTTCAGAGAGTAAATGTTGCAAATAAGTGCTCTCAATACAAGTATGTTTACAGTGGAGTGCCTCAAGGATCTGTGCTGGGGCCTCTTTTGTTTTCAATATTTATAAATGATATCTTTTCCGTATGTAAACATTCCTCTATGCATGCCTATTCGGATGATGTTCAGCTTCATATTTCCCGCAGAACGGGTCTTTTAGAAGATTTAAGTTACAGGTTGAACGAAGATCTCGATAGTGTTCATAAATGGGCTATTAGAAATGGTCTTCAACTTAATGCGCTGAAAACATATGTGTTGCCTATTGCCAAATATAAAATCTGCTTATATGACATTCCGGACTTGTATATAGGGAACAGGAAGCTAAAAATAGTAAGCAACGTGAAGTGTCTTGGTTTTCATATTAATTCGTCATTAACTTGCACTATTGATCATATCAATACTGCAGTCCAAAACATTTATTATACCCTGCGAAATTTAAGAATGTCGGCGCAGTTTACACCTGTTGATACTAGGCGAAAATTGGTGTTACAAATGATAATCCCTATAATAACTTATTCTGAAATTATTTATAGTAATCTAGATTCACGTTCTGAGCACAAACTGCGAGATGCGTTTAATCATGCCACGCGATACGTCTATAATATTCATAGGTTTGATCACATATCTCACCTCAAGAATAGCCTACTTGGTTGTGATATAATAAGCTATCTTAATGCCCGCAATTGCATATCCCTTCATAAATTGATTCACTTTAAAGTGCCATTGTATCTTTTTGAAAAATTACAATTTTGTCAGTCAAGCAGGAGTTATATGATGATAATACCTAACTTTAATTCCCTGAACTCGACCAGACTATTTTTCGTTAGGGCAATTAGATTATGGAATGCATTACCCAGTCACCTTAAATCTATTAGAAATGAAAGAAGCTTTAGGCAAGCCGTTTTAAATCATTTTGCTTGATTGTAGTTATCTTTATATAAAATAAAATAACCAGATTTCTATTTCTAGCTCAGTATTAACGTTTTACGATCTATTTCTTACTATAATTCTTACTATATTTCTTGCTATTTCTTACTATCTTCTTATTATACTGATATTAAATAATAATTTTTCTAAATTTTTTTTTAACAATGCCGCAGGGCATTCTCTTATGGAGTGTCGGAAATGACGAACCCACGGATCCTGAGTCATTGCTCTTTTTTTTAACTTTATGAAAAATGTAATTGTAATGAATAAGTATGAATAATAAATAATAATAATTATAATAAATCCATTAATAAATCTATTGACTATGTTATAATGTCATAATCATTAAATCTGAATATAATATTATTGTTAGTTTACTACCTTTGTATTTTAAAAGAACATATTCTTATAATACTAATATTGAATATCAAATAAAAAAAAGAAATAAAAAATAAAAAATTATATGTTTAAGTACAATAAACACAAAATAAAAAAATTGCATTTACATTTTGGTTGTGATATGTTTTACAAAAAGTTTTTTGGCAGAGACAGCAGGGCAACTCATGATTTTATTTTGTCCTCTAGTTTTTTTCTTCAACTCAAAAGAAGGCTTGTGAAGAGTAATTTTTGTGCTATTTGTTTTTCAGTGTACATTTTTAGACACCTCACGCGTGATTCGAAACATGTGTTATGGCCAAAAACGCTCAATAAGGTTTGTCATTTCACCATGAATACAAATGAACAGCGCTTGCAAATCATTGAATTTTAATATCAAAATTCGTGCTCTGTGAGAAATGTGTTTTTTATCAAAAAAATGTCTTCAGCAACGAAGAACCTTTTTGGCTCAAAGGGTACGTAAGCAAACAGCATTGCTGAATTTAGTCTGAAGAGCAGGCAATGAACCTTGAAAAACGCAATGTTTGGTGTGGTTTTATTTCCTTGGGTAATAAAATATATTTTTTAAAACTACATATCGTTCTTTTTATTCAAAGAAGTTTACTCAAAGAAATCGATTTTCAGTAAACGTATTTTAAGTTTTTTTATTCTCAGCGTCTCAGCAAAAAAAGTGCTTCCAAAAGAAGCTAAAGAAGAAGGGAAAGTCCATCCTTGAATTCCATTCCTTTCACTTTCATACCCAGAAGGCATTCTTTAACATATGCATGTCATTGGGAGGAATGCTTTCATTAGTCTTCTCTAGAAGTGCTTCTAGGACTTTTTCAATGGAAGATTTCTTAGAGCCCTTCAATCAAAGGATTCTAGTAGGTGTTTTTCAGGAGAACTTTAAGAAGGCATGGAATTGAATGGTTTTTGTGGATTGGGTCTTGTGAGGGTTTAAAAAAAAAGACACGTAAAATATCCTTTTTCCCGATTTTCAAAGCATTTTCGTATGGGAAGAAGTAAATTGTTAGGTTTCATTGGGGGTTTAAAAAATCGCACGGAAAATATATAAAACATATATAATAATTATAAATAATTAGTTTTTTTCCTAAATGACCTTGTTATTTATTATGTTGATTTTGTATGATTTAAATACAAATCCTAGTGTTTGATAGTTTAAATAATACTTGATTTTAAATACAAATTCTAGTTGTTTGATAGTCTAAAATCGTTAACTGAGCTTAAAGTCAAAGTTAGAAAAATTAATTGTTCTAACGAATCTTTCCAAAGAAACAACGCAACAACAACAAAGTTTTTTCAATATGAAAAGGAAAAAATCACTAGCTGATTTTATTGCAATTTCGGCCGTGCTAAAGGCTTCATCAGAAATATTTGTGATGCCTCGTGCAAGCGCGCACAATTAACAATTAATTGTTCTAACTTTGACCTTAAGCTCAATAAATGATTTTAAACTATCAAACAACTAGAATTTGTATTTAAAATCAAGTATGATTTAAACCAGTGTCGGGCAGCTTTGCACACCTATACTTTCTCATCTTGAGAATGCATTAATGAGAACTGTAAAGCTCACACTGAAAACAAAGTAGTGCTAAAGCGCTTTTTGCAGAAATCTTTCTCGGCGTTATGGAATATTTTTTTGCTCGGATTTATATTGCGAAATTAAATTAATAAGTAGTAGACGGATTGTCAAAAGGAAACAGACCGACAGACCGATAATGTAAAATACAGATAAGCAGACGGAAACGTAAAGAGGCCTACTAATAAAAAACAAATATGTTTTTTGTGTGCTTATGCTGCTTATTGTGTTTTTCCAAGGCTAAAATATATGACAGATATGTAGACATGCCGCTTTTAAATAATTAATTAATTTCTCCATAGCATGCCCCACAACTACCTTATATTGATTGGCCATGCAAATTATCGTAATGCCTTGTTATGCATAGTTTTTTTAATTTTACCTCTTTGTTGTCGCGCCATGCCATTATTTTCTAAAAATAAAAAATTTTTATTTTTCCATCCAAAAATTTTGCATGCATACAATTTTATACAGTGTAATCTTTCGTTATATCTGTGTCAATGCGCAATAACAGCTTAAGTCATATTTCAAAGTTTCCACAAATCTTGCTTCAAAGTTTTCAATCGCCATATAAGTTATATGAAAGGTTCTTTTGTTTTTGCCTTATATCTTTGGCTGAGGTAATGCTAGAAATTCAAGATTTTGTGTATTCATAATGATATATACGAGAAACACAACTATATCAATAACTCAGTTCTGTCTTAAATCGACTTAAGCTATTTTTGCTTATCGACACAGATATAATACAATATACCCAGTAGTCCAAGTCTGAAAGAAATCTTGAATGAATCATGCACGATTTTTCTTCCTCTTTGACGAAACATGCTGATTTGTTTATACATTTCATTAAAGAAAATCTCATACAAAATTTCCAAATTCGTGCACTGTTTTAAAGCTTTCTGTTTTCGATGAACGAAAACAAGACAGATTTGTTAAAGAATTATCCGCATATGTAACTCACGCAGTAAATTTCTTTAAGAAATCATCATGACATATTCGTGCACGATGCCTTGGACTGCAGGGTATTCAAGGAACACGCAAGCGCAGATCTTATCTGCTTAACATTCGCTTGAACACTGAAGCTTTGATCGTTCTGTAGGTGAGATAAATACATATTTTACTGCACAAACAAAATCTCAAGTGTGCAAAGCTGCCCGACACTGATTTAAACTATCAAACATTTAGAATTTGTATTTAAATCATATAAAATCAACATAATTTTATATAATTTTTGTACTTTAATTGAATTTAAATGCCATTTGAATGTCTTATAGGAGCAGTTTACAAAAATGCCTCTTGAAAGAACTTCTTTATAAGGCTAAGAAGAAGCACAGTTTGATCTATAGAATGTCTTCTGGACGCAGTGTCCTAAGAATGCATGTCACATTTGCATCAAAAATTTTGCTGGAGTACTGAACTATTGAGCGACACATGTTCCTCTATCGCAAAAAGTAAATAAGATATCGTTATCGTTTCCACAATTAAAATTAATCTATGACAAGTTTTTCTATGTACTTACTTACTCAGTTATTGAATTTTTTGAGTTGTGACGTTATTGAAAAAAAACGAATTTTCCACGATTTTTTTTAAAAAAAAAACCTGCCAGCCCTATTTGTAATAATTATTGAACATCATTTAGTTTATAAGTTTTTATTTTTAATAAACAGTTTTAATAAATTTTGATAATGTTTAAAAAATTGTTTGATTGTCCAATTAAATTAATGTATATCATAATCATAAGCTATTATGTACTTATTGGAGAATTGTGCATAAAAATATAAAATACAAAATACTGGTCTGAACACGTGCATTGTCTTGAAAAATAATTTTTTTTCTACTGTAAAGCCAACGTGGAGACAAACATATCACTGCTATTGCCAGACGGAAGCTAAACGCAACGCAGAAGAGCAACGAGCCAATCACCATCTAAAAACTCATTTCCCGGCACACCATTAACTGACTATGAGACGGCAGACAGGCAAATTTCTCCCAATCCAGAAGAATAGGGATTTGCCACGAGAATTTGCACTAAGACTCGTTTAGGTTATGCACTAAGAAGCACTTATGCACTTATACAAAAAGGTGCAGAAACAATACTGCCCCACTAGTCAAAATAACTAAAAGCAGCTTTGCTGTGAGCTGTATTCCAAGAATATGGAGAAGGGCCATAGTCACCTTCATACCAAAAGTAGGAAAAAAAGACTACACGCTATCAAAGTCCCTTAGACCTATTAGCCTCACTTCATTTGTTCTTAAAACAATGGAAAAGGTAATAGATAATTATAAAAGAACTGAGATTCTGGAGAATGCGCCTATGCACCCATGTTAGCACGCATATAGGGCGGGCTAGTTACCAGCTGACTAGTAACACCCAGTAAGCTCTTAAAAATAAATAACACGTACTCTGTGCCTTTTTAAACATAGAGGGATCCTTTGACAACACTTCTCACGAGGCTGTGAAAAAGTCACTACACAAAAAAGGATTAAATGATATGCTCAGCAGATGGATATGTCAAATGCTTAGCACAAGAACTGCAGAAACAAAAGTGGGCACCACCACGATAAGAATTAAAGCAACAAAAGACTGCCCATAAGGTGGAGTCCTTTCCACACTGTTGTGGAGTCCTATTGTGGACAAACACCTATCGAAGCTAACTGAGAATGGCATTAAATGTCCGGGTAACGCAGACGACATCGCCTTAATAGCGAGAGAAAAGTTCGGGAATACCCTCTGTAACCTCATACACAGAGGATTGTCAGCAACAAAGGAATGGTGCAATACAGTGGGATTAAATATCAACTCAGCAAAAGCTACCATAGAACTTTTTACTAACAAAAGAAGCCTGAAAAATCTCCGAACTATGACAATGGAAAGCACAGAAATTTCCTTCAAAGGAGAAGTAAAGTACCTAGGACTCACACTAGATTCAAAGCTGCTCTGGAAAATACAAGCAGAGGAAATTATAAACAAAGCGACTCGCGCACTCATGGTATGTACACGGTTTGAAATCTTTGAAAAAATTGTAATACAAGCAAAGTACAATATTTCAAATATTTTTAATTCAAAAAGTTTTAAATTTAATACTTCTCAATTGATTACAACATTTTTAAATATATTTTGTTTTATCTCTTAATACAGCACAAATATTACAACGATATTTTTTACCCTTCGAATTAATTTGATATTCGAATATTAAACATATCATATTAAACAATCATATTAAACATGTTGTTTTATATTTCAATAAAATTTTTTATCAAATGTTAATACATTTAAAATAAAACAACGGTATTTTACACCCTTTGGAATCAATTTGATACTATTTTTAATATAATACCTTATTTTTAATACAAAATCAGTATTAAAAATTAATTCAAACTTAACATTAAATTTCAATACTTTTTTTTTTATTAAAACTGAATTTTAATATTTGGCCAGTATTTAATTTTAATACAATTTTGGTGTGGTCATATATGTGAGCCCAAAAGTATTAAAATATATTCCAAGATTTCTAAACGTGTAGGAATATGGTGGGGAAAAGCTGGGGTTGCAACCCAACAATTCTTCGCTGGATGTATACCATGATAGTGAGACCCATCCTCACCTATGGTGCAGTAGTATGGGCTAGAAAAAGAAAGCTATCCACAATGAGGAATATGCTAACAAAGGTGCAGATACTGGCCTGCGTTTGCATCACAGGTGCCGTGAGGACCTGCCCTACAGCAGCACTAGAAGTAATTCTTGACCTAACCCCCTTACAGCTCTTCATAGAGGGAGTAGCAAAGAGAACATGCTTTGCATCGCTAAAGAGCAGATGAAGGAAAAACTATCAGCCGTAGAGAGAAGGAGGATATTGCAAAGCACATACCTTTCATCGATGTACCAAGAGACGATAAGGTAAAAAGGTACAACTTCGAAAAACACTTCGAAATTTATTTATTCATAAAGTCTTTGGATTACACATCCTTACAGACTACTTAAAATTAAATTAACTTAAATATTAATGTAAAAATAAATTTACAAGGAAGAAAATAAAAAAAAAGTTAAATAAAAAAATGTACAGTATACATACAGTATACTTCACTGATGTATGAAGACTAAGAAATAAAAATAAACATAAAGAGAATACTAATTAGATACGAAAAATAGTGTTAAGTTTATTCTTCAAAGATAATTTCGAGACAGAGAAATCTAAATTATTTACAATTCATTATACAAAGATAAAGCCCGAATAATAGGCTCATTAAGAGCATACAGAGTTCTATGAATTTCGGAATGAAATAGCGAATAATTACGTAACGTTCTAGCCGGAATATTAAAATTTAAAAATTGCAATAGCTGTTCACAGTCGATATGCCCCGAAAAAAGATCGTGAATAAGTGTCAATGACTGAATTTTCATTCTAGTTTTTAGTGTTTTTAATCCCAAAAGCAAAATACGAGAATCATATGCTGGCAGAGGTTCTGCAAAATTTATGGAACGTAGCGCAAATCGAGAAAATGATTCTGGATTTTCTCTAGGCGAGCACAATGAATTATGTAGAAAGGACTCCATATGAAGACAGCATACTCTAACCTTGATCTTACAAATGAGTTATAGAGACTAATTAGAATGTGAGGGTCAGAAAATTCTGAGCAAATTCTACGCACAAAAGCAAGTAAAGAATATGATTTTGGAACAACATAATTAATGTGATTCACAAAATTGAACTTAGTGTCAAAAATTATACCCAAGTCCTTAATGGTATTGACTCTCTCAAGGGGAGTACCCTCGATGAAATACGAAAAATTTAAAAAATTATTACACTTAGAGTACGTTATTGAAAAGCACTTATTAGAATTTAATGGTAAAAAATTTAGCAAGCTCCAAGAAAGTAGACTACTAAGATCACTCTGTAACAGAGCAGCATCATTTAAATCAGAGCTATGACTGAATAGCTTTAAGTCATCAGCGTATAGTAGAAATTTTGCAGATTGAAAACATTTACTAACATCATTTATAAACAATGAAAAGAGCAATGGTCCAAGAATACTCCCTTGTGGCACACCAGATGAAGCTATAAATTTATAGGATTTAACTCCCTCTATCTCCACACAAGACACTCTATTATGAAGGTAAGACTGAATTCAATCCAAAAAATTTGAGTGGAAACCCATTTTGGCAAGTTTGGCTAGTAAAACATTATGTGGAACCTTATCAAATGCCTTAGAAAAATCAGTATAAACAACGTCGACTTGATATCCAAGTTCAAATGATGAAATGCAAAATTTGGAGAAAACAGCTTAAAATTAAGCTTAGAGCTTAGGCTCCAAAACATTGGAAGGTATAGGCGCAGGGGTGTACGGGCCAAGAACCAGGCATTTTGAACCTATGGGGACAACTCCCAGTATCTTCCAAGCGGAAATCCTAGCAATACAGCTGTGTATGCAATTCAACCTAGACCGGAAATACAAAAGTCAGGATAAAATTGTGATGTCGGACAGCCAAGCAGCAATGAAAGCACGAGTTTTCTGTGAGATATGATCGAGAATAACATGATAATTCCTAACTATACTACTATACTCTGGGTCCCAGGACACAAAGGAATACAAGTTAATGAAGAAGCTTATGGTTTAGCGTGACAGGGTGCAGCTAAAAAATTCAAAGGATCTGCGGATTGGGAACACATTCTATAAAAGAGGAACTAAGAAGGAAGGGGAGACACAAACGTTCAAAACTTTGGAAAAGCCTCCCAAAGCTAAGGCAATCCATATTGCTCTTCAGAGATTTTAATACTCAGAGAGCAATATTGTGCATAAGCTTAGGTAGACCAAATCTAAGAATTCTTACAGGGTTCCTTACAAGTCACTGCAAACTGAAATATCACCTGATGAAATTCGGCCTCGAAACCGATAGTAATCGCAGTTTCTATGAAGAAGCATAGGTTACTCCAATACACCTACTTACCAGTGTAGGGCATTATTCAATAAAAAATTATTCAAATAACGAATAACAAGTAATATTTATTCATTATTTTTTTGATCAGAACTCAGTTTCAAGTATTTTTTTTTTATTTTTTATTTGAATTTCAAATAAATTATTCAAAGCTAAGTAAGAAGGAAAAGCACTATAAATATCAACTTGAAATAAAAAACGGCTTTATTCGTTATTCATTATTTGAATTTGTGTTTGAATAAAAATAGAAAAAAATTAAGCAAATTGATCCGGAATATTGTGAAAATCAAATATCGGCCATCTATTAAGGGGATGATACTGTCTTGAAGCCGAAAAAAGGGCATCAGGGTTTTCATAATTTTTTTTTGGATACATGAATAATGTTGGTGTATTTATGTTACATACATATTATAGTTTGACTTCTTAAGTACATTTGAGGTTATTTTAAAATAGGAAAAAAAAGAAAAAGACGCTTTGGCATTATCTGTTGATTTATGTGTGGAAATAGTGTAAAAATTTCGAAACGATCGGTCAAATAGATTTTGCGGCATCGTGTTCAGCGACTTCAAAAAAGCTGTTTTCCAGAAAATCGATATAAAGATTTGTTTTTATCGAAAATCAATAAAAAAGTACAATTTTTTATCGTTGCACAGAAACATCAATACCAGCTCCTTACAGTAAAACGCTGTCATTCAGGATGTCCAATGCAGTTTTTTACATTTTTGAACGCTTCCACATCGTTATTTTCTCGTTGTCAGATTTTTATTTTGTTCGATCGACTGTAATTTTTGCCACCACAGAAGACCTAAAAGAAATAAAAACGGAAAACTACGATACAATTTTAGCGTCTCTGTACACAACCGCTCAGAAGAAAGTGTACTTGGCAACTGATTCATATACGATCTACCCTAAATATATAATATATACAACTTCAGTTTACATACCTACAAATACACATAAAAGTATAACATAATTGGGAGATTGCAAAAGAGCTTGAAGCAGATTTCAGGTAAGCGAATTGCGCAGCTGCAAAATCTTTATGATAATTCAACGTTGTCAGGCATGTATGCATAAAAATCGAGCATGAGCCCAGTGGGCAATTGCAGAAGTCCGAAGGCCTATTAGCAGGCCTGAGTTTGGTTTTTAAAGGCCTTCCACACTCCTTGCAAACACCGTTAGGCCTTTTCCACATGGAAAAATTGAAAAATAATGCAACTGCAACAAAAGTTGCTAACCAATGTATTTATACCGAAACCTTCACATGAAACAACTTGTACTCAACAAGTTTTTAACGCATTCGCAACCAGTTCCATGCAACACGGCATGCTGCAATGTGAATCGGCGATTTGTTACGTTTCCGATTTGTGTTGTGTGCTATGAAAATAATTAATCAGTTAATAAATATGAAATAAGTGCAGGAAGTGGAGAAATATCCTTTTTTATCCTCAATTCATTTTGTATATCTATTTAACAAAGCTTAAATTAAATAAATGTTTGTGTTGTTGTGAATTTTTCAATTAAGCGACGTGGCTTGCTCATCTGAAAGCGTAAGTTGCAGTTCAGTTTAAAATTGAAGTGTTTTGAAACTTTTTTAGCTGTTGCGTTGCAGTTGCATTACTTTTCAATTGCTCCATGTGGAAAAGGCCTTATATTGCTTGTATGAAATGGGAAAATTTGTCAGGCCCTCCGCTCTCCTTGCTCAAAAGAGACCTGCCAGTAGATCTCTTTCGAGAAGTCACGTGAGAAGGAAAAGCAATATAAATATCAACTTGAAATAGAAAACGGCTAACAATTTCATATTTGAACCATGGTCCTCTCATGTGGCGCTCCGACATCTTACCCACTCGTCCGTCGTGGTTGTTAAGAATCAATAGCTTATTTTGCATCAATACAAATGAAAGTAAACTTTCGGGAGCCAAAATCCGAGACCCAACTTGGAAATTTTTTTTTTTTGTTTTTCTGAACATAAATTTTTTTACAAACTGTTCTGTGCATTTAAAACTTTTTTTTTAATTTTTTTATAAATTTTCTTCATACAAAACTATAAGAAAAGACTTTGAGTTTTTCCATATAAATATTTTCATATAATATAATATGCAATGTGTTAGTTTTCGGGAGCACGGGTTCGAGACCCAACTCAGACAAAAAAAAAAATTGGTTTTATTGTTTTTTTAATCTACATTTTTTTACAAACTGTTCTGTGTATTTAAATTTTTTTTGGAATTTTTTTTTGTAAGTTTTTTGATATAAAATAATATGAAAAGAATCAGAACCTTCAAAAGGAAGGCCTTACAAAAGTACTCATCAATGCAATTATCATGGAAGGTGTATTCCATGATAATGATAATGATATGCCTTCTTTTGCGTAGCACTCGCTAAAATGCCAACTGGGAGGTCCGTTCACTTGAAACGCTGTATCTTCGTTAGTTTTAGCACGATTTACTTGAAATTTTTACAAAATACTCTTGAAATATTGTACATTCAGAAAAAAAAAAAAAAATGTCCCAAAATTTTTTTAAAACAGTACTATCCCCTTAAGTTCCACGTTAAGTAAATGGCAGCTATCAAGCTTTTCTTCTACCTCCATGAGAATGTTGTAGGTTAATAATTTTACATAAAGAAGATGATGGCCACAACGTGAGTGCTTCTAGTGTTAAGTGTGCGCCTCTTATAGTTAAAATTAAAGGAATGTGGGATTCTTCCTAAAACTTCGTTTAACATTTGAAACTAGCTGTTATACACATATTTAAGCTTTAAAAGTTTTAGAAACGATGAGTTTTCTATTTCTTATCCACTAACGAGACTTATTAAAATTGCAATTGATATAACTAAAACAATTACTCCACACAAACTTATTTTTCTTATCGAAGAATTGCATAAGCAAATTAAAAATATCATTCAGACTGAATATTGATAGGATAACAAGAGGGTTAGCGGGGATAAAATTATCGGTGTCTCCTAATAAATAAGGTATATGAAGAGATAACAATAAAATTAATATGGTGAGAATGACAAATCCTACAATAACTTTAAATGAAAAGTAGTGTTGAAAAGGTACCCTATCAATATTAAAATTTAATCCGATAGCGTAATTTTTTCTTTATATACAAGTTCTTAAATTCAAAGTGGGTTATTAAAGTTGCTGATATATTTTGCGGACGCTGACACAATGCAAGGTTGCCTATCTAAATATTACGCTATTAGAAAAACTTTTATAAAATTCAATACAACAATACCATCATCGCCATCAGTGTAACGTCTTTTCTTTTATGAGACTATGCTCAAACTTCCAAGTTCTCATAAAATATCGGACGAAGCGTTTGAAAAAAAGAAAAATTATAAAATCAAACTTAAGCCATAGTGTAAGAAATTCAACTTGAAAGAAAACCTTTTTGTTTCCTGTTACAAATAAAATTTTTTTTTATAAATTTATTCAAAATTTTTGAATAATGAATGAAAATAACGAATAAAAAATGTTTATTCATCATTCGAAAATAAAAATTCAATCAAATACTTGTTCTGCAAACGGTTTTATTAATCAATATTTATTTGTTATTTCTATTTTTGTTTTGAATTATTCTTGCCCAACACTGCGACTTACGGTTCGTAGACGTAAACTAGTCCCTTGAACCTGAAAACATTCTAAAATTATTCAGAGACTCAGAATTTGAACTAGGTCTAGATGAAATTCTGTAATCCGCCAGCCCAGCGGAGAATTTTTTTATTCAGTTCATAAAATGCTTCAGACATAAAATGATATTACTCGGCTTGTGTTTAGAAAGATTCGTTGGGACTTTATAAAACTTATGACTCTCGTTGTACACTACTTGACATAAAAACCTTGGAGCTTAGAAGAACCTATTTTTTGGCTTTTTTTTTGCTCGTATTATATTGATGAACAAATTAGATTGTGCACCATTGCTACCACTATTTAATATATATGCACCTTAAAGGAAATTTAGGCAAATAAATTTCTTTCGCATTCCATATCGAAGGACAAACTATGGTAGACGTTACCCAGTTTATATTATGACCACTTCTTTTAAATCAGTTTGTTTTAATGTTGATATAACCCATACTAGGGACTCCTGTAAAAACTATATTATGTTAAGTCAATTTTTGAGAAAAACTTTTGTATATTATACAGGGTAAATTTAAGTAACTGTAAAACAATATTGTTTATTGTTGAATGAATAAATAAAATAAATAAATAAAAAACGCCAACATTTTCTTTAAATAATAAAGTTAGATTTTTTTTTTATTTTCGTAGCTGTTTTTGGGTTTTAAACAATAATAAAACTGATTAAAATAATTTATTATCTCCTCAAATTTTTTAACTGTTCCGCAAGTCACAAACCCTGTCCAATTTATAATAATTTTTCTTCTTTTTTTTCTACAAATCATACAAATTCATATAATCATACAAATTCTTTATTAAAATAGAAGCGTCCCAATCAGCCAAACAAGCTTAGAATAGGCTTGTAGTAAGCTTACAAGCGCAAGCATTGTGCTTGGAAAAACGGTTAAAAATTATTATAAAAAACTTTCAATTAATTATAGAACAAGCAAACAGGAACAATTTACAATTCAATTGGATATAAGTGTTGTAAATAAGCTTTCTACAATACTTTCTTTGCAATTGGGAAAAAGTGCTGTAAATGTATTATTGAAAATAAATATTAAATAATTGGAAGTAAGTGTTATTGTAAGTTAATTAGTTTTTATGATCTATTAAATAATTACATGATTTAAGATTGTGAGCTTTAGATCAAGTAAGTTTTTAAGAAGACAACAACAACAACAATAACTCTGTTTAGAGTCAATCACTTAGCTGACTAGACAGTCTGTTTCGGAAATCGCTACATTTTCCTCTTCAGTAGTCTTTGAGTGATTAAGCTGTGATCAACTACTGATTAAATTAGTATATGAATGTGCAGATTTTGGAATTCATTCTTATGAATTGTATGGCTGCTAATCATATGACATTTTAAAGAAGTAGGCTATTTATAGATCACCGCCATCAGCTCTATCAAGGGTTGCCATATGTTCTAGTTGCTTCTTTATTTATTTCAATATTCATTGGTGTTCGATAGTTTGTCGAAATGCACCATGGAAATAAAACGAGTTTTTGCTTCGCCAGAAGCTAGTGATTGACTCTAAACAGAGTTGTTGTTGTTGTTGTTGTTGTTGTCTTCTTAAAAACTTACTTGATCTAAAGCTCACAATCTTAATTCATGTTATTGTAAGTTATTTACAACTGTTTATCAAAATTGAAAAAAAGTGTTATAAAAATATTATTAAAACATTTATTAAATAATGGGAAGCAAGTATTATTGTAAGCTTTTAACACCTGCTAAAAATTTTATGTGCTCGTAGTTAACATAAAAGCACAAATTTATCTTCTCAGTAAAATTAATCCATACGAAAGACCATCACATCCAAATCTATAGGAAATTTATCTATAATATACTGTCGATAAACACATTGCCACTTAAAAAAAGGGAATATAAATAAAACTATGTGGACTAATCCATATAAATTTTTACTAAAGCACATTGGTGTAACAAACCAAATATTGAAAATTATTTAAGTATTATGAAATTCTAAAAGAATTTGCTGGAATTATCACTGAACACAAGGCACTGACATCAAAATTGTTAGCGATGGAACTTTATTTTTTATTGCAATTGTCATTTTTAGTGCTTGGGGAATTTCAAATTCCACAATAATGTGGAAGTTGTGAAACAATTACCTCTGAAAGCATTTTCCAATCATGCTTTGAAAACGCTTGTAATTTAAACTTCAAGTAGTAAGTTTTCTTACAAGTATTATTATAAGAAGCTTACTTTTATTATGTTTCGATACAATTTTGCAAAACGACTTGTAAATTTATAACGTAGACAAGTGTTTTCTAAGCATGTTTGTAAAAGGCTTTCATTATTCCAATGTAGGTAAGCTTACTCCAAACACTATTACACAATGGTTAATTGAGGTTTTGCAGATGTTTTGCATTTCGAATATTTAAATGATATTGCTAAAATTCTTCCTTGAGTGCCCAAAGGTAGATTAGTGGGATTTTTCAGTGTCCCGGTAGTCACATTCATTCAAATAATAGTAAAACAAAACATAGAACCTCATTGGTTATTTTTTTAAAAGGAATATTACACAATAAATATTTATCTCTGCTTTAAAATATATGGAACAACTGTATAAGTTGTGACGACATCGTTATAACTCATAGTTGGACAAATTATGGAGTCAAATGTCCCAGTAGTCACAATGGAATGCCCCAAAAGTAAAAAATCACAACTCTGTTAGTTTTCGTCTAATTTTCATGTGTAATAGCTCATTGTGAAAAAAATCAAGTCAAAAACGAAATGCTCATGTTTTTAAAATTTGCACTGAAAAAGAGTTTATGGGATTTTTTTGAAAAAAGTTCCATTTTTTCCCATATAAATCAGCTTTTTCACTTAAATGTCGAATGCGTCAAGTTTAAATAATAATAATTTATTTCTAAAAATTATACGGTTTACTTCCGATGTGTAAGCGAACTAAGCCCCGATCCGTAATTCGTAACTTTCGAAAAAAAATAAAGACCACTCTAATGCACTCAACATGTGTACCAACTTTGTTGGCCTTTGTAGTCTAGTGGAGAGTGCGCTAGACTATCAACCCAGACGTCCCAGGTTCGAATCCGGGCTCGAGTATGGTTCTTTCACTTTCTTTGTTCTTTCCTACATTTAAGAATTATGGAAAAACTAAAACTCCACAACTAAATTGTAGAAAATGTGAAATTAAAGGTCAGGAACAACTAAGGGCTCGAAATGCTTTCCGAGTTTAAGGCATAGCACTAGCCTCGGTTAAAAGAAATTCAAATTGTCTGTCACGGTTGTTTCGCCTAATAAATTATTCACGTATGGTTCCAATCAATTTCTTTAGATCCCTTTCCGTTCAGGTCAAAGACCAAACCTTGTTTGTATAAGGCGCATGCCTTGGTTCTTTGGTCTTTTTTTTTAAAAAAAACAAAAAAATAGTTTCAGCCAAATCGGAGAAGTTCAGTCCAACTGATATTGTACTTCAATGTGAGATGGGCGACATATTGAAAATAATTTGTTTCTATTTTGACGAGATATGTTTAATGCAAATTTTTTTATAACAAATTTTTAAAAATTGGTTAAAAAATTGCTTGAAACATTTTTTTAAATTTTGTATTAAAAATCATGCATTGATATTGAAAGCATTGTGTTGAATTTAAAAACGTGATGGTTTTTCCAGGATATAAATTGATTTTGATTAATATTTTGTATCCCATTTTTGTAGGCACTGCTTGAAACGGACAAATCGACCTGTAAAATTTATATATCCATACGCTATATATCCATCAACAAGCCGATTCCTGAAGATTGGTGCAGCACCCCCGGTTTCAGTAGCTTTAAGCAAACCCTCGCTTTCGTCACTTCGAAGACCAAAAACATGCATGAGAAGCAAAACTGCAAAAGAAAGGCTCAATGGGTTAGCTTTTCTAAATGTTCACAGGGATGTTTAAGTGACCACGGAAGAAATTTTAAATGCATTAGACCAAAAAAAAAAAAAAAAAAATATATACTGTTATTATCTTATATATAAAAACGAATGTTTGTTTGTTCGTTCGCTATGCGCTGCAATACCGTTCATCTGATTGCGATAAAACTTTGTCAACTTATTGCTTGCACTTACGCGAACAATATAGGCATATTTGGCACACCCTCTTTTATCGCCCACAAATCAATAAAAATGCTATATTTAAGACAGTTTTTGTCGTATTAAACTAAAATTGGGTAATTAAGTTTGTATGATAACTATCGGTAACTATACTTAAAATGGGCGTGGTCCCTCTATAGCTACGCCTACTTTTAAGAAAAGATAAAGAGACTTCGAAATTACTGGTCCGATCGAGCTAAAATTTTGGCAATCGATTTGTTTCGAGTACGAGATGGTTTAAGAAAAAACTGCCACACCCCCTTTCACCACCCACAAATATATAAAAAATTCGCGTTAGCAAATTGCTTTGAAGTTATGGGTCGCACAGCCTCGAAATTCGATATTCAACCGCAATTTACACATGTCGTTCCACTGATGACATTTTATGGGAGTTAAACAAGGGGGAGTGGAACCTCCGATACAACCAAAACTTGCGATATCGAATAGTTTTGGAGTAACAGGTCACACAGCATCGGAATTCAGTATTCGACATATTTTATGCATGCAGTTTCATTAATAACATTTTATGGGCGTTAGAAACGGTGGAGTTTCATCTCCTCCCATACAACCAAAATTTGTGCTATCGAACAAACTTTGAAGTTATAGGTCGCACAGCATCGAAATTCAGTAATCAACCAAAGTTTACACATGCAGTTTTACTGAAAATATTTTATGGCGTTGGAAAAGTACAACCCAAATATGCAAAATCGAATAGCTTTAAAGTTATGGGTAACATTTAGTATTCATACGTACATTCATACAATACCTCAATTCATACATACAGTTTCATTAATAACATTTTATGGGCGTAGGTAAAGAGGGACTGGCATCTCCCATACAACTCAGATTTTTGCTATCGAATTGCTTTGGAATTATAGAACGCACAGCGTCAGAATTCAGTATTCGATCAAAATTTGCACATGCACTTTCATTGGTAACATTTTTTGGGCGTTGGACAAGGGAGAGTGATACCTCCGATATAACCCAAATTTGCGATATCGAATAGCTTCTGAGTTATTTGTCGCACAGCGTCGGAACTCAGTATTCGACCTAAATGTACACATGCCATTTCATTGATTAAATTTTATGGGCGTTTGCCAAGGGACCTCTTATATGACCCAAATTTGCGATATCGAATTGCTTTGGAGTTATAGGTCGCACAGCGTCGGAATTCCGTATTCGAGCTTAATTTACATATTCAGTTTCATTGATCACATGTAATGGGCGTTGGTCAAGGGGGCGTTGCACGTCCCATGCAACCCAAATTTGGGATATCTAGCAGCTTTGGATTTATAGGTCGCACAGAATTGAAATTCAGTATTCGACCTCAATTTACACATGCAAGGGAGCGTGGCAGCAACGCGCCGGGTTTCAGCTAGTATATTATAAAAAAAAGTAATTGGAATAAGTTAAAAAAAAAAAAATTAAAAATCCCTCGAAATTTTTTCTGGGTACGCGCCTGTTAAAATAGGACTATATTTCGGTGACGAGCTCCTCTCTGGTGGTGAATCTCTTTCCGCCGAGCCATTTCTTCAGGTTTCGAAACAGAAAATAGTCGGAGGGGCCAAATCTGGATAATATGCTGGGAGGAATCAATTCGTAATTGAATTTATGGAATTTCGCCATGGGAGCTGATCATGTGTGAACACGCGCATTGTCTTGATGGAAGAGCACTTTTATCCCTGCCAAATGGGTATGTTTCTCTTTCAAAGCGTCGTTGACCGAACGGTCCAATTCGGCTGCATAGTATTCGCCATTGATCGTTCTTTTCGGGTAAAGGCAATCGATGTGGACTATACCGCGTTTATCTCAAAATACTGTCTTCGGAGTACGTTCAGTTGCTGAAGTTCACTGTTTCGACTGTTCCTTTTTTCTATGGTGTGTAGTGATGTATTCATGTTTCGTCCACGATTACTAATCGACGGAAAAATCCTTCTTATCTTTGTTCAACATTGCCAAACACGAATTTGAACCAATCAAACGATCGCGTTTATGGTCGAGAGTGAGCAAACGCGGCATCCATTTTGCGGATTATTTGTTCATATCCAAATGATTTCGCAAAATGTTCCACATCTGTTCGTTTGAGATGTCGACGGCCTCAAAAATCTCGCTCACTTTAATTCTGCGATGTTCTGCGGCCAGCACGATATTGTGAACTTTAGTGACTATTTCTATCTCATCACAAATGAACGTCCAGAACGTTCGGCGTCACTTCAGATTGTACGACTGCATCGGAATTCATTAAACCAATTGTGAATCATTCCAATCGATGGTGGCAGAGTCTCCATAGTATTTATCAAGCCTTTCCTTGGTTTGGCTGATGGTTTTTTTGAGCCAAAAAATATGCTTGATGAGCACACGTAATTCACTTTTTTCCATTTTCACCAAAATTCACAGGATCGTCTGCTGTCATTGCTGCCAAACAAAAGCTAAGCGTCGCAGCGAGCTGAAATTTTTACAGTAGTTTATTAAGAGATGGTAGTTAACAGGATCTGTGTTGCATTTCAAGTTACTATGCGGGAAATTAAAAAATTTACCAACTTTTCAAATTGACCTCGCTATATTAAGAGGGTTTAAAAACAAAGATCTAAAGGGTGGAATCATTGGCGACGGAAGCGGGGGAAAAGAGGGCAGTTGCCCCCACTTTTTTAGCTAGATAAACAATTTAAAGAGAAAACTTCAAAAGTTATTCAAAATATCAGTTTTTTTTGCAACGATAATATTTTTGCATTATATATTTTCCTCTTCTTTCTTTCTTCTTTATAAGCATGCTTGCGGATAACCATTTTCTTTCTCTGTGTTTGCAAAAAGGTAGAACAAAATATAGAGTTTCTACTGCAAGCCCACCACTTCAGTTTAAAATCGCCTTAAGTATGTAGCTTAATACTGTAATGTTGTAATCGAAGCCTTCAACGGAAAAGTGCCTTCTGAACAAAATCTAAAAACAAAACTAGATCTTTATGCAGATGACTTTGATGGGAGCGACCTCCAGGCGCAACTTAAAATGCTGAAGCAATTGCCTGGCCAAACACCTTCAAATGGTGGCATTGTATCCCAATTTGCAAAAAATTCAGATACTAGGCGCGTTCTTTTGTAAACGAGTTACAAAAGAACGCTGCAACTCGGATAAAATTTGCTTTTAGTTGCTTACCAACACTGGCAAGAACTGTCATAAGCATATGTTTAGTTTGATAAAAGTTTACGTTCGCGTAGGCCAATCTCTTTTTTTGGATGTTGGAACTCCGCTTTCCGGGCGAGATAGCACCTCAAAAAACCAATTGTCTCCTCACGGACCACCTTTTTCGCTGTTTTTCTTGTATTCTAAAATAAAAATAATATCTTATTTTATAAATTTATCAAAAATTTGCGTAAATCAATTTCACTCACACTTCTTCCATATTATTTTGTTTTGTTTATCTGTTCATAAAAAAAACTATTTTGACGTTTGCATAAAATTTCCCTAGGATTTTTTCATGACTCATTTACAATAGAGTAGTTTTTCAACTTTCCAGCACTGCAAATCAGATCGGATAGCAGTTTACCGAGTTGCCTCAACTCGCATAAATATCCGACTTTGTGTTGTTGTTTTGCATGTATTAAGTTATCCTACCTAGTGTTCTTTTGTAAGTCGGTAGGAAAAGAATAGGCCTACTGTATAAAAGCTACTAAATTAAGTTGAAAAACTTATTGCTTTGACTGTGCCTGCATCAGCAGCTTCATCTGAGCGTTCTTTTAGTGCACTAAGACGACTTAAAACGTATCTTTGAGCAACTATGACACAGAAACGACTCACGCATGCGGCACCTTTACACATTCACAAAGATAAAACCGAAGAATTAAATTTGATGGAGGTGGTGAAAGAGTTTGTTTCTCGCAAGGACAGATAGAAACATTTTGGAATAATTTGAATTGATATAACTTTTTATACCTTATTGCATTTAAACCATGTAAAGATATACCTAGTCTTGCTTTATAAAAGCAACCATTATTTCTTATATTTTCATATTACCATATGAAAGATCCTTTAAAGAATGATCTCTAATATTGAAATTGGAAGAACTTTTAAAAATAATGAAATTTTAATATTTTTTATATATTTTTATATATTTTTTTATTTTAAACTAAAATAAAAAATTTGTTTATTCACATTCATGTTTCTTTGAAGTAAATTTTGGTGAACTTTTTTTGCACCACCATTTGTACTGCCCCCCCATTTGTACTGCCCCCCAGATGAAATTCGCTTCCGACGCGCTTGGGTGGAATAACCTTCAAAGGATTAAAAAAAATTTGTACCGAACAGGAGCAAACATTTTTTTCTTGCAAAACCTAAGTAGCGCAGGTAAGACTCGAAGGTAGGTTTTTTAATCTTTTTAGGAACTATATGAAAGGAATATTACTTCAAAAAAATTATTTTGTTCTTAGCTTAGCGTAGCCATTGAAAGGGTTCTGTTATAACTAGGCTAGGTTTTTTTCACTTTTTTACCATTTTCGTAACAGTGGGACATATTTACATAATGTATCACGAATTCCAAGAGAAAGTCAAATTTTTGTAACACGTACGTGACTCATATTTTATAGAATATCTTCTGTATTAATATTATGAATGATAGAATCTTTACACATTTCCAGTGGTGTCTTGAATTGACTTTTAGGAATTGCAAAAGAAATTTTTGGAAAAAAATGACTCGTTTAGAAAACCAGTTAAAATATGAGTCACGCACATGCTACAATATGTGCACTTAAGGTGCCCCCAGACCATATGTTTCATACAGATGACATGTCAAAAAAACTACATACCGAATTTCATCTGTGTTTCAAAATTAAGTTTTTGTCATTCAGTTTTTTCTTTTCTCTCCACACTATCTGACACGTCATTTGAAAATAAAATACAGCTTTTGAAGTGTCCTCCTTTAGCCATTCAAACTTAGAATGAATTCAATACAAATCAATTTATTGAATAAATATCTAAAAATTTGCCTTTTCTTCCATTTTCACATAAAAAATTTATCATACTGACATTTTGTACAGATGGATAAGCATACGAATTTAGAGACTGTTCTAATTCAAAAATTTACAGACGCAAATACAAACGACATTTCAAAACGAAATTTTCATATGTTCCACACTATCTGTAACTAAAAGCCATTTGTAATTTTTGACATGTCATATGTATGAATAATGTTACCAACTATACTTACTTTGTAAGTATCATACTTATTTTCAGCTTCATATACTTACTAAAATTACATGCTTATAAGTATACGTACTTATAAGATTTATACGTATTCATGCTTACTTTCAGCTCTGGTTGAACTTTTGCTTGCAAAAGCATAAAAAGTTTGGAAATTGGAGTCAACAGCGTTAAAAATACTGACACTGGAGTCAATTTTATTTGTAAAAAATAATATTGAATACAGCTATATCGAATTGTACAAATTTTTAAAGACAAGACTTGACATATTAAACAACATTTCCAGCCAAGACAAATAGAATTCCAAGCAAAAATAAAACAAACCAGTTAATGTAGCACGTCAATTCAGTGACAGTGAGGGCAAATAAGGATAACTTTGCTTTGATTTCTGTATACATTTTAGGCTGGGTCGATTTGTTTGAAGGTAAGAAAATTGATGTTGCCTAGATGATACGGGCCATAGGGGTGCAATTTACCCTATCACATCTTCAATTTTGTGAATTTTTTCTTTAGGAATTTTTTCCCAAAAATGTATATAAACGTGCACAGATAGAACAATAATGATGCCAGAAATGAAATCCTTGTACCTGATTTAATCTAAAACCGGTCTCACATTTATACGTTTTTAGAAAAAAATTGATCGTAAAAAATTCCTAAAGAAAAAATTCACAAACTTCAAGGTTTTTGACCATCACGGCTGAACCACAAAAGCTATCCACCTTATATTCACATGTATTTGTGTGGTCCTCTGAAATTTTTTTCTTTTTTCAGATCCTCTAGGTGGCGCTATGGTCGATTTTTATCGGTTTCTAAATGGATTTAAAAAAAAAATTGTATTTATAAACCGATAAAAATCGAACACAGCGCCACCTAGGGGGATCTGAAAAACAAAAAACGATATATTTTCGTATTAAAACGTAGCAATGTGAGACCGGTTTTAAGTTGATTTTGGCATCAGTTTTGTTCTAGCTGTACACTTTTATATACAAAAATTTTGGGAAAAAAATTCCTAAAGAAATAATTCACAAAACTGAAGATGTGATAGGGTATAGTGCACCTCTATCGACCCCCTTTTTTTAATAACTTTTCATGCCCGATCCGAAACTCGCCCAGGCAACATAGGCTTGCAAATCGACCCAGCCTAATTCATTTGAATCTGATTTTTTTATTTTATTTTTATTTCACTACTTTGAAAGTACGTATTACTTTTAACTTTTTGTTATGCTTTTGTTTGTTTACAAACTATTTTATATATATGAAATATACCCACCGAACCATATGCGAATGTTTTGCGTAAAGTGATAGTTTTGAGTACGTTTTCGGAAAGAATTTTTTTTTTTTGTAAATTTTTGTTTTTGATTTGTATGATGAATGTTCTTGCTAGAAAAGATTAAATTCGTGAAAATTTATTCCATAACAAAATGTTAGTTATTAAAAAGTGCATTTCTATAGTTAGTTAGAGTGCCGAAAAATAACTTTTCAATAGTTTTTTCAACTCGTTTCCGAACAAAAAAATAGCAGTTGATGATTCTTTTATTAACTCACTTCTGAAGAAAAAAAGGTTCGTTTTTGAGAGGCATTCTAGTCCGACGAATGAGTCCAAAAAAGTTCATTTATGAGTGTCGAAAATAAATTTTTCTACCCGTAAAAGTTCATAATTGAATTAAAAAAAAGATAGTGTTGGTTCACTGGGTATATGAACTGCAAACATATAAAATTAATTTATTTTTTATCTGAAGAATTTTGGTTTTAGTTAGATTGCCTACACAAAACTTTTCGAGAAGAAATATTGTGGGTTCTATTGGTTCTTATATTAGTAAATAATATCGTGAAAATATAAAAATTTTTTTTCTAAGGTGATATACTTACTTATATTTATTTTTAAAAATTATTCTTACAAACACTTACTTTTCAGTGTTCTAAGTAGCAAATATACTTATTTTTTAATATCATGAGTTGGTAGCATTATGTATGAAACATATGAGCCTGCCTACACTGGCCTCACTCAACCGACTCACTTTGCCATGAAAAAGTTGTTAAATGTTCACACACATAACCTGCCTCACTTTGAGTGTGCATTTTCTTTTGTGCTGTTGTTAACCTAAAACATTTTAAAGCAATAAAAAATTAGTGTTAACTTGAGTGCGTGCTTCGTAGCTGCATATAGCACTGCAAAACCGGCAGCTATAAGCGCATAATAGAAAAAAAAGCACTCAAAATGACAAATGTTAAACCAAAGTGAGTCGCAAAATTTTTAAAGTTTTTGAAACTCTTGCCTCACGGTTCATTTACCTTCCCACTTCCTCATCTCTTCTATAAACATCAAAGTGAGTCGGTTGAGTGAGGCTAGTGTAGACCAGCATTATAGTGTAGAGGCGCTTTTATTCGTGGAATTCGTGATAGTGAAAATGCACCACAGAATGACATTTCACAAATTACAGCGAGAGTAGTGGGGTTCACATGGTCCTACATGTTGTCACGCCTGGTAGGACAAGCCTCGTATTTGACCGTTCGAACGCTCGATACAGCCGACTGACAACATGTTGGCTTGAATTTGAAATTTTTCAAATTCAAGGTTTGATGAGCAGACATCCTACCAATGTGAACACGTGTTGGATGAACACGCCAAGCATCGCCATTTAAAAACTAATGGCGGAGACAAGATAACATAATAAGTTAAGTGTACAAAAATAGAAATGCAAAAAATAAAGCATAAAAAGTGTTTTTGGCTACTGGTAGTAGTACAGCCAGTAGTACAAAAATGTTGGTAGTACAGCTGCTGCCAAATCTACGACATGTTGTCTATTCGAAATTTTTCAGCCAAATGAGGTTTGATAGCATGTGTGATCGTTTGGCCGCTAAGCAAAATTTACAGTTATTCACCCATCACGCCAGGCGTGACAACATGTAGGATCATGTGAACCCCGCTAGTGAAAACAGTATGATTATCAATTGACACATAAATTAAACGTCAGTCCTTGACATTCGATCTTATGTCAGTTTTTGGGTTGTAATGAAAATACTTTTGACGCCTTATGATCAAAATGCCTACTGACATCAGTGATTGTTGTCATTGAAATTGACCTAGTGAAAACCAGGCTTAAAGGTTAGCTTTAATTTTGTCATTTTTGTTTGGACATGTTAAGACCTTGTTGTCTTAAAAATATGACATAAACAACAAGTTTTTCATCAGACTTTTTTGAAAATCAGCTCTTTGTTCACCATTTTATCGAAAAAACAATCTCTTTAAATTCTTGAAAGTTTGCGTTTTTTCGAAGGCATTTTAGTCAATTGACAAACATGCAAAGACCATGAACAACAAACCTGGTTTTGCAATGCCCAATGACAGGCGACTAGCCAACATACATATATTTAGTTGTGGGTCTGTCGTACAATGTAGACGTTTGTCGTGTAATTATTTTATAATTGACACACGTCACGTTTTCAAATGAAAATTGCAATGTTCTAAGGCATTTTTACACATTTTTTTTCTTTATTATTCTTGCCTGCCTTTCCTAACATTAACACAAGCGGAAAACTAAAAATATCTACAATTAGGTCTCTAAATGCAAAAAAAAAGGAGTGTATAAATATTTCATGCTGCTTTGCACATAAGGCTATTTTGATATGTTTCTTCTTTTTTTTTTCTAGTCTTGATGGTGATTTCTTTGTACAACATTATTTAAATTCCTAAGCGTCTGACCTTTGTGTCAGTTTGTTGATAATTTAAAGCACTTTGTTTGAATAACAAACAGCAACAGCTAGAAAAATTTGAATAATAAGTGAAAAAGACACATCTTTGATTATTATTTTAATAATATCAAAAATATGTATGCAAATGTCTTTGGCGAAAAAATGTAACACCTGTTATATTCCTCTTCCTCCCTTCCCACACCATAAAAACACTTAAACTTGCTTTTGAACACAAGAATAATTGTAATGTGTACAATTAAATTATTATTATTATTATTTTGATAACATCGAGCTGCTGCTACGAGTAAAAAAATTTGGCTTTTTTACACTTGCAAGTTTTCTTTTGCTACTATTTTGCAAATTTAATTAACTTCATAATCAAACTATTTAAACAGTTAATTATGGGTTGTGCAATTAGGCTGCTTGCCAAAACGCATTTTTGCCCTATATATTGTGCAATGCGAATAAATGTTCAATATTATTCAGTTCTTGTTTGAATATTCAGAATTTTAAGTTCAGCTGGCAACTTTAAACTTAGTGCAAATTCATTGAATGCGCCAATATGTAGAGACAACAATTGTATTACAAATACATTGCCGTTATTTTTTTTACAAAGAGATTTGATTTTGTTTTATAATTTTTAAAAAATATTTTCTTAAACCTTTTCTTAGTGCTTGAATTTTGAAAAAAAGTTACTGAAAAATAAATTAATTATATTATTTCGGTATTTTTCATGGGTTACGCTACAGTAACTATTATTGGAGTTGCTGCAACGTCATATAAAGGGTCCGCCAAATAACTTTTTTTTTTTTTTTGAAAAAAACGCATTGGATGGTCAGTCGGCTTCAACTCCTGAACCAATTGGACTTTGTATGGCGTCATACCAAGGTCTTTATGCAGAATTCGTCTCAATGATGTCTCCGAAATGTTCAATTGTTGAGAACGACGGTGAATTGATGTTGATGGCGCTTCACGCACACTTTCTGCCGCAGCAGCAATATTCTCGGGTGTTCGCACTGCTTTTGGCTTTTCACGCTTTGGTTTATCGATGAGGATGCCAGTTTCTTTCACTTTTTTCACAAGATAACGAACATACGGAGCTGACGGTGCTTCTCTTCTTCCAAAATCCGTACACAATTTTCGCACACATTCTGCAACATTGCCATGATTTTCAAAGTAATGTCGCAATATTTCCCAGCGTTGTTCAAGCGTATACACAACCATATTCGTTTAGCGGAAGGATAAAACTAATTATCTGTCAAATCAGACATGAGCTAAGTGTTACCATTCACGAAATTAGCACTAGTTGAAAAAAAAAGTTAGATGGCGGACTCTTTAGTATTTTTGTCAAAACTCTTTTGCTACGGCATCTTTTGCTTAGCAGTGTCGCCTTTGTTTATTTACTGGAAATAGTAGAGGAAGGGGCTGGGCTGTGAGCCAGTACTAATTTTTTCCCCTAATTGACATATCGCAAATCTTTTAACTCTTAAGTTTTTCCTTTGACATGACTTAGTTTTTTTAGTTACACCTACAAAATAAATGAATTAAATTGCGAGCTTTAGATCGAGTAAGTTTTTAAGAAGGCAAAAACAACAACTTTGTATAGAGTCAATTACTTAGCTGACTAGACTGTCTGTTTTTATACTAATACTGTTTTTATACTAATAGTGATCAGTCTGTGTTTCGTCACCCTAACCTCAACATCATAACGAATTGCAATATATGCAAGTCAGAATGGAGCACGTATGGTAATTTTATTACCTGTTTCGGGTGTAGCAAGCTGTTTCACTTGAAATGTGCCAAAATAAAGGGCATTATTGGGGATGCATTGCAGTGCTCGGATACTAATGGCCTTCAATGGTTTTGTACTTCTTGCCGGAAATTTTCAACTAGTGTGTTACTGGGCATGCTGGTACAACATCAAACATCAGCTGTTAAGCTAAACGAAGAAGTTCTGCGCCTTCAACAGCTCACAACAAAGCACGTTAGCGACGTCAACTTATTATGTGCATTATCAACTGTCCACAACTCAGCTAAACCAGATCATGGAAACTCTTCTCTTAACCCTTAAACCACTGAAATAGAAATACGAGGTATTTTGTTAAGAAAATTTTGGTTTCTGCATGATTTTAGGCTGGAAAAAAACGAATCTGAAGTTTTTTTGTCAAAAAAAGTTCATTTGGAAGCCCCCGGTGAAAATATTGAAAGACGCTCTGTGGAGGGTGTTAGTGGGTTAGCCGTAAAAAAATTAGACATATGAAGTATAAATCAAAAATTAAAAATTTGTATTTATTTAAAGTTAACTGTTAATACATTTACGTAACAGGTAAATACTTATAAAAAACAAATTATTCGTCCAAATGATATTTTCTGAAGCAGTTTTTTTCTTTAGAAAAACACAAATGGATATTACATTTGACACAAAAAGTATGTGTAATAGATTTTAGGATATCAGAAAAATGAAAATGTATATCAAAACAAATGTTTTACCGGATTACAACATTTCCTGTTGCTCCAATGTTTGGTGTACCAGCCAAAATTATATCATCATTTTGTGATCCAGTATAAACTTCAAATCGGCACGAGTATCCATTACTGTCACGCAAAACAAATAACTTTACGCTCCATGGATGTGGTTTGTCAGGTAAATATTGGCGTAAGTGATGAGTCATTTAGCATTCTTAGGAATTGAATCGAAACGGTCATTCAAATAAGATACAACTTTTCTAATTCGGAAAATAGGATCCTGTATCTCCTTTTTTTAACCCGCTGAGATTCGTCATTGAAAGATACATATTTTTTATTTGTTCAAATTTGTTTTTCGACATGCAATCGGGTATGTGTCGAAATTCGTATTCGCTCCAGTGAGCTTCAATGTTTGGGTAACGGAAAATAGACATAAAAATTAGAATTCCAGTGTATCGACGAATTCCGTAACTATCAATTTTGAATTGAGTTTTTAAATTTTCCGCGACTGCAGCACGATTCGTTTCCATGCTTATCAATTCGATCAGTTCGTCGGTAAAAAAATACGAAAAAAATCTAATGGTATTAGCAATTTTTTCACTTCACCCTGTAAATCAGTTTATCCTCTGAACGCAACCTCGTTCACATGCAATTGCATGCACATTTTATGCCAACGAATTCCTTTGAATTCAGCCGAATCTTTGTTAATATTTACTAAGTCTAAAAATAGTAAAAATTTAAAATACAAAATTCAAATTTAATTGGGTACTGAAATACAAACCACCTCCGGTGAAGCCACCTGCTGATGGTGATATTCGTGGTTCTGAGTCTTCTACATTTGGTAATGGTGACCGATCTCTCTTTTTGGGTTTAAATGACGTTGTTCATCGCGCATGTGGTTCTGGATCCACAGTTGGCACAGCCAACAATGAGGAATTATCTTCAGCTTCGAGCTCATCAGTACGATAACCTGGATCCACGAAGATGCCGTCTTAGTCCTCAATGACATCAATATCTTCCAAAGAATCCATCACTTTAGCAATTTCTTCATCAGTCAATGAAGAAAGCTTCAAATTTTTGTTTTTTCACTATTCCGTAACATTTTCCTAAAACACTTTTGCAAACAACTATCACGCTTATTTTGACTAAAAAGTAAACAAACCACAAGCAAACTAACTGTTAATATTACAAATGCAAAATTATGTGCATACAATTTTTTCAGCTAAGCCACAAAGACGCTCTACAGAACGTCTTCAGAAAAAACACCATTAGAACAAATATATCTGCTATAAAATCAAACTAGCAACAAAATATCACAAAAACACGTGAGACAACTTACCAAAAAAATTCCCGACTCGATTGAGCTATAAGAAAGTTTATTTTTTTTAACTTCAATCTGCACAAAAAACACAAAAAATTTTCGCGTCTGTTTTCTCAAAAATCTTCACATGAATAACGGTATCTCTCAAAGTATTTAAAAGAGTGCGTTCACACTGGTAGCATTAGATAAGGAATTTTAAACCAACCATAAACTTCTTTCAAGTTTTAGTGGTTAAAGGGTTAACGATTGCGGGTCATCTGTTAGACCTAGACGTGCCAATGCCAAATATGTATAAACAGCTTCTGCTGCTAACTCAAAGTCAATGACTGTTATGGAAATGCAACTCATTGTGACATCTACTGCTTCCAATTTTACACATGCTGCAGCGCGTACTTCTGCAGATTCAATGCAATTGTCTGTTACGTCGGCAACCATTGATACTCCCAATCTTACTGCTACTCAGTCACTAGCTGCTACGCATAGTATTAACGCTGATAACGAGACACTAACTGCAACATCATCCGCTTCGAATTCACCCTGCAAACCAAAGTTTCCGAATTTGTCTGAATTCCGATTAGTTCGTAACTATTGCGAGAATTCTTAACAAATTCGTAACTATTTCGCAACACTAATTTCGGAACATTTACAAATAATTCGAAAGAGTTCCGAAATCAAATTTTCAAATTTAAATTGTGAGGTGTTTTAAATATTTTGAGTTGAAAAAAATTGGTAGGCCATGAGCCTAGCGGCATTTTAAATAATTTTCCTTTTGTTAAATAATTCAATTTTAAACAACTTTTTCTTTAAAACAGATGATGCAAAATATGGTTCTTATTTTAATTTTTACAGATGCAAATACAAACGACATGTCAGCTTCACATTTACATATGTTCCGTAATAGTAGTTGCAAAGGATCTGTAATTTTTGGCATGTCATTTGTATGAAACATATAGTCTGGGGCATCTTAAGCCCTAACTACATACGGTACAAAAATCATTAAGAGATCGTTGCAAATTTGATGCTTCATTTCGTTACGAATTCGGTGCTACAATTCGTTAAGAAATTGTAATGAATTTGTAAAGAATTCATTACGAAAACGATAATTCAATTGTTTACGAATTTCTGTCTGACCAGAATCATGTCGTTGTCGTGTCGGCAGGCAGAGCGCTGGCAGAGACAATGCAAACCTTATGGGAGAAAATTTCGGCAGAATACGACAACGAAAACGCCAAAATAGAAATGTTTCTATTTCTATTTTGACTTTGTCGTTTATTTGATAGCTCTCTCAGCTTTTCTCTAAAAATATTGCCATATTCTAACAAAATTTGAAGAATCTGTCAACCAATGTAGCGAGTAAACAGTGTTCCTATTTGCTCTAATAATGATAGGAGTAGCCTTCAGTTGAAAATGCAGTAAATTTATATGAAGAGTATTGCAAAAAGTAGTGAAATAAATGGAAGTGGAGTAATTATTAGTTCAATCGGAGTACGATGAGAACACTGAAGCAAGTTCAAGAAAATCAACAATGGCAGATTGAATAAAAGCAAAACGACAAAGCCAACGCTACAATTCTGGGCCAACTCTTAGCAATTCTCTCTCACCGACACGACAACGACATGATTCTGGTCAGACAGTTTTTTATAAAATCGATACGTCAATTCTTTACGAATTTGTTACGAATTCGTTACGAATACTATACTCCAATTCTTTACGAATTTGTTACGAGTTCGTTACTAAAATCTTCCGAATTCGTGTCAACCCCTCCATACGATTGTCGTTACGAAATCGGAACCAATTCGGATGCCGAACTCGGAATAATTTCGAAAAATTCGTAACGAATTCGTTGCGAATTCGGAAACTTTGGTTTGCTGGGCACCTTACGCTAATAATTCTGCTGTTACAATGCAAATAGCAGCGGCGCCAGCACTCACCGATATGCATAATTTTACTGGACACACTATTGGCTCTTCTTTTGCACCTGTTATGGCGCCCTGTACTGCCGGTGCACTACCGATTTCTGGTGCTTTAAAAAATGTTGCTTCTGTGCCTTTGACTTCTATCGAAATGCCATCCATTATTTCGCTACAGACCGCGCCAAATTCATCAAATTACTCTGTTGTTTTTAATCATAATGATGTTTCAAATTCTGCTGAAGTTATTTCTGATATTCCTACACAGAATCAACGCAGTCGTAATCATCACCCAACAGTGATAATTGGAAAAAGAAACAACTGTGCTGACATTGAAGTTGCAAATTGTCTGAATTGGCTGTACTTATCTAATCTTAAAGTGTCAGCGACGTACCAGGCTATTGTTAACTATATAAGCTCAAATTTAAATATTGAAGGATCAAAAATTTTATGCTTTAAACTGTCCAAAAAGAGCCTTACAGGTGTGGATGCAGCTCTTCCCACTGCAGCAAGTTTTAAAGTTAGTATTCCAGCAACATATCTCGACAAAATCTTCAATGAAAAATTCTGGCCAAATGGGGTCCGCGTTCGAAAATTTGTTCATTCAAAAAACGACAGTTGCACGTCAATAAAGAACCAGCTTTAAATAACAAACACTCTTTATTGACGGACGATTTATATTTGTTCTGTCAGAATGTCGGAGGCCTTAGAACGAAACTCTCTAAGTTGCTATTACTTTCATCATCTATGCAGTACGATATTATGGTTTTTACTGAAACTGGGCTTTCAGAAAACCACAACGATAATGAAATGTTTAACCCTCATCAATATACAGTTTTCCGAAAAGATCGGTGTGTTCGAACTTCAGGATTATCAAGAGGTGGAGGTGTCTTGATTGCCGTTAAATCAGCTATTACCTGCTCAAGCATCGATATTGGTCCCTCTATGGCGACACATTTGGATAAGGATATAGATCAACTAATTGTTCGTATAAAACTTTGTAATTCAAAAGAATTGTTTGTTATTGTTAGTTATATACCGCCCAATAGTTCAATTGAATTGTATAAATTGCATGTAGAAAATTGTAGAATTATTTTGGAAGATTTAAAAGATAATCAGAATGTTATTATATTAGGTGATTTTAATTTACCGAATCTTTGTTGGTCTAAAGATATAGATACTAAATATTTGTTGCCTTTAGACGTTAAGAATTGTTCAGTTGAATATTTATTGAAGAGTATAAAAATTAGAATACAGAGATTGTAATTTTGTTTGACATATAAAACTATGCTTTTATGAATAAAGAGAATGCCAAAGTAATAAGGTTTGCTATCAGCAAGTTATTTCATTCACAACACCTTCCCTGAATGACTTAAATAGCAAATTTTCGATGTTACTCTTGCATTTCCTTTAAAAATTAAGGAATAACAAATTATAATTGACACAACGGAGAATACACAACTTTAACAATAAATTTCTACTCAATGCCTAGTTTATTTAAAAAATATTGAAGTTTCTGAACTGGAACAGCTTTGGTAAAAATATCAGCGATCATTTCTTTTGTTGGAAGATATTTTATATCAACTTCTTTGCTCTCTATTTTCTCTCGAATAAATTTTGCTTTAAGATCTACATGTTTGGTTCGCGAAGAACACGAATTGTTCACAGCTACTTGTATTGCTCCTTTATTGTCACAGCACAAAATCATAGTCCTCTTATTGTTTTGTACGAGCTCGTGCTCAAGTTTTTTTAGCCACACGGATTCCTGCATCGCTGTCACCACTGACATATACTCTGCTTCGGTTGATGATAGAGCAATTGTTTTCTGTTTCTTGGTACTCCAAGCAAGAAAACGTATCCTGTCGTTGAACGCCTATCGTCTAGGCTGCTAGCCCAGTCGGCGTCACAAAAACCAATTAATTCACCGTCGCACGATTTTCTATAGACAATACTCTTGTCAATGGTGCCTTTCAGGTATCTCATGATTCGTTTTACAGCCTCCCAGTGGGCCTTCCCTGGGTTCTGTGCATATCTGCTTAGAACGTTTACTGCGTAACAAATATCTGGTCGGCTGATCTGTGCGGCATATAGCAAGCAGCCAATCGCTTGCATATATGGCTTTCCAGCCATCAGCTGCTTCTCGTTGTCATCTTTGGGTGACATTTCGGCGGTAAACTTTTGGTTGCAATCCATTGGTGTTGATATAGGGTTGCACTCGCTCATTTTAAAACGACTCAAAACAGCAGCTAAGTACTGCGCTTGATCTATTTTGATGGCATCTCTGGAACGAGTAATTTTTATGCCAAGTATAGACGAAGCCTCACCCATATCTTTCATCTTAAATCGTTGTGAAAGCTTCTTCTTTACGTTTGTGATATCGGCTAAACAGGTTTGCTATCAGCAAGTTATTTCATTCACAACAAGAATGATTGTGAATGCGAGGCAGTGGACACATTTGCCCAGTATGAGCTTCAGCAAATTAATGGTTTCGTTAATGGTCTTAATAGACTTCTGGATTTAATATTTATAAACACTGAACTTAGAGCTGAAGTAAAACATATGAACTTGCCTCCACTACCCACTTCTGTACACCATCTTCCTCTATGTTTGAGATTTAATGTTTACACCTATATAAAGCCCATTGAAACAATGCCATGTTTTGACTGGAAAAATGCTGATTTTACCGGTATGTCAAGTTTCATTAATGCAATTGATTGGGTGTCTTGCTGTGGTCAGACTGACCTTGATAATAATTACAGTTTTTTTATTAATTTGTTGTGGGGTGCTATAAATTCATTTGTGCCTACAACAATATATTAGAGTAATTCTAAACAAACAATTCATCAATATTAACAACAGAATGAATAAAGCCTATAAACTATTTAGGAATTCAAATTATGATCAATCTTTGTATAATAAATATAGACTTTTGCAAAAAGAATTTGATTTTCTCAATATATATTTATATAAAAACTACGTTCTAAGAATTGAATCAAGTTTAAAACACAATAGTAAATCATTTTACAGCTTTATAAATAGTAAAAAGAAGCCTGTTGGCATTCCTAGCATAATGCACTACTTGGGCGTCACGACATATGATCCATATGATTAATCTGCAATTTATTTGCTGAATTATTTCGATCCGTCTATGTTTCGTCTCCAACCTTAGTTCAACCAGATTTGGAAATAAACACTTCTAGTTGCCCTCTTAATATTGGTTGTCTTAGTGTGACAGTTGATGAAGTTTTAGTGGAGTTGTTAGCTCTTGAGTCCGATAAGCAATCGGGTATTGATGGTTTTCATCCTCTCTTTTTAAAGAGTTGTGCTTCTGTTTTAGCTTGAAAGAAAGGTGAATTCTTGTCTATTTGGAAAAGCTCTTTTATAAGTCCTGTGTATAAGTCTGGGTCAAAAAATGACGTTATCAATTATCGTTCTATATATAAAATTTCAATAACACCTAAGTTGTTTGAAAAGATCGTATATAATAAACTTGCTTTTGTCGTTAAAGAAATAATTTCACCTCTTCAACACGGCTTTATTAAAGGTAAATCAACACAAACCAATGGCTGCATTCAGCGCAGACAACAGTTGACAACTGTTGTGTAAAAATTTGCTGAATGGTACAAATTTGGTAGCGCTAACTAAAACTGATAAAGTAGCGAACGCCTACATGAACACAACTGTTTGCTTAACTGTCAGATGCTGTTACTGACGCTGTTAAATTAATAAACGCAGAAAGAACGCAGCAAATTTTTGTTACACTTTTCAGCAATTTTATATTGAATAATTTCGAAATTGGATCTCAATGTGACGTAATTTACACAGACTTTTCAAAAGCTTTTGAGAGAATTAACCATGAAATATTGATAAAAAAAACTACGTTTAATTGGTTTTCACTCCAGTTTATTAAATTGGATTGAATCATATTTGTCAAATCGAACCCAAATAGTGCGCATTAACAACACGTCTTCAATTGTAATAAAAATATCTTCCGGAGCTCCTCAAAAAAGCCATCTAGGTCCCTTAATATTTCTATTATTTGTCAATGATATTCCATTATCATTCCAACACTCGCAATGCTTAATGCATGCGGATGACCTTAAATTATATAGTTCTATTAATCGTTCTTCTGATTGCTTAAAACTGCAAGGAGATCTAGTTAATCTATCTTCTTGGTGCGAATTAAACTCGTTACCGCTTAATATTTCTAAATGTGAATACCTGTAATATTGCAGACACAACTCTCCTGTAGTTTTTAGCTATTCACTAGGTGACGTTGAGTTGAAAAAAATTTTTTGTAAAGAAAGATCTTGGCGTTGGATTCGATCCTAAACTTAGCTTCACTAAGCACTTTGAATTCATAGTAGCTAAAGCAAATTCAATGCTAGGATTTATTCTCAGAAACTCTAGAGACTGCTAGGATCCCTATACACTTAGAGCTTTATTCTTTGCTTTTGTACGTTCAGTGTTGGATTATTGTTGTGTGGTTTGGAACCCATTTTATTTTGTGCACTCACAGCGAATCGAAAAAATTCAAAAGCGCTTTACAAGATCTGCTATACGGCTTTTGCATTGGGATATAGATATGCCGGCATACCCTACTAGATGCTTGCTTCTAGGTATGCAAGATCTTGTAACGCGAAGAAAATATTTCTCTATAATGAATTAAGATTGTGAGCTTTAGATCAAGTTAGTTTTCAAGAAGGCAACAACAACAACAACAACAACTATGTATAGAGTCAATCACCCAGCTGACTAGACAGTCTGTTTCGGAAATCGCTACATATTCCTCTTCAGTAGTCTTTGAGTGATTAAGCTGTGATCAACTCACTGTTCAAACTAGCATATGAATGTGCAGATTTTGGAATTCATTCTTATGAATTGTATGGCTGCTAATCATATGACACTTCAGAGCAGTAGGCTATTTATAGATCACCGCCATCAACTCTATCAAGGGTTGCCATCTGTTCTAGTTGCTTCTTCATTTATTTCAATATTCATTGGTGTTCGATTGTTTGTCGAAATGCACCATAGAAATGAAACGAGTTTATGAATATTGAAATAAATGAAGAAGCAACTAGAACAGATGGCAACCCTTGATAGAGCTGATGGTGGTGATCTATAAATAGCCTATTGCTTTGAAGTGTCATATGATTAGCAGCCATACAATTCATAAGAATGAATTCCAAAATCTGCACATTCATATGCTAGTTTGAACAGTGAGTTAGTTGATCACAGCTTAATCACTCAAAGACTACTGAAGAGGAATATGTAGCGATTTCCGAAATAGACTGTCTAGTCAGCTGGGTGATTGACTCTATACAGAGTTGTTGTTGTTGTTGTTGCCTTCTTGAAAACTTACTTGATCTAAAGCTCATCATCTTAATTCATGTAATTATTCAATAGATCATAAAAACTAATTAACTTAACTATGGCAGAGCACGGCCAAATAAGTTTAATTAATGTCAAATTAATTAAATAATCTAATAATTGATCGATTTTTCGGTCAAAGTCAAGTGTAATTGAACATTTGGTTGTGAAAATAGCCACCTTTTCAGTTGGAACACTAGCTTCTGGCGAAGCAAAAACTCGTTTAATTTCTATGGTGTATTTCGACAAACAATCGTACACCAATGAATATTGAAATAAATGAAGAAGCAACTACAATAGAACAGATGGCAACCCTTGATAGAGTTGATGGCGGTGATCTATAAATAGCCTATTGCTTTGAAGTGCCATATGATTAGCAGCCATACAATTCATAAGAATGAATTCCAGAATCTGCAAATTCATATGCTAGTTTGAACAGTGAGTTGATCACAGCTTAATCACTCAAAGACTACTGAAGAGGAATATGTAGCGATTTCCGGAACAGACTGTGTCTAGTCAGCTGGGTGATTGACTCTATACAGAGTTGTTGTTGGTGTTGTTGCCTTCTTGAAAAGTTACTTGATCTAAAGCTCACAATCTTAATTCATGTAATTATTCAATAGATCATAATAACTAATTAATTTCTCTATAATGTTTATCAGAGACATTAAAAACTATCATATAAGCTGTCCTGTTTTGTTGTCCAAGGTGGGTCTGTATTCACCCAGTCGCAATTTGAGATCTCGTAACTTATTTTATGTATCTTGTCATAGATCTAACTATTGCATTAATGAACCTATTACTCGGTGTCTGATTCACGCCAATTCAATATGTAACTTTATAGATTTTTATTTTCTAAGTAGAGATGCATTCAAACAATATTGAGGTTGAATATATATCATACCTAGGCGACTGAAGGCAATTAATAATTATCTAATATTTTTATAATTATACATATTTTTATTATTAGTATTTAATATATATAAAGTTTTAACAAAACGACAGTTCATATATCAGATAAGGAAAACAAAAATAAAATCACTCCGAAATCTTTTAAAGTTTGGTCAGAAAATGGCTTCAAATTTCAACTTTTTTTAATGAAAAAATTTGAGAATATCACTTGATTTTACTACCAGTAGTTGTAAGTGTTGCACTTTTTTGTTTTTAAGGGTATGGAATTGAAATGAAAAAATAATAAAATATGATATTTAGTACTTCTTAAACTGTTTATTTAGTACTTTTTTTTTTTTAAGTGAAAACTTCTTTAGGCGCGTTGAACGATTTTGGTAGAGGGTGAATCTTTGGTTTGCGTCATCGTATTTTTCCGAGGAACTCTCGTTATCAATACAGACAGCAAAGATAACAAGATAGGAAAATTAGAAAACATAACCTCAAAAAATGTTTGCTTGTATTTGTGCATAAAAATATCAACAATTATCGTCACTCTTGTTCTTAATCGGCCGCAAGCTCACAAAGAAATCACTTGGCATCTTCTGAAATTAATCCATATAATCTGTTTGTTAGTATATAAATACTTAAGTTTGGTTGCAATAAAATGTTTGCAACCAAAACTTATTATTAATTCGCTTTATATTGGTCTATATATGCTTTTAAAGTTTGGCAATTTCTTCAGTTGTTGTATTTGTCAACATTTTTGATAAATTTGCTTTTACTTAAACAGCTGCTATGCATGGTGAGATTTAAAAATGGAGCGATCTTCTTCTTTTTCTGCTTTTTTCTGCTGGAACTTCGTTTGCAAACAAGAAAAAAAAATAATGTATGGATTGAGTGTTTTAACATTTTAATCTTTAAGTTGTAATAAAGGAATATGTTGAACATTCAAATAATTACATGCATGCTCTTATTTTATTATATATCGTCAAACAAAGTTTGAAAATTTTCACACTTGTTGTATTTGTCAGTGGCTTTTTATTTTCACCACTGCAGCATATTATTTTCAGAGTTGCCAACTATCATTGTTTTATTAATAAATTTTTTCATAACACGGGGGTTACACGAGACAGTACTGTTAAGACAGTGAAAAATACGTTTTGATTGTCAAACTTTGGGTCTGTGAAAAAGAGTACAGACAGTTGGTAAGACAGTTGGCAAGACAGTAGACAAAATAGTAAAAAATTTCTATTTTATGAAGAAAATTTTTGTGAAAACTACGAGTACGCCAAAGTGTTGCAAATTTTCCTTTAATTCTATTAAATTTTCACGTATTCTGTCACTTGATATGCTAAATATCATTCAACTTTCCTAGCTACTGTCCCGCCAACTGTCTACAAAAAACTTAAGACAGTAGAGCAGACAGTAGCAAAAGTTAGTGTGTGTGGGTAAAAATTTGTGAATGTGTTGAGACTGTCTTAACAGTACTGTCTCGTGTAACCTCCGTGTAAAGGGTAAGTGTCAAAAGGAAACTTTTCAGTCGTGGTAGGATAGAAAATATCAGGTTGAATAAAATTTATGTGTGTTGAAATAAATTTGTCTTTTTTGCTGTGTCAAATGGACGATGAAATTTTGACAGTTGCAAATTTTGACGTTTCACATTTCGATCGTGTCTTAGCGCAAATATTTTATTTAATTTGCATTTTATTCAATTTGCGACATATTTCATTCGAGTGCGTGTACTTGCAACTTATTTCGTAAACTTGTAATATTGTTAACTTGAAAAACTTAAAAAATAACAAAATAATAAAAAAAATAACGAAAGTGCTTGAGTTTGTGTGTGCGTGTGCGTGGGCAAACGATATCCCGGAGCATCACCAAGTGCAGCAAAGTTAAATTGGCTTTCTTTGATGGCAAACGTCCTCCAAGTGCGACCACCAGCAGCACAAGCAAGTGCAGTGCAAAATTTGTTGCTAGCCAACATCCTCCAAGTGCCACCAGCAGCAGCACAAGCAAGTGTAGCGCAAATTTCTTGCTAGCCAACATGTGCCAACAAGTGCCACCAGCAACTGCACAAGTTGTTGTACAGTTAGCTGGAATTTTTTTTAGACTTTTTTAGCTACAGTCGGCATATGACAACTGATTTATTTTATACAAGAGTTTAAATCAATTTTTGAAATTTTGTATAAATGGCTGAAAATATTTCTTTTAACAAAATGTACTATCATATCATACATATAATTCATATCATTTTTTTAAATTATTTCATTATTGAATTTTTTATATCTTTTTATATAATAACACAATATACATGCACGCTATATATAGTTTGTGTTGTGTATTTAAATAAGAATATATAAGAAATAGATAAAGTATATAAATTATAAATAATTTAATATAATAAATGTACGTAGACAGTTTAACTGCCTAGTGTTGTAAATTGAAAACGCAAACCAACGACAAGCAAAATACGAGAAGCAATAGAATTCTGTATAAAAAAGGTGTTGCTTATCGTGTCTTACTTATCGTTTGTTTGCGAGCTTTAATTTTTTGTAGATGTTTATTTGTAGCTACAGTCAGCATATGATATCGAACTACTTTAGAAAACAGTTTATACATATGAAGTAAAGAGTATATATAATATTGCTAAATCTATTTGTTTTTAGTAAAAGTGTTACCGTATCGGAAATACATACAAACATATATATATACATACATTTATATACATATACACATGTATATAGTTCATATATATGAACAATTTAACTCATTGAGGAAATTTAAAAAGTATTTATGTATATTTATATAATAACAATTACGTAATAAACCTGGAAAATAATTAATATTTTCAGTAGTAATTAGATAATTAAAGTCTGCTTGTCCTATGCATTCTATTTTTTAAACTGTTTAGCATCAATTTCTTATATGAATTATATTTAATTTATATGCTATAGATATTTCTTAATTTTATAATATTCTATTTTTAATACACAACGCAATATAGATATGGTGAACATGTATATTGTGTTAGTGTCATGATATAAATAGATAAAAATAACTTTTAATTTTTTATATTAATTCAATAATGAAATAATTTATATAACTTAAATTATATGTATTTTTGATATGGTCATACTTTTGCTTAAAAGAAATAGTTTCAGTAAAATATAAAAAATTTAATAAATTGCTATAAGCTCTTAACAAAAATAGTTCTAATATCATGTGCCGACTGTAGCTACACAATTAGAATTCACAACGTCTACAAAAAATTTCCAGCTAAGTGCGCCAACAACAATTACCAAGGAAATTTACAAACAAGGACGCAAAGAGAAGAACAAGATCATGGCGGAACTTTAAGAACTTTTTGATTTTCATCCTACATGCAGTATGAGCTGCAGTATGAGCTTTCGCACATTCCTACATGTCCATCCGACCTGTCAAATCCATACAGATATGTAGGATAGTCCGAAACCCTATATTAGCATGAAAATTCTTATATAGCAGTAAGGCGGTCGTGGCAGGACTACGTCTTCCAGGGAATACTAATATTTTATATATAGGTTTTCGCTTCGGTCTCCTCACTGCTATACCTTTTTTATTTTACCAATAGATAGCATTTTGATAATATACACCTTTTCCAAATATATCTCTAGATCGCATTAAAAATGTTTAAAAGAAGCGTCCGAATAAAACGTCTGACACGCTGGATTTGCCCATATGCAACCCTGCGAGCTATGTTCATTGAGAGTGCTATCAGCAGGCAGCATTGAAGCAAACCACGGTCTTCAGATAAATTATGCTGGGAATAAAGTGAATTATGAAAATATTTTTCAGTTTATGTGGGATGCTCACATGTACCGTAGTTTGTATAACTTTGATATACGATCTAAGACATAAGTTGAAGAGCTTTAGGCGCCCCCGTTCCAGTTCGATCATGCGCCTCAAAAATTGTAATACCCTTTACTTTATTAAGAAAAAAAAAACACAAATTTTTTAAAACGAAATAAAAATTTGGTATATTCAGATTGTTTTGTGTTTTATTTGATGAATATTATAAATATGTTATGTTGTAATATGTAATGTAATTGCGATATTTGAAACAATTCAGTAGAAGGCACCTTTTCGTGCTTGGAAAGATGAAAATTGTTCGATGATTTTATCATATTGAGATAAATTTGCAGAATCTTTAATTAAGAAATTTTTTTTTTTAACTGACGCAAATTTTTTTTTTTAACTGACGCAACAGGAATTGTTAATTCAATTCCATATGCAATAACAGCATTTGGCCACAAATTCTCCCTACCGTTGGCTTTAGAGACATTAGCACCATCGATGACTCTAACAATATTACGACTTTTTACCAAATCTTCTTAAAAAATATTTTCTTATATGAAAAATCACGCAGCTATGCAATACATGACACTGAAACTAGTTTTCTATAAAAAATTAAGATTTATTAGTGAAATTAATCAAATAACATTTTGTGGAAAAAATATGTTTTCAGAAGCATTTTTCCAAGATATCTCCGTTTTTGTGCATCCTTGGCAAAATTGGTCCAATTTCAGATAATGCACTTTCTCAAATCCACCAAGTTGAAAGGCTTATCCTGCGCAATGCGTATTTTCAAGTCGATATTTTCCGGCGGAGTTCGAAATATTGGACGCAATAAAACAAAGACTAAAAAACATATATAAAAGAAAATCAGATAGGCTTATAACTGAGAGTGCAACCGCTGATACTGTTAAATTGAAACGGTATACGTTAGTTTGCATGGGATAATGAAACCAAGGTAGCCTCATGCCTGAGGGTGCAATCGCCGATACTGTCAAAACTAAACCGAATACATTCCCTATCGGAAATTTTAAAGTGCTTTATTGAAATGCAAGTAAGAAGGTCTTCACTCTGCCTATGAATAGTGCTTTTGAAAAGGGCTTTGCTCCCGCTACAAATTCAGCTTAAAAAAGCTCTTTGCTTTCGAGATTCTTCGTTCTTTTTCGTTATATGCTCTGCTGACTAATCGTACTCTCATCACTAGCATCACTTGTTGTTTTCTCATTATTATTCATCACTAATTTACTCAAAAAGTTAAATTCATGAAAAAGTGTTGCAGCAAAATAGTGAAAAAATAAGGTTAAATCGTTTGTAAAGTGTTAAATTGTAATGTTTTCATAAAAAAGATAATAAAATTAGTGGCAAGTGGTTGGGATATTCAAAACGTAAATGTTAAATATTACATCAGGCAAAAATATGCGCCATGTAAAATGAAGTCGCAAATGTAGGTGCGAACAGAAAGGAGCTCTTTCCGAAAGGAGAGCATAGCGCTTTTTTGAATCACTATTCATAGCGAGAACAAAGGTCTTCTTTCCAATGACATGACAATGTTTTATAAAGCTCTATTTAAAGCGAGAACAAAGCGCTATTGTGGTTTTGTAAAGTGCTTTGAACGTGGTTTCGAAGCGTTTTGTTTCCTAAAGGGTTTGTTTGAATGCTACAATAAAACCAGGTAGGCTCACGGAGAGCCCAAGGAGAGCACAGTCAGTCGTGAGCCTACCTGGTTTTATTGTACCATTTCTGCAACACTGGCGCATTGTATTAAAAATTAAGAATCATTCCAGCATTCTAGCAAAAAACGTGGCCAACCAAAAAAAAGTGCACAATTTTCAATGAAAAATAGAGAATAATAAAAATTAATATAACCCAGTAGTTACTTTAGATTCAATTAGAAAAACTAAAAAGTTCATTTCTAGCGCAATTTGTAGTTGCTATGAAATAGTCCAAGAAAGTTTCAGCGTAGAACAGTTCACTTTGATTTTATTTTGTTTTCTTGTCAAAACTTTTACTGACAAATATATTAAATCTAAAAATGTGTTGTGTCAATTTTTTTTTTTTTTTTTTCAAACTGTTCGAGGAATTGATTTAAAGAATTCAACAAAGGTAAATGTTTGCAATAAAAAAAAACCTCTTTAAAATTAAGGAAATGCATCATCTCTTACGTGATGCACTTATTTTTGTAAACATGCAAGAGATAAGAAATAAATGCCTCTTACATTTGAATACTTTAAAACCACTTTAAGATCTACTTCATGACATTAGAAAAAAATACCAGTTTGGAAATGTTCATAATGGAATTAGTTCAAATATAGGGAAAAAGGAATGTTTTTGGGTGCAATTGTCATTTTCTATGACCAGGGCCTTTCAGAGCCCGTGAGGAGCCCAGGGCACGAGTTTTTTGGGGCCCCCCAACCTATTTAAAAAAAATTATTTAATGTATTTACGACATATTTATTAAAAAAAATAGTTCAATATTAGATAAAACATTATTTGAGAACTGTCTTTTTAGCTTTCTGTTGTAAGAACGCATCTTTTATAAATAAACAAATTAGTTTTCTTGCTGTATCCGAATTAATGTTCAGCATGGAAAGGACACTTAAACGATTTTGTTAAATGGTTGGCCCAGAGGCAGACTTACCACAGTCGGCGCTCTAGGTTTGAAAAAATATGCGACCCTTACCGTGTTACCATACATGTAAAATATGTCGTGGCCATGACTTAATTTTAATATCAATATATTATTTTTAGTTGCAAAATATTTTGAAAAAAGGAATTTTAGGCTTCAAAGTAGGGTAAGTAGCAAGTTGTTCAAAGTAGTTGTAAGTAACGCCTTAAAATTTTTTTTAGAAAAGAGCACCTCTGCCGCCGCGAGGACGTATGAAAAGTCGCTAAATACAAGGAAAATCATACAAAATCGAAAATCTCTCCTTAGTTCTCAATTCTCATTTAAAATTACTTTACAAAATCTGAAAAAAATATTTTTAATTTTCTTCCGATTATGTTATGCTATTTTTTGTGTGTTCGATATGCCGGAAAATCCACTTTAAGGATTTTTGAAAAAAGTCAGGTTTCTAGGATTTGTCTCTGCCACTTCAAGGATTTATTAAAAAAATCAAATTAAAAAATATTACCACTGCACTTTATTGCAACATCGCCTAATTTGGATTTTTGTGATTTTTTTTTCGAAGATTAAAATATTACAACTCTGGTAGTTTTTGTCAAATATTCATGTTTACTAACTCATTTTGAAGAAAAATAAACAGAACGTGATGCGTACCAATCTTTTTAAAATTTTAAAAAAGGACGACTTTTGCCCATTTAAATTAGATTTTCAACTTTAAAATCACTTGTGGCACGTTTTAATATCAATATTTATTCATGAATATTTCCCAATTTACTTCTGTTTTGTAAGGAAATAAAACTCCGTTCCGTTATTCATTACTTCTGAAAACAAATAGGGACCACTCTATTATAAGCATGCATGCGCCGTCATCTAAAAATATGATATATTTCCTGAAATAGATTCTTTGGCTTACAATTCTTCTTAAAGTTGACTGAGTGTATTCTTCTGAGAAATATAATTTTCTCACGTGATATTTTCTTCGAGAACGTTTTCTGAAATGTTTGTGCTGCTGACTGCAATTTTCGCAGCTCTGTTTATTACATTGACAGAGGAATGAAAACGAATTTCAAGTGTTTCAAATAGCTTTCTTAGACCATATAAAATGGAATCAATAATTGCTAAAAACACGTTGGCTCCATAATATTTTTCCATATCAGACTCAATTTTCATTCATCGGTTACAAGTTAATTTGAAGGAATTCCTATAACATTTTTGTTTAATTTTTTTATGATATTCTTAATTTGGGGGCCCCCTTCAGATGCGGGACCTGGGGCTTAAGCCCCTTCTTCCCCTCCCTCTGATAGGGCCTGCCCATGACATCAACACGTAAAAAGCGTCAGTTCGATCAATGTAAATGGGTATTGTAGAGAGACAAGTTCAAAAGTATTTAAAAGTAAGTCCAATTTTCTGCACGGATATAATTATTTTACGCGTGCGCTGGTATTGTATAATGGTTTGGCATGGTATTATGATAAGATGATACCATATGGTATAATATGGTTGTATGATGAATATGGCATTATGGTAGGGCATAATGACTACTTTAGAACTATTGTGTACAGTCTTATATGATAGTGATATATAGAGTTAATAGTGAATTTCCAAAGAAAGTACTATTTTCTTTAAAATAACTAATATCAACGAAAAACTCCTTGCAAAGTATGCCAGCCACTAATCTATAAAATATGAATTCTGTTCCTTCAGTTGTCACTGAGTTATAAGCAAAAAATGTAGATGCAATTCGCTTAGAGTGTCTTTGAAGTGTTAAAATACCACATGCACATATTTGCTTTCTTTGCTTTTTTGTATAAATCATAACGCTGCTGTTTGCAAACAACTCGTGTAACACAAAAAAAATAAAAAAATTAACAAAACAAAAACTAACAGAAAATAAAAACATTCGACACATATCTTTCAGATTATTCCATGCATGTTGAAATTTTAACTTTATATGGTCAAGGTTTTGCTAAGCCCAATAAAACTATAGAACTCATATGAGTTGTGTTCATTTAAGCGTGCGGTAGTTTCCAGTGATACGAACGTTTTTAAAATGATACCAAAATTCTATAAGGATTGTGAAATTTTTATAACTGGAGGCTCTGGTGTGTATAAAGTAAAACTCAAAACATGTTTTGATTTATGACTAACTGTGTTATTTACTGTGATTTTAATGCATTATTGTGGTAATTTTAAGGCGTGGTCGGCAAGTCTACTATCGATAAATTACTACGCTCCTGTGATGTGAAAATAATCTACATACTGCTGCGAGGCAAAAAGGAGCAAAGTGTTGAGGAGCGTTTGGACAAGCTGAAAAAATCAAAAGTGTGCAATTTTCGCTAGAACCTACTAAATTGTGTATAAATATAATCAAAATTCTAGATTTTTCGTGTGCTTCGAACCCAAAAACCCAATGAGCTCAATAAGCTTAAGGCTATACCAGGTGATGCAGCTCTACCGAAACTGGGCATTACAGAGCACTATGCCAAAATGATGGAAAATGTTTCAATTGTCTTTCATTGTGCGGCAACGGTGCGTTTTGATGAAGATATTCGCGTAGCAATAAAACTGAATGTCGGTGGCACCTGGGAGGCTTTAAAGCTTGCAGAATCCTTGAGTAAACTAAAGATTTTCATGCATTGCTCGACATTCTTCAGCAATCCTTATCTCAAACGGGTGACAGCCAAGGTGATTTATGTTCCTTTGCCTATTTACATTCTGTCAAAAGAGTACCGGGATTTGGTTAACAAAACACAAACAAATTTATTTTTTATCCAAATTCATTGTATCGCCTTTAAAGTGGGCCCCTTTCGAAAGCCAGCGAATGTTTCAACTAGCAAAACATTTTTTTTTTAATTTTCTGGAATCAACTACAGTTCTCACGGCAAATTCACTTTTGTTAAGACAATCAGATAGCAATCAAAAGTTCTGTGCTACCTCGAGTATACCTTTGGGTTCGAATATCCTTCACACAGGACCTTGCGGGTAAAAATCGAGAGTGTCATCGTGTTTGCGAAAATATTGTAAGTAAAAGTTTTTATTTACTTTTGCTTTTTGCAAGTATTTTGAGATCGTGATTTTTTACTGTTTTTCTTAAAAAAGAACTTTGTCCTTGCGGAAGAGGAAGACATCCTTACTTTTTTCTAAAACCTTTTTTTGGGAGATCTTGACCGTCCAATAAAATTTTTGAGATCTCTTAGCATACGATCTAAATTTTTCGATACGCCCTAGCGCACAGTGTTTTCTTTTTGCCATAAATAGGAAAAAATCAATTTCTAAAAAAGGTTTTTTTCTGATAGAACAAACTTTAACTAAGAAGAAGTTCAAAGGGTTTTTACATTTTTTATTTCGTTTGGTTACATGGAAAGTGAAATGTACTGATAGTTTAGCACAAAAAAAAAGACAGTATCTATAGTATCGTCAGTATAGACGTAGAATTCCTTTTTATACAGCAATAGAGTAAAGTTCTGGTTTTTTCATTTATTTTTTTCAAAACAATTTTAAAGCATTTCATCTTCTAAATGAAAATTATTAAAAAAAAATTGTTGTTGCTGTTGCCTTCTTCAAACTGACTTGATCTAAAAAGCTCACAATTAAATTCTTATAAAAATTTGTTTTGTTTTATAAAAAGTTTTTGTTTGATATTTTTAGTGATGAATTTGTTGTTTTTTTTTCATTTTTTATGTTGCTTAAAACTAAACATAATTTAAACTTATGTTTAGTAAGTGGAAATAAATATCGGAAAAATTTGAGTTATTAATTTTTTCTGTAGTAAAGAGCATATACATTAGGGCGGGTCGATTTATTTTTCGACAATTTCCCTATGATTTCCGTATTCTATGGGTTATTCCATGAAAATTTGCCAAAGGAACCATACCTCTATCGTTAAAATCGAGTCCCCTACTTTTTGTTGGTAGATTTTTTCCCAAATTGACGTTCGTATGAAATATTACCTACACGTTCACATCCATAACTCAAAAACTATCGATCGGGTTTAGTCGCCAGTAGGCGCGTTGGGAAGGTGAGCTCATTTTGATCAATTTACATTGACAACCAACATTGGTCCAACGGTTCAAAAGTTACGGGCATTTTTGTCCAAATTTTGGAGCATTTTTCCATTTTTTTCATGATTTTGTCCAAGAATATTACTTTCATGGCCATTTTTTGGCTCAATTTTTTTGACTTACGAAGCTATTCAAGATAATCCATATTTTGCACACTCAGAAAATATCTTGCTATCTATGTTGTTTGATGAAAGAATGGAAAAACGAAACATTGCTATAAAGAAGATTTTACATTACCGAAGAGATATTGTCGACACAACGGAACTTAGAGTTTATAAAAAATCTCTTATAAACTTTAATTGTACGGAATATACAAATATGATTGATTTAAATGACGATACCATTTTATTCGAACCACCGTTTACGCAAAGTTATTCGTATGAACATTTGGAGGGATATTTAAATTACGAAGTGCCACCGTTCGATGATCCACAAATTCCTTTACACATTCAAGGAACGGAAAGACATGTCCAATTGCTGGCTGCCACTGCTAAATGAGTTGCAGGAAAGAATGTAGAAGGCGCTATGGCGACGACATTAGAGAGCCGTACGAAAACACTAAGACTTGAAAGCAAACAAGACTTTCAGAAAAAATAATGTTTTTTTCACATTTTGTCTTTTACTACACTCAAATTGAATATTTTTTTTGATAATAGGTTGATAGATACTTTATTATCTCTTATTTTAATTTGAATTTTTGTTGAAAAAAAATAAAAAGGGAAAAAAATCAAAAAGTTGGTTTTATGTGTTATTTTGTTTTAGCAATATCGCATGAATTAATCAACCGAATTCGATAAATTTGGGCTTAAACTTTTCGTTTTGAATTGTAAATTGAATTAAATAATGGATTGAGCCAAAAAAATGGCCATGAAAGTAATATTCTTGGACAAAATCATGAAAAAAATGGAAAAATGGTCCAAAATTTGGACAAAAATGCCCGTAACTTTTGAACTTTTTACCAACAAAAAGTAGGGGACTCGATTTTAACGATAGAGGTATGGTTCCTTCGACAAATTTTCATGGAATAACCCATAGAATACGGAAATCATAGGGAAATTGGTGAATTTTTTCACTCCCTACAAATCGACCCGCCCTAATATACATATATGTATATTTTAAAAGTAATTTAATATTAAAATTTTATTATGATAAATAATAAATAATTCGAATTTATTATGGTATTTAAAAAATAAATGGAGTTTTCAAAGCACAGCGCATGCTTAGTAACGCATGCGCAAACCTGCGTAGTAGTAAAACATACTGGCTCTGTAGCTATACGCATATGTATTCTCTATTGTATCAGAGCTGGGGGATAAGTATTACTTGTGTAATTGATTGCGGTAAGAATTACGATTATTTTAATCCCAATTTCAAAATTTTTTAATTTAGGATTGCGGCAAATCTTTCATCGAAAGATCTTAGATTACGATTGCAGCAATCGTAATTTTGAAAGATTCCGTGAAGGATTCCGTTAATTGTAATTTTGTGTTTTCTTTGATAAGGATTCCAGTAATCGAATATAAGGATTACTTTTACTAACTATTAGTGAAAAGCACTGCTACTTACAATAAAGTGTATTGCAATGAACTGAAGTTTACCATCAATGTCAACATATCTACCATCATTAAAAATCTTCAATATTAACAAAATTCATGTATTTACAATGTAACAAAGACCCGAAAAAAATAAGAGTGTCTATTGGTAATCGATTACTGTAATCCTTATAAAAGAAAATAAGAATTTACAACTAACGTAACGTAATGACAAGATCCCAGCGGTTGCGCAGCTTTAGAGGGGATGAACCGAATTGGCGGCGTAAAATATACAGCACTTTGCATGCTATATTTTCTGTTTGCCTGCTAGCAAGATCTCAAGTGGAGGGAGGCATTAAAAGAGACTTCAGAGCTAACTGCTGAAATAAAATGAAATTTCAATTTTTTATATTTGTATTTTGTTTGACTGTCGTGAAGTCTCTTTTAATGCCTCCACTTTAGATCTTGCTAGCAGGCAAACAGAAAAAATAGCAAGCAAAGTGCTATTTATTTTTCGCCGCCAATTCGGTTCATCCCCTCTAACGCTGCGCAATCGCTGTGATCATGTCATTCTCTCTGCGTTTTTGTTGTAGATTTGCTTGGTAATTGTTGTTGTGCAGTTAGCTTTAATTTTTTTGTAGATGTTATTTGGTAGCTACAGTCGGCATATGACAATCGAAGTATTTTTATAACACTTTATATATATATGTACATAAAAACACTTACACAAAAAACCTGCAAAATAAATTTATATTTACAGTTGTAATTGAATTACTACAGTCTGTTTATCATAAGCGTTCTATTTCTTACCGCCTAATGTTGTAAATCGAAAACGCAAACAAACGAAAAGTAAGAAACGAGAAGCAACACCTTTTTTTATACAAAATTCTATTGCTTCTCGTGTCTTGCTTGTTGTTGGTTTGTGTTTTCAATTTACAACACTAGGCGGTTAATCTGTCTACGTACATTTATTATATTAAATTATATATAATTTATGTACTATATCTATTTCTTATACATTCTTATTTAAATACACAACTCAAACTATATATAGCGTGCATGTATATTGTGTTATTATATAAAAAGATATAAAAAAGATTTAAATTTTTAAATTAATTCAATAATGAAATAATATAAAAAATTTATATGAATTATATGTATATATTTTTGATATGGTAGTAAATTGTACATTTAGTTAATAGAAATAGTTTCAGCCATTTATACAACATTTCAAAAATTGATTTAAACTCTTATCTAAAATAAATCAGTTGTCATATCCCGACTGTAGCTAAAAAAGTAAAAAAAAAATATTCCAGCTAACTGTACAACAACAATTACATTTCAAATCTACATCAACAACGCAGTGAGAATGGAAAGGTTCACAGAGGTTGCGCAACGTTAGAGAGGATGAACGAATCGGCGTCAGAAAATAAACCGCATTTTGCTTGCTATGCTTTCTGTTTGCCTGGCAGCAAAATCTCAAGTGGTGGAATGGCAAAATTAGACAAGGTACTGTTAAAGCGGAAAGCCGGTGACCAAAACTGTCAAAACGAAGTTGACATTTCATACAAAATATGCAACCAATGAGAATGCAATATGAAAGCAAAAATTGGCCAAAATACCAAAATGGCTAAGTTTGACAGTTATGGTCACTAATAAAGAGAACACATTCAGCCCTAACACTACCTTGTCTAGTTGTACTATGAGTGGTGGCATCAAAAGGGACTTCACGGCCAGTCAAACAAAAACCAAATATCAAAAATTTTAAATTTATTTTATTTTAACCTCAAATAATGAGGAATATTACTTCAAAAAATTATTTTGTTCTTAGTTTAGTTAAGCCATTGAAAGGGTTAAGAGGTATAAATTTAAAAAAAAATGATGTAAAGCAATTCCATTTTAAACGTATCGGCCTTACGGAATGACCATATCTGATTTGGGACAAATTTTTTATGAAGCATCACTGATGGAAATAAAAAACTTAATTAATAGGAAAAAAAGTTTGGCATGATTTTTAGCGAATTTACGGGGTGCACAAAATTGACAATTATGCTTGGGGGCTCCATCCCTTGTTGTAAGGCAATTGCTTTTTGAAGTAGGGGTTCGAAGAACACCATTTATATATTAAAAATAAATAATTTTTTCTTTATGCTTTTCAACAATATAACTTTAGGCAAGCCGTTTTAAATCATTTTGCTTGATTGCAGTTATCTTTATATAAAATAAAATAACCAGATTTCTATTTCTAGCTCAGTATTAAAATTTGATGATCTATTTCTTGCTATAATTCTTACTATATTTCTTGCTATTTCTTACTATCTTCTTATTATACTGATATTATTAAATAATAATTTTTCTAAATTTTTTTTTTAACTGTGCTAAAATTTTTTTTTAATGACGAACCCGCGGATCCTGAGTCATTGCTCTTTTTTTTAACTTTATGAAAAATGTAATTGTTATGAATAAGTATGATTAATAAATAGTAATAATTATAATAAATCCATTAATAAAATTTATTGACTATTTTATAATGTCATAATCGTTGAATCTGAATATAATATTATTGTTAGTTTACTACCTTTGTATTTTAAAAGAACATGTTCTTATAATACTAATATTTTACTGAATATCAAATAAATATAATAAAATAAATAAAAATAAAAACTAGAATGGGCATTCAATGAGCTCATGAGATATGGTAATTTTTACATTTACACAAAAATTTAAATGAAAAAATTTATACCTAATATTTTCGATATGTTCGAAATGGAATTGCTGTATGTATTTTTTTTATTTCACTTCAGCACTTAACAACTTATCGTACTCGGTTTTCAACTTGTTTGCTTTTACTTTGCTTAATCCAACGTTTTTCATTAGTTCAAATAATTGTTGGTTTTATACTTCTCTTCGTTTTATGAATGAAAAATCATGTCTTTGTAAAAAAAGTATCATAATTAGGTTGTTCGAATAATCGCCCAAGTTACAATCGCCCAAGCCCAAAAATGCACACTCACCCAAAAAAATTAGGCGTTTGTTCATAATGTGCAATCGCCCAAAACTGCGAACATTCGCCCAAATCGTGAAATGAAGAATCGCCTAAAAAAATTTGGGCATTTGTTCATAATGTACAATCACCCAGAAAATATTCATTATTTAAAATTTGAGCGTTTATTCATTATGAACGGGTATGGGCACCACTACATTTAAAGTTTTACTTTGTTTCGTTCTCTTTGCACTGAAAAAAAATTTATACGCAAATCCAATATATAAAAATTAATTTTTGTGTGTTCGTTTTTATGCGCTGCAATACCGTTCATTCGATTGTGATAACACTTTATCAACTTGTTGCTATTGTGCGAACAATATAGGCATAGTTAAAATTTACCACACCCTCTTTTATAGCCCAAAAATAAATAAAAAAATTGCGATATCGAATAGCTTTGCAGTCGCACAGCCTCGAAATTCGGTAATCGACCATAATTTACTCGTGCTGTTTTACTGATAACATTTTATGGGCGTTGCGGGTGTGGCAAAAACGCGCCAAATTTCAGCTAATTTAAAATAAAAAAATAAAAACTGATCTTTTTTTGTTTAATTGATCACAATTAGCACAAACTTGCGGCAAATTATATACATATGAGTTGTGTGTCGGCAAAAGGGATAAAATAAATAGTCGAACAAGGCAGAAGGACGGAACAATTGATGCTTATCATGAAGCTGAAATAATTTAATGAGAAAAATGAACCAGCTAAGGAGTTAAGGTTTTAAATTATTTTAAATCAGGCTATTTCAATTAAGGTTTTGAAAACATTATAAGCTCTTCAAAATCTATTTCTCTTTTTGATGTCTTAATTCTTAAAAGATTTTCAAGGCGACGATCAGTCAATAGATGCCTATATTTGTTTTTAATAAAAACCATATCGGAAAAAGCGGACTCACAGCCATATGTTGTACCAAATATTGAAAAAAGATCATAAATTTTGGTTTTTAGCATGGGATATTTATTTTTGTCGATTTGACGCCAAAAATCAGTGCCTTGCTCAAGAGGAAGTAATGCATCTTTTTGAAGAAGTTCCAAATCGAGTTGAGCTTTTTTATCTTCAAAATTTAAATTGCAAAGGAGAGGATTTTTGAAAAGCTGAATCGAGTCCTGAATTATTTCGAAATCTTTAAAAGATGTTTCCATTTTGAAAATCAAATCTCCAAACAATGAGTAAAATTTTGGTAAATCATCCAGCATATTATTTTGCTTGCACACTTCGTCTGTCTTTGGAAAATTGGTCAAATTGTTTGCCCTAAATTTCAGCTGGAGATTGATTATTCGGTTTTTAAAGCACTCTATTGACATTAATAAATGGAAAACAAATTTTTGTCTCCCCTGCTAGCTTACACTTAGTTGGTGAAGATAACGAATTATGTCACTGAAAAATGCTTAATTTAACAGACACGTTTTGTCAGTCAGATTCGGTATAAGTAGATCGGTTTTGTTTTGTTGCATTGGCTTTAAAAAAGTTTACTAAATCATTTCTGAGGCTGTAAAATCTGTCGAGACACATTCCCTTGCTAAGCCATCTTACTTCTGTATATTACAATATATCACTATATTCGGCATCAATTTCTTCCAGGAATACCTGAAATTGACGGTGCTTTAAAGCTTTGTGGCCACGTCTTATTGTTTTTATTGTTTGCACAATTACGCTCATTGTGTCCTCTATTTTAAGCGACTTTGCTATTAAATTTTCTTGTTGCAGTATGCAATGGAAAGTGGGAACGTTAATGTTATTTTTACGTAACTGACCTACGAAGCTTTTTTTGCACCCAAACCATGACTTTGGCACCGTCGGTACATATAGATGACAATTTGTCTTTATTAGCAAATGAAAAAAGCTTTTCGTTTACAACGTTATAAAGGTCTTCCCCTCTTACGTTACTTTACATTGCAATTAAAGATAACATGCCTTTTGTTACCTCAAAATTGGCATCTACCGATCTATAGTACAATATTAACTGGGTAGTGTCATTTATATCGGTGCTTTCATCCAAAGATAGAGCATAGGCTTCAGAGTTTAAAATTGTCTGCTTTGTTTTAAGAAAGAGAAAAGATGCTGCTTCTTCAGTTCGCCTTGTGATTGTTCTGCGCGACAAGGGAATACTTTTAATGATCTCCCTCATTTCCTTCCCTTTTTGTCCAAAGCAGTTTAATATATCGACGCTCACTTCTTTTTAAAAGCTTCCATCATCGAAAGGACGACCTTTTTTTGCTAAAGCTATGCTTGCTAATAATCGAATAATCTTCAACTTCCTCCTCCATAAAAGAATCCTTAACTTCTTTTTGCTTTTCTAAAAATGCAAGTTTCAGTTCATAAAGCTTCAAAAATCTCTGTTCAGCTTTGCATTCTTGAAACTCTCTATGACAATTTAAGTAATGTCTTTCAAAATTTGATCTCCTTACGCTATTAAAGACTTTAAAACAAATTATGAACTCTGCCTTATTCAGTGCATTTAAACAAAAAAAAAAATCATTTTCATATTCTGCTTTAAACATTTTTTATTTTTGAATATACCTAATAATAAATAAATAAAAATATAAAAAAGTTTAATAATACACCTAATATAGAAAGAATAAAAAGTATAAAAAATTAATAAAAATGTGAGGAAAACCTTAACCTATGCTTTTTAACCTTAAAGCCAGTTAAAAATTAATTTTCCCTTTTATTAAAAAAATTAGTTTAAATAATTATGTTTAATTTAATGAAAAATGTGCTCAGTTTGCAGAACACGTTATAAAACTTCTTCAAATTTCGTTTAACATATAACATGTAAAGCATATGTTTTTAGCGTGTAGCTTTTTGATTTTTTCCGATATTCTCTTTTGGCTTCGTCCGACGCAGGTAATATCTCATTGCAGTCTTGTTTAACACTGAACTGATTTTTATTTCTTTGCTTTGTTGTTGCGTTTTGTGTCGTTACGTTAGCGTTTGCTCTTAATGCTCCGTAGTCTGCTCCGTGCCCATAGCCGATTATAAACAATCGTACACAAAAAAAAATAAAACGAACAATCGCCCAAACCCAAAACGAACAATCACCTAAAATTTTTTTTGGGCAATTGTTCATCCTTCAAAATTTGGGCGAGCATTTATTATGAACAATCGCCCAAGCTCAAAATGAACAATCGCCCAAAAATTTTAGCGTTTCTTTTTGGGCGATTATTTATTTCACAATTTGGGCCATTGTAAATTGGGCGAAAATTCGCATAGGTTAATACGGCAAATTGTGAAATAAAGAATCGCCCAAAAAATTGGGGCGTTTGTTCATTATATACAATCGCCCAAAAAAGTGATGAACAATCGCCCAAGTACTTTAAGAGTTATCGATGAACATTAGGGCGGGTCGATTTGTAGGGAGTGAAAAAATTCACCAATTTCCCCATGATTTCCGTATTCTACGGGTTATTCTATGAAAATTTGCCGAAGGAACCATACCTCTATCGTTAAAATCGAGTCCCCTACTTTTTGTTGGTAGATTTTTTCCCAACATTGGTCCAACGGTTCAAAAGTTACGCGAATTTTTGTCCAAATTTTGGAGCATTTTTCCATTTTTTTCATGATTTTGCCCAAGAATATTACTTTCATGGCCATTTCCATGGCCAAGAAAAAATAGTAGGGGACTCGATTTTAACGATAGAGGTATGGTTCCTTTGGCAAATTTTCATGGAATAACCCATAGAATACGGAAATCATAGGGAAATTGTCGAAAAATAAATCGACCCGCCCTAATGTACATACATTAAAAAAAAAAGAAACCAACCAACTTGGGAACCTCCTCCTTTTTGAGTCGGTTAAAAAAAAAGCAAAACATGCAAAAAAGTATTTGTAGTACTGCTTTTTATAAATTACTTTTTATAAGTTACTTTTTATAAAATTGGTGTATCAATGCAATAACACAGTTTATTGTTTTGACTCAATAACATAACGCAACCCTGCGTCAAATTGGCGACAAAAATAATTTTGGCAATCCCTTAAAGCGGGCTTTTTAAGTATCAATTTCCAGTACTATTTTGACAAAATGTTCACTTAAGTTGAAATACGTTTAAATTATTATTAGTTAGAAGTAGTATTATTTTAAATATTATTGCTGACTTACTCATATTTTCAGCTTTATCCATCGCCTATGGATTGGAAGATCTGTTTGGACTTGGTGCACGATGACAGTAAGCAAGATCTGCTGGATACGATAACTAAAAAGTATATATTCATCATTATAGTAGTAGTTGGCAATAATTGCTTGTATATATTTGTCATTGTTAGAATTATAGTTGGCTTCCCGAACACTTACTGCTTCACTAAGAATTTGGCCGAGAGTCTGGTCAATAGTTTTCACAATCGGCTACCTGTGGCTATATACAGACCCTCAATAGGTGGCTTAAGTGATATAAGAGGCAAGGAATTCGATATAATTATAACTTATTTGCAGTGATTCTTGCATTAAGAGAACCGGAGCCAGGATTTCCGCCATCACTGGTGGGCGCCATGGGTATGTTTGCTTTGAGTGGAGCAGGCATATTGAAAACTGTCTATATGAAGGAAGATATAGCCTTAGATATGACACCGCTGGACATGAGCGCAAATCTGATGATTATCAATGCATTCTTGGCAGCTAAGCAGTATGAATCAGGGTAATATTTATACACTTTATATGTACGCATATAGCAGTAGTGCCAAAATTATCGATTGCCACAAATAGGGTGGTCAAGCAGCATAAACCAGGGTGATATAAGCAAACTTTATACACTAAGGGAAAATTATATACTCGTAGTTAGTACAGAGACGTCTACATGGTTCGAAATTCAGATATAAAATTTAAACCCGAAATTTTTAAGGTTGAATCAAAACTTTTGACAGTAGATACAAAAATTTTTTAACTTAAAGTTAAAATAATTAAAATGTTTCAAGGTTTTTTAAAAAAAAAAACTAAAAATTATGTACACATTAAATGCTTTTATTGAAATTTTGAATAAAAAAATTTGAATGATATACAATATTTAAAAACAGCTGAGATATTTACATCGAAAATCAAGACTTTGATTTTCATGTCTTTTTTTCTTATTCTTAGGTAAAGATGTTTTATGAAAAAGTCGTTGTACTAAGGATTTCTACATCTTTGAAAATACAGTGGTTGGCCAGTTTATTAGGAACATAACTCATATTTAAGCTTTTTGTAGTTTAACTACATTTGTCAAACAAATAATTGGTTGTGGGTCTCAAAGTTATGTTTTATTTCCAATAATGTTACATTATACTATAAAAGTTTATTTATTTGTAAATGAGTTCTCGAAAACAATCCGTGAGATTTCGATGAAAATTTCCATATAAGAGCTTACGGTGCCGAAAAGTTGATCAAACTAGGACTCATTTCTCAGAAAAATTCGGTTTTTCCATGTTTTCATGCACAAACGTCTGTGGATATAACGTAGAGAAAGGGAGAGAGAAACGATTATTCGAATACTTTTTTTTATAAATTTTATTAACAGTTTTCAATAAAGATGTATCTGGTGAAATAGCTCATCAAGAGTATAATAAGGGTTCTCGTCTAAGCATGTAAACATGTATGGCATTTAAACTTTTGATGAGCGATAAAGTGTAAATAGCGTAATTGTCGACAAAATGGCGGCTGCAGCTACAACAACATTATAACTTTTTTAAATTTTCAACCTTTTAAAAACCTTCATTAACATAGAAAAATAAATAAAACGTGTTCATATTTACTGCAACTACTTTAAATATGTAATGATTAGCGCCAAAGGCAACCCTCATCCACACACGTAGATTTACATGCTAGTTTACACAAAATAGGCACGGAAATGATGTAAACTCACGCCATACAAATTTTGACAGATAGTTTATGCTCATGTAATTTTACAAGGTTTACAATGTTTACAGGTCAGTTACATGCTTAAATGAGAACCCTTAATCTATATATATAAAATAGGATGTGTGTATGTATGTAACGTATGGACTCCAAAACGGCTGGGCCGATTTTGATGAAATTTTCAGATAATGTTCATCTTGTTACGGTGGGTAACATAGGCTATATTTGGACCCGATAGGTGGCGCTGGGGTGGACTTATATCGAAAATTTGAATTTATGGACCAATTTAACTGAAATTCAGAATGTATGTTTGTTTGATCATAAGAAAATAATTTGTGTATAAATGGACACGGTAGGTGGCGCTGGGGTGGACTTATTTCGAAAATTCGATGGCGTGAAAAATATATAAATACTTTTAATTTTATTTTATAACGAGGGGAGTAGCGAAGCACACCGGGTTCAGCTAGTATATAATAAATTTTAACCCTCCGCGGCTTTGCTCGCGATACAGAAACAATTTTAATTTTTGTTGTTAAAGTGAGTAACGAAAATAACAGCTTTAATTATTTTTGAAAAATTTTAGATATTGCTGCGATTTCATTCCCACCAAAAAAATAGTGAAATGAAAGCTGCAACAACCAAAATTATAAGAAACATGACACGAAGAAAATGTCAATAGCCCATCCTAGATTAAAGAATATATTTGTGTCGATAAGTTATAATCGCTTACGTCAACTTAAGACAGAACTGAGTTATTAATGTAGCTGTGTTTCACACACAAAGAACTATAAACAAACACAATCTCGACCTTCTAGCATGATCTTAGCCAAAGTTATGACATAAAAACAAAACAAGCTTTCATAGAACTCATATGGCATTAAAATAATTTTTTAACCAATAACCAAAAACCGTAGCGCATTGATAGCTTTGTAAAGGTTTGCATTGGATACTTTTTCGGTATTCTATCCAATCTATCTATTCATAAGATAACTCACAATTAATATTACTGTAAGAATTTGTGTAGAAGATTTTAATAAACTCGAATTGGTTAAGGCAGGATCGTAGCACTGGCCTATTATTAATAAATGAATACAACAAATATCAAAAATTAAATGTAAATCCAACTTACACCTAAGTAGCTCGTGGCGCATACATCCTTGGGCTTACAACGATTAAAAAAAAAGTTTAAGGTCTAGAAAATGTTCAACGCAAACTCAAAAACTTTCTACATTTTAACAGTACATATAAAACTAAAAATAATCTTTCTTTTTTTTTTTTGCACATGTCTTTTATCGTATCTGTATTTCCATAGTTTTTTATTATTGGCCGCATTCTCGCCGAAAAAGTGCTCAAGTAGCGAAGTAGCATAAAATATTTTCGCTATATAAATTGTGACATCTCAAGGAACATGTTCTGTGAGAGCAAACCATTCAGCCCGAAAGTTGTGGAACAGTTCTTGAGCACTTTTTCGGCTAGAATGCGGCCATTGTTTCAAAAATGAAGCTTGGCTAAGCTTTTCTTTTCTATGAATAAATGATATTTGAATTATCACAGGAGATACCTATTCTGTATTCGCTTTATCTTGCTAATAAAAAATAAATTAAAAGAAGGTAAAGTTAATCTATAGTAATAAAACTCATTTTCTGTTTGTTTGTTTGTTTGTTTGTTTGTTTGGCCTTTATACAAATCTAAGCGGCTCAACGGATTTTGCTCAAACTAGGTACACATATTAAGTTTATCCCAACTTAAAATATTACATACTTAGTTTTTGCCACACCCCCTCTGAACTTTTTCAACTAACGGTGATTTTGTTATTATACAACTTTTTGCCATCGGAGATTTTTGTATATATAATTTTAAAAATTTTTTGTTATTTTGACATCAAAAAACACTCACATATCTTCAAAATTGGAGAAATTTTCAGTACAACGACTTTTTCATAAAACATCGTTACCTAAGTATGAGAAAAAAACGACATGAAAATCAAAGTTTGGTCTTTCGATGCAAATATCTCCGCTGTCCATTAATATATTTCATTCAAATTTTTTTTTGTTAAAAAGTTCAATAAAATCACTTCACAAAAATAGGTTGAACTGTATCGTTGAGTCAGTGTATATATGTTTTATGATTATGTCAAAAGAGGTCCAAAATATTGACTTTTTACTCAAAAAATTACTCAAAAATTGTTGTTGTTCTAAAAATTAAAACAATTAAAAATTGCACATCTGGCTACCTTTTATATGACATAGCATTTATTTGCAAAAATTCTTCCAGTTAAGCGCAAAAATTATTTTACTGTTTTTGTCATCAAAAAAACAAGGTTTGATTTTTTTCGCGAAATTTATTTTTTCCAAAATGTTGTTTTTATATTTTTTACAAAAAAAGTCAAGTCTCAAAAATAATTTATGTGAAAAAACTACCGCAATATCTCTTTCCAATCAAAAGTTATGGCTAAAAATCTATTTTTTCATACAATTGACTATCTATAGTAATAAAACTCATTTTCTGTTTGTTTGTTTGTTTGTTTGTTTGGCCTTTATACAAATATAAACGGCTCAACGCATTTTGCTCAAACTAGGTACACATATTAAGTTTATCCCAACTTAAAATATTACATACTTAGTTTTTGCCACGCCGCCTCTGAAATTTTTCAACTAACGGTGATTTTGTTATTACAAAACTTTTTACCATCGGAGATTTTTGTATATTTAATTTTAAAATTTTTTTGTTATTTTGACATCAAAAACACTCACATATCTTCAAAATTGGAGAAATTTTCAGTACAACGACTTTTTCATAAAACATCGTTACCTAAGAATGAGAAAAAAACGACATGAAAATCAAAGTTTGGTCTTTCGATGCAAATATCTCCGCTGTCCATCAATATATTTCATTCAAATTTTTTTTGTTCAAAAGTTCAATAAAATCACTTCACAAAAATAGGTTGAACTGTACCGTTAAGTCAGTGTATATATGTTTTATGAGTATGCCAAAAAAGGTCCAAAATATTGACTTTTTACTCAAAAAATGACTATAAAATTGTTGTTGTTGTAAAAATGAAATCAATTAAAAATTGCAAATCTGGCTACCTTTCATATGACATATCATTTATTTGCAAAAATTCTTCCAGCTAAGCGCAAAAATTATTTTACGTTTTTGTCATCAAAACAACAAGGGTACTACCACCTTTGATTTTTTTCGCGAAATTTATTTTTTCCAAAATGTTGTTTTTATATTTTTTACAAAAAAGTCGAGTCTCAAAAATAAGTTATGTGAAAAAATTACCCCAATACCTCTTTCCAATCAAAAGTTATGGCTAAAAATCTATTTCTTCATACCAGACTATTAATAAAACTGAGTTTTGTGTTAAAATTCTCTATATAGTTTGAACGTCCCCATTTATCTCTAAGAATGCAGTTGTGTGCTTAGAGAAGTTACAAAAATTTTGGATTATATAAAATCTTCCTTATAGTAAAGTAATCTACTTAGTTGTTTGCCTCCCCACCCCTCGCCCCCCTCCTGTTAATTTTGTTTTGTTGTGATGGCTCTATTTTTTCTCACTATTGTGTCACCGCTGTCACTTAGTTCTTTATCAATGGTTCTTTAAATGTTGTATACATATCACAATTTTATCGAAAAGATGACTGTGAATAAGAATGCTGTAAAAGTTAATATTTTCATGTAATTAGGTTTAGCTATGTGGTGATATAATAAAACATATGCGCATCTGGTCAGCACAATTATTTCATTAGTTTTGATCTGTGCGTTACATTCACAGATAGATGGCGCCACATTTGTAAGAAGTGTGGGTACAAACTATACACCTTGCGGTGAATAGCTGTATAATGTTTTTTCAAAAGTTTCTTCAAATTTAACCCCACACGTTTAGGATATTTGATGATCTTATGCAGCTAGCAGATAAGTTTTGCGAAATATTTTGCGAAAATGCTATTGCTACCAATTTTTTAATAAGTAAAATAATGCAGTACTGCAAGTTTTTTCAGTCGCAGCGTCATCTAGCGTCATCAACACTTAAAAACATAGAATTGGCTCAATTTAAATGTTCAGCTCACTTGCTGGATTTTTTGTTGTTTTTGATTTGCTTGCAAATGCGATTATATGATCCTGATCTCCAATGAAAAAACGCAGCTAATAGAAATTTTAGTAGGTACAATTTAGTAAAAAGTTCAATATGTTTTTTAATATAAATCTTTGTTTAGACGTTAAAATGTCCATAACTCAAGGATGCATTGAGTCCCACCATTATTTTTATTTTCTTGGAAAGGTAATTGTGCTTGCTTTAAGATTAAGTAAACATAAAAATTTTTTTTAATTTTTAAAATATGTTTTTCGTACCCATTCTTTGAATTCAATTAGCTCACCGCAAGAGATGGAACCACCAATTACAAAAATTTTCCAAAACTTTTTTGGATTAATGTTCGTTCAATTACCTTTCTAACGGTAGCTTTCAAATAAAATTCAACATGCTTTTCATTATTTCAGATTTTAAAAAAATTTAATCGAGAATTGTATGTTAAAATGTTTACATAAATTACTCTCGATTAACACCGGGTATATCAGCTAGTAATATATATATTAGTTGTATTTAATAAACTTGAATTGGCTAAGACAAGACCATAACATTGGACTAGAATCAATATAGAATACAACAAATACCACAACATGAATGTAGATCCAACTCAAACCTAAGTAATTCGTAGAGCTTAGGTCCTTCGGTTCACAACGATTGGAAAAAAATTTGAGGATAGGAAAATGAGCGCGTTGACTCGAATTCAAAACGTTTTTAATTTTTCCAGTATATGGAAAAAAATTAAAAACATATAATACTAAAGTATACACTAAGGCATGATTTCTTTCTTCTTTTTTTTGCCAAAATGTCTTTAATCTTATCTGTGTTTCAGTGTTTTTATTTTAATAAAAACAATAAAGCTAGGTAAGGCTTTTATTTTCTTTGAATACATCTTCTAAAAATCTAGCCTTAGAGTCGACTTAAAATTTGGGGGTGGCGTTTTTGAATCATTGTACATACATTAAAAAAACTTTTTAACAAAAAAAAAAAAAAAAAACTTTAAAACCACTACAAAGTAAAATATAATTTTAAATTACTTTTCACATGAATTCTTGGTGAAATTTGTTAATTTATTTATATGTCTTATTTAATTGGAAATCTTATTACTATAAATTTTTTCTATTATTATCATAAATATATTAACTTCTCCATGAATATAAAACCTTCAAAGCCGGATCGCTTATATTATAAAAGTCTGATTATATAAGAGTCGACTTTATAGGTTTTGTATTCATGGAGAAGTTAATATATTTATGATTATAATAGAAAATAGAAAAAAATTATAGTAATAAGTTTTGCATATAATAAGGTAAGATATAATATAATATATTATAATAAGATATATCTATAATAAGATATGATATATAAATAATTTAAAATTATTTTTTACTTTGTAGTGGTTTTGAAGTTACTTTTTATGATTATAATAGAAAATAGAAAAAAATTATAGTAATAAGTTTTGCATATAATAAGGTAAGATATAATATAATATATTATAATAAGATATATCTATAATAAGATATGATATATAAATAATTTAAAATTATTTTTTACTTTGTAGTGGTTTTGAAGTTAGTTTTTTTGTTAAAAAGTTTTTTTTTCTTCCTTTTTAGAGATTATGATAACAATTTTTCCCATTCTTGTAACGAATTTTCGTACCCCTATATCAACATTAACTGAAAAAAGTATATTTCTTATATTGCCACGCCCTTTTTACAGTAACGCCCACTTAATTGACCGTAAATTTTCATAATTATGCCTACCTCTGTACCTAATTTCAGTATCCTAGTGTCAATATAATTCGAGTTATGGCGTTTTTCTAATATTGCCACGCCTTTGTCGAACAGCACCCACTTTTTTGACCGTAGTTTGTAATAATTTTTCCAATCCCTGTACCAATTTCCAGTATTCTAGTATAAATATTAACTGAGATACAGTATTTTTCTTATATTGCCACGCCTTTTTGTCCAACAACGCCCACTTTATTCACAGTAAAGTTTCATAATTATGCTTGCCCCTGTACCTAATTTCAGCACCTTAGTGTCAATATTATTTGAGTTACAGCGTTTTTATTACATTGCCACGCCCTTTATAGAATTACGCCCACATTTTTTACCATACTTTGTAATAATTGTTTCTAACCCTGTACCAATTTCCAGTACCCTAGTGTCAATATTAACTGAGTTACAGCCAATGTTGCCACGCCCTTTATCGAATAACGCTCACTTTTTTGAACATAACTTTTAATAATTGTGCCAAATCCTGTACTAAATTTCGGCACCATAGTGTAAATGTTATTCGATATACAAAGTGTTTCTTATACTGCCACGCGCCTGTGTCGAATGCCGCCCACTTTTTTATTCTGGCACCTCCGCGTCTGATATCTCTATCTGTTGACGAAAAATTGTGGCAATCGGGCAAGTACTTTAGAAGTTATCGTTGTACATACATACATTCAAAAAAAAAAAAAAAAAAGAAGAAAGAAATCAACCAACTTGAGAACCTCCTCCTTTTGAAGTCGGTTAAAAATTAAATCATTTTCTTGAAAGCAGTTCGTTTGTTGATTGACTTTGATGCAGTTACTGCTTATAAAGTGGTTCATTAAAGTGGGCGTTACTGGAAAAAGGGCGTGGCAATATAAGAAAAATACTGTTTCTCAGTTAATGTTGATATAAGGGTACGAAAATTCGTTACAAGAATGGAAACAAATTGTTATCATAATCTCTAAAAAGGAAGAAATAAAAACTTTTTAACAAAAAAAAAAAAAAAAAAGCCAACTTCAAAACCACTACAAAGTAAAAAATAATTTTAAATTACTTTTTACATTAATTCTTGGTCAAATTTGTTAATTTATTTATATATCTTATTAAATTGTAAAATTTATTACTATAAATTTTTTTTCTATTTTCTATTATAATCATAAATATATTAACTTCTTTACGAATATAAAACCTTTAATGTCGGCGCTTATATAACACTATGCGACAATTTAAGGGTCATGAAATCTAACGAAAAAGCGACCAACACAGATCGATGGTACTAATCTAGACCAACAAAAGCCTAAAAGGGTTTTGCAAGTTAGCTCGCTTTTAAAAGATATAGGCATTGAAAGTTTACCTCTTGCAGAGTATTTTTTAAAAATGAATTGCTCATAAGGGCGTTAAATTTTTTTTTAATTTCTCATCCTAAGAGGTCTCCAAAGTTACATAGGGTGGTCAGGATCGCCCACAAAAATTTTAGAAAAAAAAGATGTCTCTCTCTTCCGCAAGGACAATGTTGTGTTTTGAGAAAAACAGTAAAAATAACCGATCTATAAATGCTTTGATTTTTGATATAATAACTTCATATGTCTTAAAGCAAAAGTAAATACAGACTTTAACTAACAATATCTCGCCAAACAAGATGCCACTCTTGATTTTTACCCACAGTGTCCTGTGTGAAGGATATTCGAATATTAAGGTACACTCGAAAAAGCACAGAACTTTTGATTGTTATCTGGTTGTGTATATTTTGGTGGTATTTAGTAAAGTGTTTACGTTTTCCTTATATTTGGTGTGTTAAAAATTTGCACATTTTTTGCCTATGCATTTATTGTTTTTTAAGAAAATCATATTTCAAAGCAATTTTTCAACTTTTTGAAAATAATTAATATAAGGCTTTAGATATCAAGCATCAGAAGTGGTACCGAAAATAATTTTCGCTATTTGGATTCTTCAAATATCTCCCTTAAGGTTATTATTTTCTTAAAACACATCTTAAAAACAATTGTTTTTCAATCAATTGCGACTCATCGAATGGCAGGCTCAGATACTCAAAATTTTAGTTTAACATTTTGGTAAATGATGAGGTAAGGTGTTTTCACGAAATAATAAATTTCATGCTAGGATGAAAGATTTTTATAAAAAGTCGAAATACGAAAAAGAATCGTGGTCTTATCAGATCCAGAATCAGATAGTGGTTCATTCAGAAATATTTTAAGAATCCAAATTCAAATGCCCAAAATATATACAACCTTATATTAATTTTTTTTAAAAGTTATAAAATTGCATTCAAAATACATTTCTCGAAAACAAGAAAATGTATTTGCGAAAAATATGCAAATTCTTAATTCGCGAAATTAAAGGAAAACGTAAACACTTCAATCAATAACACCAACATTTAGACAATCAGATAACAATCAAAAGTTCTGTGCTATTTCGAGTGTACCTTTGGATTCGAATATCTCTCACACAGGACAATGAGGGTAGAAATTGAGAATTGCATCTTGTTCGGCAAGATATTGTTAGTTAAAGTCTGTATTTACTTTTGCTTTAAGACATTTATAGTTTTTCTTACAAAAATCAAAGCATTTTAAGGTCGTTATTTTTTACTATTTTTCTCAAAAAACAACTTTATACTTGTTTAATAACGAAATTTTTGGATTTTTTTTTTGTAGAATTTAGCCACCATGCAACTTTTAAAATCTCTTAGAATGTAAAAATCGAAAAAAATTGTAATTCGATACGCCCTAATGAGCACTTTATTTTTAAAAATACTCTGCAAGAGGCAAATTTTCAATGCCTACATCTTTTTAAAGCGAGCTAAGTTTGCAAATTCCTTTTAGGGTTGCACAGTGTAATCAGACAAAATAAACGCTCCGGCTTTAAAGGTTTTATATTCATGGACAAGTTAATATATTTATGATAATAATAGAAAATAGAAAAAATTTATAGTAATAAGATTTCCAATTTAATAAGATATATAAATAAATTAACAATTTTGACGAAGAATTAATGTGAAAAGTAATTTAAAATTATTTTTTACTTTATAGTGGTTTTGAAGTTGGTTTTTTTTTTGTTAAAAAGTTTTTTCTTATAAATTCCTAGCAGTACTAAAACAATTTGGCTGCATTATCAGTTTGTTTTGATATTTTAATTGATTTAATTATTTGATTTATTCAAATTTATATTCAAAATTATACTCGACAAATGGGTATTATTATGACCTTCTTTAAAACCATTTGCACTATTATGCGAACGGTTGTGCGATGTATTTTTCTTCTTTTGCAATTCGCATTTGGAAAACTGGATTACAAGAAAATCGCAGAAACATTTCCATCCTTTTTTTTTGCACCAACGACGCTCATCTTGTCTCATGGCTTCCCTCCAAAAAATGTTGCGCTAACCATTTTACAATTTCTTTTTTAAATCTATAAAACATAAAATAGTCTGCTGGATGACAGTGTGTCCTCACACGATATGGTTTTCTTTGGCGAACGTTCATAAATGCAGCTATATTAAAAAAAAAAACACTTTTTGACAAAATAAACCAACAATAATCTTATTTCCCGCACCTCAATGATATAAAGTTTAAGCTTAAACTAAGAATTTTAAGTTCGTACTAGTTATTATTCACACTTATTTTCAGCGAACGCTGGAAAAACTAGCTTGTGCTTGACTGCAAAAAGCACTATCTTTAACTGAAATTTGTATTTACCTCAAAACTAGTTACTACAGTTTTATTCATTCGGACCAATGTCGTACTAAAAACTTGTCAAAAAGTGGCAACCCCCGTTTCTGTATTAAAATTCTATTCTTGCGGCCACTACTGCTATTCAACAATTAAAGTATATCTTTCCCCATTCCTAACCATTGTGTTGATTCTTAGCAAGGTTATTGATGTACCCATCTCAGTGAGTTCATCTTATGGCACTTTTTCGCATACGCTCAAACAAATGGGTGAATATATGGAAAACAATAAAATATGGGACGATTACATTTTCGAGAAAAATTTCCTCATACCACACGTATATATTACACAATCTAAATATCTTTTCCTATTTTTGGTGAGTTACAATTTGGATGGATTTACATTAATTGATTATTGATTGAACAGTTTTTTTGAATTAAATCATTTTTTTACAGCATGTCTTTTATCACATGTTACCAGCAATGTTGGCCGATGGGCTACTGAAGTTGTTTGGACGCAAACCAATTTTAATGAGTATCATACGCAGATCGTATATTTCGTTGGAGGTCATGAAACCATTCCTTTTTAATAACTATGAGAGTGACGGCGTAACGAATATTAAGGAAATTTACAATTTAACTCGCGGGTAAGATTTCGATCTTCCGAATCGGAGTGAGATATGGCTTCAGTTTTTTTGTCTAAATTTCAGCACTGATTTCGCAGTCGAGGAAGCTATCGAAACGTCCTACACTAGTGATGGTTATCACACAAATTGTGTAAATATGATTATGAAAATTCGTGAAGTTCTTCTTCACGAGAAAGAAGAAAGTTTAGAGCGTTCCAGAAAGGTGCTAATGGTGTAAGTAACACAGTAATATGTGAGATACAATATGGTTTTCTGATAAATGCTATTATTATTTGCAGTAAAAAAATTATATACAATATTACGCGTGTGACTTTGGCTTACTATCTGTTGCGCTGGTTCTTCAAATTCATGTTAAAATATCTTGATTCATTGTAGAAATGTTTTCAAATTAATTTCTGATGTAGCGAATAAAATGTTAAAATATCAAAAAAAAGCATATCTTTATAGTACAATTTTTATATCAAAATGTTATTAAAATTCGAATGTATATGCATTAGATGAGTATTGGGTTTCCATACATTTTCTTAACATATTCCAGATCCTCCTTGCAACGCCAGATTCTGAATCCTTTATGTAATACCTATAATCACGTAACGTGAACAAAAGTTCAGCAAATTCTCAAACTGGATGGGCGAAGCTAAAAAACGTGAATTTGAGGAAGTGTAACAAGGATGTTTCAAATCGAGTTTCCTATTTGTCATACAAAAACTTTTGACCATAACATATTGTAATGTAAAATCGTTCGCTTTATTTGAACAAAATGGACTACTTTATTAAAAATATCATAATATTTTTATTCAATTTTAAATTAGAAGCATTGCCTTTGCCTAGATCTCTGCAACTTTCTAAAATTTAAATTCTGCAGGATTGTTGGCCATTTTAAGGAGTGCAGGAAAAGTATAAAAATTATTCAAATCGCATCATTTTTATGGCAGAAAACGATTTTTTTGCTGAGTTTTTAAAGGTTGTGCAAAATTATATAACATCACAAGATATCACCATTTTGATAAAGTCACTTTGTGTGTGGAGAAGGCGTACTTTCAATTGAAATTGAAATTAAAATATGCAAAAATGAAAGCCATTATATTATTTTTTTATGAAATTTTAAGGAACTGTGCCGTTTATATGACAACACGTTATATTGGAGGTAGGCGTAGTTTTTACTTGATCTTTCCAGGAAAAATCGGAAGGCTTCCATCAAAGAGTGATAAAGAAACATTCCCCACCGTATCTTTTGGAAGCTTAAGGGTAGTTTTGTGTTTATGTTGTTTTCAAACCGCCTCCGCCTTGTAAGAATTGGAAGACTTACATATGGAAGTGATGAATAAACGTTCCCCATCATATATTTTGGAATTAAATTGGTAATTTTGAATTCATGTTGTTTCCAAACCGCTTCTTTAAGCATGCATGTGGAACCTTTTACTAATTGTCAAGCAATGACAACAGAAAATATTAATAACATTGTTTCCTAGCCGTTTATTATAGAATTAATGTTTACTGTCTTAAAAAAATATGTTCTACTGGGCAGCCTCGATAGTCTAGTGGTAGAGCTCTTGACTGTCGCTCAGGGGTCCCGGGTTCGAATCCTGGCCGGGCATTTTCATAACAAGGGAGGGGAATGTTTCCACATTAACGCTGTTTCGTTTTTCTATCAGAGTATCTTTTACGTACTGGATACTTTTGTTCCAAAAATAAAAAAACGAAACAAACTATTTGAAACGTGGCTTGATCCCAATCTTAGGCAACTCAAAAATCAAAGAAATAGTCTCTACAAACTATTTAAAAACACCGAAATTGTAAGTGATGAAGTAAGGACAAGATATGCAGAGCTATCTAAAGAGTTTTCAGTAAAGTCCGAAGAAGCATATAAATTTTACACCAGCTTGATTGGTGAAAGAATTATTAATGACCCTAAAAATTTTTTCGACTTTGTAAATGTCAAGCGTAAATCGGCCGGATATCCAACAACCATGTTTAAAGGTAATGTTTCTTCTTCCAACCCACAAGTGATCTGTAATCTCTTTGCAGATCATTTAAAGAAGTATTTCGTTCTACTTCATCCCCAATTCGTACCCCGTTTCTGTATCCCAACACGTCTCCTTTGGTTTGCACAGTCAATATTACACAAGAGGATATTATTAATTCTATTAGTGAATTAGATCCCTACAAGTCTCCCGGTCCGGACCTTATACAACCAATTCTCAATTAATTACATAATAGCTCAATTAATTACACCATTACATAATATTCTTAATAAGTCTCCGCAAACAGGTGTTTTTCCATCTTTTTGGAAGTCATCACATTTTACACCAATTTATAAGAAAGCGATAAGAGAGCGATCGAAAAGTACAGAGGTATTGCATTATTGTCAACTATTTCTAAGCTTTTTGAAAAAAGAATATGTTCTAAGCTCACTGAAATAGTTAATCCACACTTAAATGAACAACAACACGGATTCCATAAAGGACGATCAACCACTACAAACCTCACAATAATGGCATCAGATGTTCTTAACAATATGGAAAAAGGTCATCAGATAGATGCCATGTATACCGATTTTAGTAAAGCATTTGATCGAGTCAATCACGTTATCTTAACTAAAAAATTAGATTAGAAAATTATAAGGATACAGTTTTCTTACAGAATTAACTTTTATACCTGGAAAATTGGTGTAATCAAAATAAGCTTTCTCTAAAAGAAACAAAAAATGCTATGTTATAAGTTATTCCCGTAAAAAAGAAATGCTTTATAGTAGTTTTGAACTAAATGGGGTTGAACTAAAAAGGATAAACCACATTGCAGATTTTTGGGTTATCCTAGATTTAAGGCTGCGCTTTAATCTTCATCTCGATCAAATTACATCCAGGGCAAACAAGCTTTTCGGATTCATTGAAAGACGCGCAAATGAATTAAAGAACGTCTGGGTAACTAAAACCTTATATTGCACGCTAGTGCTTCCAATATTTGAATATTGTAGCACAGTATGAAACCCAAGTTTTCAATCTATCCAAAAACAATTCTTTTTGCCTTGAGAGACACGTACGACCCTAAGGACTATAGAAATCTGCCACCATATGTTCACAGACTGAAAGCCACTAACTTAATGCCGTTGTCAACAAGAAGATCGCTATTCTGTTCATGTTTTATATTTGATGTCATTGCCCGAAACATTTACTGCGAATATATTTCCAACAAAGTAATAATTAATGACCCAATAAGGAGAACTAGGCATACAAGATTTCTGAGTGAATCACAGCACCACACCACGTACGCTTTCAACGAACCAATTAACAGATGGTGTATGATATTTAATACAATCAGCGAGCACTACCTACCACCTACGTCTAAATACATATTCAAGCTTACCCTATCCAATCATCTCTTTCCACCATAAGCATCTATCCTTATTACGATCGCCAATCACCATCCATGCCCCGTTAACTGTTCCTTATTAATTGTAAGATAACACAGTAGTTTTAATAGTCATCTTTTCTACTTTTTTGTATAAAATATTTTAGTATGTAAGTTCCTTCTGTTTTTTCTTTTCGTCTCTCCTTTTCTTTTTAACGTGTCTATTAGCATGTCCTTGTACACCAAACAAGGAAAGGGGTGAGGGAAAAATATATAAATAAATAAAAAAAACAACCTGTAAGAATAAGTATATTGCCTTGCTTGGCCAAATAAATAAATAAATAAATAAATAAACAAAATAAATCATTTTCAGAACATAATTTTGAGAGTACTGCTTGCAATTAACTTTTTAAGACAGCAGAGAGAAATGTTTCCCTCTAATGACATGCTATATAAAAAAAGCAATGGAGTGCGCAGCGAGGGGGTATGTTTCCTACATTCCATGGAATGTTTTCTGGTTACATCCGGGAATGCTCACATTTCTTGGAGGGATTTAACCAAATTTCAAAGTCCGAGTTTAGTTTATAAATCAAAGCTTATATTAAAAATTTGAAGTCATGACACTAAGTTTTCTGGAATTAAAAGAGACTTTACCGTTTGGAAAAAGTAACTTTGTATGGAGGGTAGTCGGTTGGTTCATTCAACCTAGCTCATCTTTGAACTCGAGCTTTTTTAGATTTATATACAAAACTTGCGGATCCGGTGAACTTAGTCTTGCCCCAATTTAATGCCTTCAGATAAACTCCAATGATAATAAAATACAGGTAGTTAAAATTTCAATGTGATTTATTTGAATATAATCTAAATCTACTGATTTAAGAACGTAATGATAAACCATGATTTTTGATTTGTTTTCGTATTGGCAAACGAAGACGGTTGCCAATACGCGAACAGGCAACGTACAGCTGACCGTCCGAAAAACAGGGAAATTCGAGATTTATCCCACAGACTTAACGATTGGCCTTGCAATTTATTGATTGCCATCGCAAAAGCCAATCAAACAGGGAACTAAATACGCTTGAATTGGAATGAAAGATCAGTTGGAATAATCGGAATTCGTGGGATAAGGACTTCCTCTCCTTTGAATTTGCCCTTGATGATCATCGCTTGAATCACATTGTTTATCAGTTTCTTGACGGACAAACGCGTACCTTTGCACAATTTCGGATGATTCAGATTCCGCAGAATGATTATGATTGATCCCACTTTCAGCTTTAAATTATGCGGCGGAGTTCCTGGCACATCAAGCGAGTTCAAAATTCCTTCGGATAGTTGGTCACTTCATACTCACCTGTCACGCTGTCAACGGATTTTGTATGAATACAGTTCTCCAGAGATTTGACTTTGAATAATGAAATTCAAGCTATCGACGTCCTTATTCTTTATGCTAGCATTGCCCTTTCACTAATCCAATCGAGATTTTTATAATTTTTATAATTTTGTGCAATGCCGGGGAAGACTTTGGTGATGAGTTCCTCCTTCGACAATGTGAACTCGCAAACATTTGCTGCGAACGATATCAATCTATTCGACACATCAACAGGAATTTGACCATTGCCAAGAGCCAACAGTTGTCTCGAGAATTCATCAGCCGATGGGTCGTTCTGCAACGTGACTCTCATGTTCGTGGTCAATTTAAAATTTTTTGACATGCCGCCACAAAGACGACGATTTCAGGCATGCATTGAGTTCATCGGCAGCAGCAGATTTCGGGATGACGGGAAGCGTTTGACGAAAATATACGGAGAGCAATATCATAGCCCCACCAAATCGTCTAGAATCACCTCGTAAATCCTTCATCGTTCGGTCAACTGCCCCAAAGCTCGCTTATGTGCCATCGTGCATTCATCCCATAGGACGATTTTGCATTCTCGCATCAATTTCGCTGTCGCCGAATTCTTGGTCATTGTGCACGTTGGCATGTCAACCGTGAGAAGATTCATCGGGAGCTTGAAAGCGGAATGTGCAGTTCAACCGCCTTCCAATAATGTGGCAGCAGTGCCTGAGGATGCAACAGCCAACGCAATTTGAGATCTTGACCGAATTGTTGCCAGAATCAACGATATGATGAATGTCTTGCCTGTCCCACCGGGAGCATCGAGAAAGTAAATGCCTCCCGTTCCATCGTCAACAACCTTCATCAGCGAATCGTACACGTTCTTTTGCTCGGCATTCAACAGCGGCACATATGTATGTTTGGACTCTTCGGTCAGCTCATCACAATCATAGTCTTGCTCCCGTTGCAATTAACGATTGAATGCATCGTGCATCGATCGATTTGGCGTTAGCATTCCCAATGTCGACAGCAGACTGCCGCACATGAGCACGCACATGTTTTCGACCAAAATTAATGCTTCGTTGCACATCTCGTCGTTAATTTCAAGATCGAAAGTCGAAGTTGTCGTGCGAACTCTGTGCAAAATGTCATCAGCCATTTCGTCCTTGTAACAAACCTGTCCTTGGATTGACCATCTTTATATTGAAGTGATAGCAATCCTCTTCACGACAGAACATCAACGGGTATTGAAGTGCATCATATGACCTATGAGTCTCGTATACGCGCTACAACTGTCCACCATCCCGACGCCTGAGAACAATATCGCGTGATTCCACATTCTCGCTAACAATCACCACTGCGACTTCATTGATAGTGGGAGCATTGGATTGCCTTGCATGGCTTCCAGCGGGTCTTTTGTCTGCTCTGATAATGATTTTATGGTCGTCAGAATGCATTGTATCCAAAGCGGTTTTGAACAATCTAACCAATTCATTATGCTCATGCAGAATATTTTGCAATTGTTCGATCATTTCACGTTTAGTCGCAGTAAAAATTGCACAACGCGTACACAGAAAAAACAAATTTAATGAACAGCATACGTTAAAATTAATTCATTGATTTTAATGAAACAATCATTGAATTTTAATGAATTGCTCATAGTTTTTAACGTACTGTTCATTGAAATCAATGAAGTTATATTCATTAAAAATGTCTAAATAAATATCAATGATTCTTTTCATTATTTTAATGGACTTTTCATTGATATCAATGAAAAGTACATTGATTCCAGTTGTAAATCAAATTTTAACGAACCATACATTGATTTTTAATGAACAGTTCATTGAATTCAATGTTTAGGTCATTAAATGCAATGTATAGTTCATTAAATTCAATGTATAGGTCATTGAATTCAATGTATGCATTAAATTAAATGAACTACACATTAAATTCAGCACATTGAATTTAATGCATAGTTCATTGAATTTAATGTGTAGTTCATTAAATTTAATGCATACATTGAATTTTTTTTGCCTTTTACCAGATTTTTCCGAGTTTACCACTAAGAATTTTATATTTTTCCATTCGAAAAGCCATTCCAGAACAATTGAGCACAAAATCCCAAACAAAAAATCAATTTTCGATTTTTCCATTTTCCCGACTTTTCCAGAGGGTTTTCCCAAAATTTTCGTAAAAACCTTCTCCTGGCAACTACAAACAACTGACAAAAATTTGAGCTAAATCGGCTCAGCCGTTCTCAATTGATGCATTACTATACATTTTTTACACCATTTTTATATATATAGATTTCATAACGATAGCTTAAACATAATCGAGTCAGTAGCGAGATAAAAACAAAATTAATTATGAGCGGCTTTAGTGAATGTAAATTTTCTAGGGTAAAATCAGTTTGAGCGCAGATGTGCAGCATCTCAAAATTTAGGTAATGAAATTTTCAAAAAAATAGGTCTAATGCTACACGTTTAATATTTATTGTGATATTTGGATCGTGATCCGAGATCGAACTGAGAGATTTCACATCAGTTTTGTTTTTTTAGTTTTGTTATTTATTCCTATTATAAGTCACAAAAAGTTAATGAACAGTTTGTTTGTATCAAAGATTTTATACAGATTTTTAAATTTTATACAATAATATTATTTTATTAGCGCTTACAACAAAGAAATATGACACAATTTTTATATACTTAACTAAAGTGTTTTAATTAATGCACGCATTTTTCTGGTAAGGCAAGGTTCTTCCCTATTTTGGAGTTTAATTTTATGCAAAGTGCATGAAAGAAGCCAACGTTTTAAAGATCAAGAAATGATCTTATCCTGTTTTCTCTCCCCATTCGTTACACTTTACAATTTCAATTTTAACGTTGTGATATGTAAAAAAAATTACGATTAAGTCTTGCAAATTTGACATCTAACCAACAATAAATACTGCCTAACTATGTTGATCTAAGCGCCATCTGTTGAGCATTTAGTCTCTTCTCAGCCTTGCGTTCTGTATAGCGTTGAAGGGGTGGAATGAAAAACATGACCAGTCCACTGATGGCGATCATAACGCCAGCCATTATAAAGGCCGGTGAATAGGACTCCGTTATATCGTACATCCAGCCTGTGTGTTAACAAAATTAAAAGTTAAAGTTTTCCACTTCCACTCAAAGCCCATCTTACGACTTACCGCCAATGGGTGGGCCAATGAATGAGGCAACACCCTGGAAGAGCAGCAACAAACCGAAAGCATTTGTCAATTTATCCAAACCCAAAAGATCGACCAAAATCACAGAAGTCAGACCGACATAAGCACCAATGGTGAAACCGAAGACAGCGCAATAGAAACCCAGTGAATTGATGTCTGTGCACAGTGGGCACAGGGCAGTAGCTGAATGCAAGAAGTGACACATGACATAAATAATATTTGCCTATTGTTAGTAAAATTGTCAGTAATACTCACCAACTCCACACGCTGTCAGGCATACGTTATAGACCCACAGACGATTCACCCATGGCTTATCAGCAATGTAGCCCAATATGATACGCCCAATTGTATTGGCCACACCTATAATGGCAATGAGGTAACTGGATTGCTCACTATTGATACCAAGTGTCTCCGCTTGTGCAGCTATATATACATAAGGCATATTGAAACCGATGCTGGTACAGAAATTCGATAGAACAAAAACGATGAATACCACATCCTTGAGCAGTGAAAAATTCATCATTTCGGAGAACGTATCACGTGTCTCCTTGGAGCACGACAAGCAGCCGCAACATTTTTCAACTTCCTAAAAAAGCAAAGAGAATAGAGAAAATTTAATATGGGATTGTTATATGCACAAGAAAGAAAAAACCAATGTAAACTTGAAAAGCAAATTTTTTTTTTTTTTTTTTTAGAGATTTCGAAAATATTTCGGGGAGGTGAGGTTTAAAAATACTTATATACGTTACATATATATTACACCGACCCAAAATAAACGACGTGCCATTTTTTGTGAGCACAGGGATAAAAATGTTTGATTATATATCGAAAACAAGCCCTTAAAATTTGGACCGAAGATATTGATGTTTGGTTACCGACCATAGACGTTAGGCGGCGCTGTACCCGTTATTAAAATTTGATAATCAAACACGAAATGAATTAGGGCATCTAATCCCGGGATCCCGAGATTGCAAGACCTAAAATTCCGGGGTTTTCGGGATCCCAGGATTGCCTCCACTGCACAAAATTCCAAAATATTCCAATAAAAAAATCAATGATACTACCTAAGAAAAAATTTATGTGATTTTAAAAAATTTTTAAATAAAAACCTTTCTAAAACTATGTGTACAAAATAACACAATGGGCCTTACCAACAGTCATTTAAACGGCGACTCTACATTTAGTGTAAGCTTTTAGACAACAAGTTCTATAGAAATAATGTCAGGAAAACTCACACTAAATTTAGAGTAGGTATTAAATTGACTATTGGTAAGGCACAATGTATTAAGCACATGATACTTTCTAAGAAATACTGAAATGTGATTTTAATTATACAAAAATGAAAATTTTTTTGAACTAGCTGTACAATATATGACGTTAAAATACCCAAATGTGACCTTAAAAATTAAAAAAAAACAGAATTTCCTTAACCCTAGAAGATAATCATATTTTGAAGTACGTAAAAGATAATCATGCGTTAAATTGACGCATGAGTTTTAACTAGCTTCAATGTCAAGCCTTATTTATTGATTTGAGTAAACCAAATATTTTTATATATATATACACATAGATACAATAATAAATATCACAATTCATGTGTTTATATTTATTTATTCATTACGAAAAAAAAAAAAAAACTTCAAACCTCTTCTATAAGTAACAAAAATAATTCGTACACGCGTGCGTAAATTTGACGCAGATTATCTTTCTAGGGTTAAACAAGCTGTAAAAAATATCATTAAATTCTTACTTAGACAAACTAAAGTTATTTTACTTATAAATTTTTTTGCTAAATATTCTTATAAACATGTCAAAAAATTTAATGATGCTACCTGAGAAAAACCTAAATATGATTTTAAAAGATTTTTAAATAAAAGCCTTTCTTAAACTAGCAGTAAAAAATAACTCGATGTTTTAAGCACATGATACTTTCTTCAAATAACTGAAATATGATTCTAATAATACTTAAAATACAACGACTTGTTGTTGTTGCCTTCTTAAAAAATACTTACTTGATCTACAGCTCGCAATTTAATTCATGTTATAATTTAATAGATCATTAAACTCATTAACTAACTATGGCGGAGCACGGTTTAGTTTAATGTCAAATTAATTAAATAATCTAATAATTGATCGATTTCGGTCAAAGTCATGTGTAATTGAACATTTGGTTGTGAAAATAGACACCTTTCGAAGCAAAAAAAACTCGTTTCATTTCTATGGTGCATTTCGACAAATTGTCGAACACCAATGTATATTGAAATAAATAAAGAAGCAACTAGAACAGATGGCAACCTTGGTGGAGTTGATGGCTGTGATCTATTAATAGCCTACTGCTTTGAAATGTCATATGATTAGCAGCCATACAATTCAAAAGAATGAATTCCAAAATCTGCTCATTTATATACTAATTTAAACAGTGAGTCATCACAGCTTAATCACTCAAGACTACTGAAGAGAAAATGTAGCGATTTCCGAAACAGACTGTCTAGTCAGCTAAGTGATTGACTCTATACAGAGTTGTTGTTGTTGCCTTTTAAAAAAAAAAATTTACTTGATCTAAAGCTCGCAATTTAATTCATAAAATAAAAAATATTTTTAACAAGCTGTACAAAATATAAAATATTAAAAAAATAAAAAAATATTAACCTTTCTTGAACTTACTGTACAAAATATTACAAAATACTTAAAAAGCTTTAACTTAAAAAACTAAAATTTGACCTTAAAAAATTAAAAAAACTTCCTTAACCCTCATTGGTCCCCTGCATGAATAAAATAAAAACGGTTTAGCGGAATGACCTTGTATTTTGCAAAGAAGAATTATTTTGCCTGAACAACAATAAAACCCTGTTTTTGAATTTGTACCCTTACTGTATTTGCCTGTGCAGTTATAGTTACGAATCGGTCCCTGTGTATGTGCGCGCATACATATAAGCAGGTACCTGGAATTGCCGCTTATTTTTGTGTGTGGATTTATAGCACGCTCTTATTTTTTCGTTTTATGAAATTCAGAAATTCAGAAAATAAATATTTTTCAAAAAATAAGAAAATTGAATATTCATCGCAACCATTTGAAATAAATCGAAGAAATTCATTTCGACGTGCAGAAAATTTCACTTCAGGTAAAAACTTACCCTCTTTGTTATGGGCTCATGTTCATTATATGAGCTGTTCAGAGCACAAGTGGCGTAAGTCCATTTTTGGTAGTTTTGAGAAAATTGAACATTTAGAAAAATTCTTATAATAAATTCCAAATATAAAGAACTCAGTTTTGCTTATAAGTTAGGTCAAGAGCATAAATGTAGCTATCCATATCGTACAAAATAAACTAAATAGTACACAAAAATGATGCAGAATATTGCATATTAGTAGAAACATGTGGACTTGCGCCACTGAAAATTTTTTTAAATTTCTCGTTTCCGCTGTAGAAATCTAATAGAAGATATTTTTCAAGAATTTTTTGATAAGGAATGGCCGCATTTTTACCTAGAAGTTGGACAAAACCACCCCTTAGCGATTATCTGCATTATTAAGGGAGATATAAAATGAATGGACTTACGCCACTTGTGTCTGAACATTTTTTAAAATTCCTCCTTTCCGCTGTAAAAATGTAATGGACAATATTTTTAAGAATTTTTTGATGTGAAGTGGCAGCATTTTTACCTACAAGTCGGACAAAACCACCCCTTAGCGATTATCTCTGAATGGACTTACGCCACATGTCCTCTGAAATTTTTTTAAAATTTCTCCTTTCCGCTGTAAAAATGTAATGGACAATATTTTTAAGAATTTTTTGATGAGGAATGACATAATTTTTACATAGAAATTGGACAAAACTACCCATTAGCGATTATCTTCATTATTAAGGGAGATATAAAATGAATGGACTTACGCCACTTGTCCTCTGAAAATTCTTTAAAATTTCTCCTTTCCGCTGTAAAAATATAATAGACAATATTTTTAAGAATTTTTTGGTAAGGATTGACTAAATTTAGTTTCAGAAGTGCGATTTTAGCATCCGTTTGTGATTTTTTGAATAATTGAGGAGGCCAGAATGCATTTATTCTTATGAAAGTTTCACAGTTGAAATTAAACACAGTTGTTTCTATTTAGTAGGGTTGTAATAATATGCTATATTTATTAATATATTCAAAAATGTAATAAAAAATTATTGCAAATATAAGTTATCATCGTTATCGTTATCTCTTTTTTATCGGTGTCGTTATTTGGAGCATTGGTAAATTTTCGAAAAGGTTTATATCAAAACGCCCTTTATAATGAAAACAATCGCTAAGGGATGGTTTTGTCCCACTTCTATGTAAAAATACTGTCATTCCTTATCAAAAAATTCTTAAAAATATTTTCCATTACATTTTTACAGCGGAAAGGAAGAATTTTACAGAATTTTCAGAGGACAAGTGGCGTAAGTCCATTCATTTTATATCTCCCTTTATAATGAAGATAATCGCTAATGGGTAGTTTTGTCCAATTTCTATGTAAAATTTATGTTATTCCTCATCAAAAAATTCTTAAAAATATTGTCCATTACATTTTTACAGCGAAAAGGAGAAATTTTTAAAAATTTTCAGAAGACAAGTGGCGTAAGTCCATTCATTTTATATCTTTCTTAATAATGAAGATAATCGCTAATGGGTAGTTTTGTCCAATTTCTATGTAAAAATGCTGTCATTCCTCATGAAAAAATTCTTAAAAATATTTTCCATTGCATGCTTACAGCGGAAAGGAGAAATTTTACAAAATTTTCAGAGGATAAGTGGCGTAAGTCCATTCATTTTATATCTCCCTTAATAATGAAAATAATCGCTAAGGGTAGTTTTGTTCAACTTCTAAGCAAAAATGCTGCCATTCCTCATCAAAAAATTCTTGAAAAATCTCCTTTTAGATTCCTACAGCGGAAACGAGAAATTTAAAATAATTTTCAGTGGCGCAAATCCAAATGTTTTTACTAATATGCAATATTCTGCATTATTTTGGTTTATTATTTAGTTTATATTTTACGATATGGATAGCTCCAATTATGCTCTTGACCAAGCAATTTATCTTAAGAATTTTTCTAAATGTTCGATTTTCTCAAAACTACCAAAAATGGACTAACGCCACTTGTGCCACTTGTGCTCTGAAAAAATAATTGTATTGGTCAGAGCAAAAACAAGGTGTTGCATTTTATTCAGAGATTATGTAAGCTAGGAGTTTCTAGCCCGTACTCATAAATAGGGTACATTTTTCTCTTCACTTCTACGTACTTAACTCAATTTCCCTAAAAAATGGACTTACGCCATTTGTGCTCTGAACAGCTCATATGTTTAATTTTTGTTATAATTTAGGTCCAAAAGCATTAGCAGCTGCAACTATAGTTGATGTTTCGTTTGCATTTCACATGTTCCTTGAACCGGTTGAGAATATTATTTTGAACATGACGAATTTATATGGCGTGCGAAAGTACAAAGACGATTGGGAAAACATTGATTTGGACACTCTGCACGCGTACTTTGGATTGTTGCTGCTTTCTGGTGTGTATCGGTCATACGGTGAATGTGTCACTAAACTGTGGAATGACGAAACTGGTCGGCCAATATTTAGAGCAACAATGTCTTTGAAAATGTTCAAGCGTATCCATGGTTGCATTCGATTTGATGACCGCGAACAACGTATGGCCAACACTGCATCTACAAGTACTTCTGTACGTGACAAATTGGCACCGATTCGAAATGTATACGATAAATGGAATCATAATTTGAAAGTTGTATACACACCAGGAAAAAACATTACCGTAGATGAACAGTTAGTTCCGTATCGTGGGCGATGTCCGTTTCGTCAGTATATTCCATCCAAGCCGGCGAAATGCTGTAAGCTGGTATGCATACAAAACACAAATTTATGTTGGTCGGAATCGTAATGCCACTCCGGAACGTAATCTCGGACGGCGTGTTGTTTTGGATTTGGTGAAAGGACTTTCTGATATAAATGTAACGTGTGACAACTTTTTCACTTCGTATGAATTGGCAGAAGATTTACATAAGAATCGCATGACTATTTTGGGAACAATAAGGAAAAATAGGACTGAAATTCCTTCAGTTCTACTCGACATGCGTCAAAAGCCAATTTATCATACAGAAGTTGTATATGAACATAAATTGCAAGCAGTTATGTTGTCATATAATCCTTGCCGGTACCGATTTGTGACATTGCTCAGTACATACCACAATGTTGTCAGCATAAATGAGAATAGTGAAAAGAAGAAACCTAACATCATTGAAGACTACAACAAAACCAAGAGTGGAGTGGATACTACAGATCAAATGGTGGCTACGTACACATGCAAACGAAAAGTCAATCGGTGGCCAATGGCAGTATTTTGTAACATGCTTGATGTTAGTGCGTTGAATGCATTCGTAACGTTCATTGCATTGTTCCCGAATTGGAAAAATTCTAAAACGAACCATAATATTCGTCGTCGCCTTTTTATCGAGGAGCTTGGATTGAATCTCGTTGAAAAACAGATCACTAAAAGTAAAAAACAACCTCACAGTAATGATGCTTCCAGTGTTATTCAAAGAATTCGGGAGATTCGCCATTTACCAAGTACACCAAAACGAGGCCGATGCTACACATATAAAAAATACAAATAATTTTTTTTGCTACACGCTGTGAAAAATGTAGAAATTTCATTTGTGCTGAACATAGTTTGAATTTATGCGAAAAATGTACAAATAATTGACAAAAGTTAAAAATTCAATTTTTTTTTCTAATATATGTAATATTATAATTAATTTCATTCTAAATCTACCTTTATGAAGTGCAAATGTATTAATAAGATAGTAAACAATGTAATAAACATAAAAAATCACAAAACATAAATGGTTGTTAATTTTTTTTAGCTTTTTTACAATTAAAAATATATGTGTATGCGCACGCATACAATGGGACCGATTAGATGTATTTCTCGAGGAACCGATGAGGGTTAAAGCAAAATTCGATAGGTATAAAATAAATTAAGGTCAAATTTTGGCACTCGATTTGATTTGAGTTCTAGATGGTTTAAGGGAAAAATATTGTGCCACATCCTCTTTTACCGCTTACAAACCAACAAAAATGCTATATTTTGGACGGTTTTGGTTGTATTAGACTAAAATTTGGTAAATTAGTTTATATAGTTACGTTCGGCAATTATACACTCATACCTCTTAATACGGCCCTTCTTTTTACGGCATTTCGCTATAACGGCCTGTTTTAATTGTGGCACTCCCTCCCTTTACGGCGCACATTACCTCGTTATACGGCCAAAAAAAAAAATCGGGATTCACCGTTTTTCAACGAAGTGTGAGAGGCAAAAAAATCATACACATACCAAAAAAAAAAAATCGGTGATTCACCGTTTTTCAACGAAGAGTGAGAGGCAAAAAAATCTTACACATGCAATCGTTGTTTTCTATGCAAGTGCGTGTGTTGCTGCATCAGTCTGTTATTTGTGGTGATTGTGAGTAGACGTACTTTTCTAGTTTCTGAATAATAATTGAAAGGTTTGTGAATAAGTGTATGTTATTGAAACAAAATTAGGTGGAAATGGCCGCCAAACGTACTTTAAATTTGGAACTGGAAAAGTCTAAAAAAAGCACGAAAAGCAGTCACTTTAGAAACTAAGCTCAATGTTTTGCGTCGTTTAGAAAATGGTGAAAAGATTACGAACATAACAAAGGCTTTGGGATTACCGAAGTCGACAGTTCAAACAATACGGGACAATAAACACAAAATAGAGTCATATTCTCAGTCGATTAAAACATCTCATTGTTCAAAACGGACCCGTGAAAGAAATAGCGTTATGGAGCAGATGGAAAGATCATTAGATTTGTGGATAGAGGATAATAACCAAAGAAATGTTCCTATGAGCCAGATCATCATAGGCTAAAAGTATCTTTGAATCTGTAATGAAGAAGAATTCCGATGAATCGTCACAAAATGGAACTTTTGTTGCAAGCAATGGTTGGTTTGAGAGGTTTAAGAAACGTCATAATTTGCATAACGTTAAACTAAGGGGAGAATCAGCAAGCGCCGACGCCGTTGCTGCAAAGAACTATCCAGAAGTTTTAAAGAATATAATTCGTGCTGGAGGATATAGTCCCGAACAGGTTTTTATTGTGGACGAGAAAAGAGATGAAAAATGTGCACCTGGTTACAAAGTGTCCAAGGAAAGACTAACATTGTTGCTTGGTAGTAATGCCGATGGCGACTTTAAACTGAAACCAATGCTGGTTTATGTTTCCGAAAATCCGAGGGCTTTCAAAGGATTAGACAAAATCCAGTTACCTGTTATATGGAAGTCCAATAAAAAAGCCTGGATGACTAAAAATCTTTTCGAGGATTGGTTCAAAAATAATTTTTGTACAGAAAAAAAAGCCTATTTACAAAGGAAAAATTTAAGCCACAAAGCCTTACTTTTAATGGATAACGCTCCAGGACACCCTGATAACCTATCTGAAATATGCGATGAAATACAAGTGGAGTATAATACTATATACCGAATACCGAAAAATACTACAGCTCTGATCCAGCTCATGGATCAAGGAGTCATTGCAAATTTCAAAGCCTTTTATTTACGCAAAACTTTGCAGCAAGTGATAAATAAAAGTGATGATAAATCTTCAATAAAAGAGGTGTAGAAAAATTATAAATGTTAAGAATGGCATTAAAAATATAAGCAAGTCTTGGAACGAAATACAATCAACAACACTAAACTGGGCTTGAAAAACAGTATATTGATTCCGTTACTACGATTTGTCAGAATATTTTAGATATAGCGGTGAATAATGGATTTGAAGATTTGGATGAAAGCGATATTTTTAATTTGCTTAATTCTGAGAGCAAACCCCTGACAGACGAAGAACTACTCCAGTTGGAGTCAGCCCATGAAATTGACGACACAGAAGAGTTGACACCTACTCAAAAGAAGTTAACTTCAAATGAATTAAATGAAGCGCTCATGTATTTCGAGCAGGAGACACGAATTCTTTTGCAGTCTGATCCCGACGAAGATCGAAGTGCTAATGTTATACGAAATATAGATAAGTCTATTTTTTGCTACACCCAACTACAAGAAGAAATGAAAAGAAACGCCAAACAGCAGACATTGGACAAATTTTTTTTAGCTGGTCCGTGAAAACATTTTCAGATATATATGAACACATATTTCGTATTTAAGATATGTTCACATATACATAGTTATATGTACATACATGAATTGCTGGATTTTTGTTTTTATTACATACTTTATTTAAATGTGTTATTTGGTTTTATTGTTTATTTATTTTTTTAAGACCACGATGTAAGTGCTCTATATTTACTCACTGAATTGGAATTAAACTTATTTTTCAAAAAATTAGAACCGATCTCTTACTGTTACTATGGGCTTGTATGAAATGAATTACGTCCTTATACAGCCACTTTTTTCGGAACGTATCTAGGCCGTATAACGAGGTATGAGTCTACTAAAAATGGTGAAAATTAAAAATGTTTTTCTTCGATTAGCATGAAAATTCGTAAATGGTAGTAAGGCGGTGGCAGGACAACGTCTGTCGGGGAATATCTTTATACATAAAATTCTTCTGTATATGGCTTTGTCACTGAACTCCTCCTAAACAGCTGGACCGATTTTGATGAAATTGGTGTGTGTGTGTGTGTGCGGCTGGGTCTGTAGATGATTTAAATCTAAGGTTTGACCCGGTAGGTTGCTGTTGTTGTTGTGGCAGTGTTTAAAGGGGTATTTGAGTGTATAACGAGTTGAGAGATTATCATGATTCTTTCACTACATCATTATTTTTTATGCAAACAAAATTAAAAAAATACAAAATAAATAAACATGAACAAAAAAATCTTAAATTTTTATGATAGTTAGGCTTGATTTTAAATTTTTAAATTTTTACGGTAGAAACTTTAAATAAACTCTACATTTATGCATATCATATGAAAAAACATTAAAATAGCCATTTTTGGTGTTGAATATTTTTTCAACAACAAATATTTTTACCAAAGTTTTTTGCAAAATAAAGAAATTAGTTAAGGTTGTTTTTGGAAACTTATAAAAATTAGAAGGGAAACGAAAATGAAAAAGATTGAAACACGATTGGATGGACAATTAATCAAAATTTTTAAAAAAAAATGCAATCCCTTCTAACATGACCGAGTTATTCACTTTCAAAGCCAGCATTTTCATTTTTGATTTATTTTTTTTTTCTATTTCACCAAAAAAAAAATTAGTACTAAAAGCTTTTTGTGCGTTTCAGCTACGAAAGAGAAGTCCTGAGTTGTGCATGTTTTTATATTTAAAAACTTGGTGTATATGTGATATGAGACCAAGTGGTGGTCACTACATACATAAATATTGACGCGCCTATTTTTACCGCCCCTTCTTTACACACAAAATCGATGGTGCAGTGTCTTTTAAGATCTCAGGAACGATAACATCTTATTTTTTTATTTTTATTTTATTTATTTATTTAATTAAATGTAAGCGCTTGCAAGAATAAACTTATAATTAAGCACCGATTACATATATGGCGATAATATCAACACAAAAATGAGACCACTAAAATTACAACATCTGTTATCAAGGTTTATATCTCAAGTAGTAAAAAAAAATAAAGTTGCCACACCCCCTTTAACCGCCCACAAAGTAATTGAAATGCTATATTTCAGACGACTTTTTCTGTTTTGGAAAAAAATTTGTAATTTAGTTCGTATGGTTACTCTCGACAACTCAGCTAAAAATGGGCGTGGTCGAACTTTTACTATGCCTACTAGGGTGGTCCTTATTTTAGAAATGGTTGAGCATCCGATTTTTTGTTCCTTAGCATCTCTGTAGATGGGTTGAGACGATTTTGACAATGCACAAAATATGAAAATTATACACTTTTATGTAAATATTTACACATATTTTAACTCAAGAATAAAAAAATTCTTCAAAGCAAAAAAAAAAATCTCCCGTGAATTAAAAAAACCACACTCAATTAAAAAATCCCATGAGAACTCCCATTTCCCACGGTAATTAATAATAACCACAAATGGGATTTTTCCCGCAAAGATGGCAACAGTGCCGCCAGGTAGAAATTCAAAAAATTATCTACTATATATGAGAAAAAAAAAGATAAAACAGCAATTCCACTTTGAACGTACCGGCCTTACGGAATGACCATCTCCGATTTGGGTGAAATTTTGCATGGAGCATCACTGAAAGAAAAAAAAAATTGTACTTAAAGGAACAAATGCTGGAAGTATTCTTGGCGGAGTTACAGGGTGCACAAGATTGACAAAAAAATCGGCAAAACGTTGAAAATCAATTTTTACTAGAATTCATTTCTCAAGTAAGTCCCTAATTTTTTTTTACAACAACAATAACACGCGCAACAACAATAACATTTCTCAAGTAAGTCCCTAATTTTTTTTACAACAACAATAACACGTGCCGCTCGGAGCTTGAAGTTAATACCGAGGCAATGTATCAGAATGAGCATTAGGGCTTATTGAATCACAATTTTTTCGAATTTCACATTCTAAGGGGTCTCAAAAGTTGCATGGGGTGGTCAAGATCTTCAAAATAGGTCAAAAAATAGGTAATAAAGGATGTCTTTCCCTCCCGCAATAACAAAGTTGTTTTTGGGAAAACAGTAAAAAATAACGATCCCAAAATGCTTTGTTTTTTTTAAGAAAAACTACATATGTCTCAAAGCAAAAGTATATATAGACTTTCACTAGCAATATTTTGTCAAACGAAATGCCACTTTGGATTTTTATTCACAGTATCCTGTGGGAAGGATATTCGAATCTAAAGTACACTCGAGATAGCACAGTATTTAACTACTTTACCGCAAGGGATAGAATCCCCAACCGCGAACAATTAAAAAAAAATATTTTTACATTAAAGTGCGTTTAATTACCTCTCCAACGGTTTTTGAAACTTAACATTCGCTTTAGAAGTGATTGAGAAATGAATTCTAGTAAAAATTGATTTTCAACGTTTTGCCGATTTTTTTGTCAATCTTGTGCACCCTGTAACTCCGCCAAGAATACTTCCAGCATTTGTTCCTTTAAGTAAAATTTTTTTTTCTTTCAGTGGTGCTCCATGCAAAATTTCACCCAAATCGGAGATGGTCATTCCGTAAGGCCGGTACGTTCAAAGTGGAATTGCTGTTTTATCTTTTTTTTTCTCATATATAGTAGATAATTTTTTGAATTTCTACCTGGCGGCACTGTTGCCATCTTTGCGGGAAAAATTCCATTTGTGGTTATTATTAATTTCCGTGGGAAATGGGAGTTCTCATGGGATTTTTTAATTGAGTGTGGTTTTTTTAATTCACGGGAGATTTTTTTTTTTGCTTTGAAGAATTTTTTTATTCTTGAGTTAAAATATGTGTAAATATTTACATAAAAGTGTATAATTTTCATATTTTGTGCATTGTCAAAATCGTCTCAACCCATCTACAGAGGTGGACAAAATTATTCACACAGCACCCATTTTTTAATTTAATTTGGTATACATTAAAAATAGATTAATGTTTTCGAAAATCTTATTCTAGAAAAAAGTTATGTCTTTATTGTTTATTTAAAAATAACAAAAAGTAAACAGAATTGTTTTCCATTAAATAAAAAATAACATTTAACATAAGCATCTTCAGATTTTAAAGGGTCAAAATTATTCACACATTCCACTTTCACCAAAAAATATTAGGTTCAGTAAAATATTAATATATAGTTGGCATGGCTTCCTGTTTAATAACTTTGTTTAATCTATTTTGAATGGAGTGAGTCATACTTTCATCCAAAATCTTCCATTCCTATTGGAGTACTTGTTTTAGTTGGGCTTTGCTGGTTATGTTAATTTTAGCTACACGCCCCTCGACTTCATCCCTCAAATTTTCGTTGGGTTCAAGTTTGGTAATTTTGGTGGTGTTGGAAGAATGCGAAACGATTAATGTATGATTCACACACGCACGTCGTGGTCAGTATGCTTGAGACCATTATCTTGTTGGAAATAAAAGATGTTAACAAGGCTCAGGTTCCTCGCACATTTTACAAAATTTTCTTTTAAAATATTGAGGTAAGCCGGTTTGTCCATAATACCGTCAATAAGTTCAAGATTCCCCAAACCTGCCGTTAGCATAAGCCCCTTACCAATGATTCCCCCACCACCATGTTCCACTGTACCAATTGTATTACTTTTTTGAGGTCAGTGTTGGGTTTTCACCAGGCTCGAATCCTTTCATCTGATTGAAAGAAGTTAAACTTAATCTCGTCGCTAAAGAGTACGTAGCTCCAGATATCAAGTTGCCTATCTTTATATACCTTTGCGAAATCCAGTCTCTTTTTCTTATTGGCTTTGCTGATAACAGGTTTTTCCTGCCACTCGCGAACAATAACCGGCACCTTTTTTGGCCCTCTGAACCGTTTTCGGATGAATTACTTTATAAATTTCTTCTTGAACTTCTGCTGCAACCAGTGTTGAAATAATTTTTGTTTTTTTTGTTGCTTTTTTACAAAATAAACTCAGTTTAAGTTTTGAAAAACATGCTTTGTGTGAATAATTTTGTCCCTATTCACGTATGACTTGTTTTACATTTTATTTAATTTTCTTGTACATAAACATGTTTTTGTAAATATATTATTGTATTTAGATATGTAATGAAACAACAAATTTTTTGTATTAACATAAAATTATAGTAATGTTTAACGATTGGAAGATACAAAGTGGGAAATTTTATCATGGAATATGTGTGAATAATTTTGTCCGCCTCTGTATATGTTACTTTGATTTGGTGGGAAGTTCTTTCACTCTTTAAGCAAGCATTGGGAAAATATGTTTCAGTGAATTTTATTCTTTTTTTATCAATATGCAAAATTGATATATCTTAAAATTGATTTGTGATTGGCCCTTAGTACGAGTTGCTTTTGACGTAATCTTCACTGGTTATCGAACAACGAGTATCGAACGTCAAACCCTGTCGAAATATTCGTTGTTCATCGAATTCTCAGTCGAATAGAAGTTTGCTTTTGATGCGGTGCGTGCTGAGCAATAATTGTTAAAAAGATAACAATTGTGATTGTGTTTTGCTTTTTAAAGACTAGAAACTATATTGAACAAATATTTTTAATTGAATATTATTACTAAAAGACTAATTAAAACACAGACGACGAAATATACTAGTTGTTTTTTTGAATTTTTTGTTTTATTTTTGACAATTTGTTATGTCAGTTTTATTAACTGTGGTAAGTTTTAATAGAAGAAAGATTTTTAACTGGTATGCCAAGCCAACAGCCTCAGGAAGAATGATGAATTTCTTATCCACGCAACCAACTTCACAAAAATTTAACATGGCAAATAATTTCATCAGTAAAGTACTCGCTCTTAGCGATACTCAATATAAAAATAGTAACATAAACAAAATAAGAACTATACTCAAATCTTACAATTTCCCAACCAAAGTAATCAGCAATCTAATAAACAAAAATTTAAACCAAGACTATAATAAAAATAATAAACAAATTTTGGAACAATCTGGCAACCCTATCAAATTTTTCGGCATAACGTATATTCCTAACTTAACGAACAGCAAGAACCTGCACAAAACAATAAAACAAAAAGACATAAAATTCGCTCACAAGCCGAACAAAACTCTTCACAACCAGTGTGACCAGAAGATTTTTAAAAAAATATGCTTTGTGTTAAAAAAATAATATGCTAAATATTCCACTTTGAATTTTTATATTCCACAAAAATATTCCACTTTCAATTTCAAAGATATATATCTAAATATGCATATAAAAGCAGCACAGAAGCAAGCTTAAAAACATTTATTTGATTACTATCACACTTAAATTTATAAAATATAAGTTAATGTTAAATAAATTATAATGATAAGACGTAAACAAAGCATATATCAGTTGATTTGTACTTTACAAAAGTCTTTTCAAGAATTATATTCTCTTAAAAATAGTCAAATATTTTTCTCACAGAGAAAACTTAATTTTTAAGTCAGAAACATATAGGTGTATTACATATTGTCACCTAAAATATAAAAACCCCAACAAAATTTTTAATTTTTTGTAGGAGAAGCCAAAAACGTTTTTAAATGGGACATATTTTAGATTTAAAAGCCGTTTTTTGGTCAAATACCTAAAAATAACTACTTAATAAACGAAATTATGAAGAAATTATCACTTTACAATCTACTATATGTGCTATTTTAAAACGTTTTTGACTTCTCCTATAAAAAATTATGAACGTTATTATGGTTTTTTGAATATTAAGTAACGATATAAAATATACAAAATTAAAATTCAGGCACATCTTCGAGATTAATACTTAAATTGTTGCTTGTATTATTATCATAGAAGTTCGCATTTCTAAATTTTTTTTATTAAGCTATCTGGTATTTAATAGGTATTGCAACACTTTTTTTAAACATGTAGCCATATTTTTACATTCAACAAATTATTTAAGAGTTTTTATTGCATTCTATTTCAATTTTTCGTTTTAATAAGATTCATACAACTAAAAAATTGATAAATCTTCTTCAGATTCCCAACTTTGATCAAGAACTTTTTTCTAATTTGTTGCTTTGAATCCAGTTTCAAAAATATTTCAAAGAAATAAATATAGTTTGCAATAATAGGGATATTCACGATGTGGTGCATTTGTGATAAATTTTTGCAAAATTTACAATACTTACAACTTTGTGAACGAACCTTCAGTAAAGTACATATTGTATTTTTAAAATCAGCTGATTTTGGTAAGAAATTCTGTTTGGAAATATTAATTTAAATCATCATTTAACTAAAGGAAATCATACAAAAATTGAAATGAAAGAATAAATTATATTAATTTTTATTAAATAAACTCGCAGCGTAGCCGGCCGGTAGCTTGCTATATGCTGAGTAGTAATGCTTGTACAATCATCTGATCTAATACGCAACGAAATTTACACAGAATACAATAGTGTTCCATCGTTGCATTTTTTCCACAGGGTTGTATTTTGAAAACTGTGCATTTTGTTTTTGTTATATTACAAAATTTACTGCAAATATAAAATTTATCAAAAATACACAATACAAAGGGAAATACAACACATCGTGAATACCCCTTATGTTGTCTTAAGTATATTACTTACTGCTGTAACATAATCCATAAAAAATCCAACCAAACAAACATATAAGCAAATTTACTTCATTTTTTAAGCTGCGTGAAGTTATTAAATGAATTGCAATAAAATTGACAATGAAGAAGTTAACCACAAAACGAATTCCTTATATTGCGTTTCACAAGGTGGTTCAGAGCAGAGAACAGCTTGAGTGCATTCAAATGGCGTTTCGATTGTTTCGTCAATAAACGAGCACCGAATGTGCTTCCTGCATTTAAATTAATGCGCAAATGCATGTACCAATCGCTGTTGATACGAATGCTTAGAGTGTGAGCGCTAGCGATTACGAACGTCTGCGACACAAGAATGTCAAACAAGGCAAGACATGAGGAACAATCGCCAAAAGCAAGGAAAATCTATGCTTTTATGCTCATTCGCACAAAGGAAAAATATTAGTTGCAGTGTTGCATTTTTTTTATTCTGCTAATGTTGTTACCAGACACAAAAAATTGCAATATTATAAAATAAGATTTTAATTAGAGTTATTGCACAAGTTGGCGAAAAAATATGTCAACAATCAACTTCTGTGCTAATTCGACTGCGAGGATAGCAAGATTCGAATACGATTAATATGAAAATTACTTTTATTAATATAGCCAATGGTATAAAAAAATTTGTTTGAAGCCATGACATTTGATTGGAAAGAGATATTGGGGTTATTTTTTCATGTAAATTATTTTTAAGACATTAAATATAAAAATAACATTTTGGTATAAATTTTGCCCAAAAAAATCAGTTTAACAATTTTTGCCAAAACTGGAAGATTTTTTGCAAAAGAATGCATATAAAGAATGTCATATAAAAGGTAGTCAGGAATTTTATATAATAGTACCCCAAATATTTCGGCTGTAGCGATAGCCATCCGTGAGCTGGAATGGTTTAAAATCACCTCTAAAAATCAAATTTTTTGTAATAATATTGGCTGGTGTGGTAGTTTCAAAAATATAAACGGTAAGAAATAATAGTTATGAAAAAGTTCTTCCAATCAGCATCAACAAGCATTCTGTTTTTGCATTCAGATTAATGAAAATGATGTTTTCCGTGCATTTATTAATTATTTAATTACTTATTAATTATTTTTAATTACATATAAAAAAACATAATTATTTCAAATGCTATTTTCATTTTCAAGATATCGTTGGGAAGGTTTTGAGTGGCTGCAATTGATGACAATTGATTAGTTTAAGTTGATTCCTGGTCAGAATTCCATGTATTGATATATATTAAAGCTAAAATATAAATTATAAAATAAGCACATACTGAAAAATATTGTAAGAAATTACAAAACAAAATACAACTTATGAAGATATTTTCATTTTAAAAGTTTTGTATAAATCACATGAATTAAATTGCAAGCTTTAGATCAAGTAAGTTATGCATTAATATTTTGAAATAAAATATATCAAAAATATGAATGAAAAAAAGCATTATCTTTTATCCGATTGCATATATTTCAATTGTTGATGCAGATAGGATGAGTTTTTTCCGCCATATAATTTCTGGCAGTTTATTTCTTAAAACTATTACACCAACCAATATTTTGACAAAAAACGTTATTTTTAGAGGCTATTTCAAACCATTCCATCACACGAGTGACTATCACTAGAATCGAAATATTTGAGTAATCTTCATAAATGCTATTGCAACCAAAGATTATTTTGAAGAACTGACACAAACAACTTAACTTTCAGCCTTTAATATTCATCGCACAAAGATAAAATATATAATAAAATATAATGAGTTATGTGGCGAATGAAACGAATATTTTATTAAATATTCTTATAAAATATTTAATATAATTTTTTTTTACAAGATATTTATATTGTATCTAAAATGTTGTTTTATTATTTCTTAATATGTACTAAAAAATATTTTTATTATAGAAACAATAAAACAGTTGCATATCATAGAAAAAAATATATTAATAACCAGGGCTCGTACTTTTATGACCTAAAAACTGACATAAGTGACATAAAAAACGCAAACAATTACATAAAAAAATGAAGAAAAAAAGCCTTAAAATAAAACATTACTAAACATGTACTGCTGTAAGAAACTTAAGTAAGTGTGCAGAATAAAGTTTCTATTAGTTTAAGGACGGTGATGTGAAAAATCTGACTAAACTAACGTGTACGTGTGATTCCACAAGTAGTGTGGATTACACCTAGTAGCACTACATTCAAAATTATTCTTAGCATAGAATTAGTGAATGAAATTAATAAAAAACTATTTATAACTAAAAAAAAGGTTTAACTAATTTCGAATTTAAAAATTTTTAAGATTTATACACTTGAGTAGTTATAATTGGAACTTTCATTTACGGATGTTTTTATAGGTTAGTAATCAAGGGTTAAGCAAACTCTTTTATATATTAAACTAATTTTTGTTTTCAGTTTTACTATAACTTTTATTAAACATAACCGATTTTAATTTAAATGTAACATAATTTTAAATTGTCCATATTCGCTGCTTTTGATAAATATCACAGACATCTATAATTTTGTTCATATCATATTCTATGCCTTTCTTGGACTTTTCTAAACATATTCTGGCACCAAGTTCTTGTAGAAATTGCGCAGTTCTTACACCCGAAATTAGAGGTATTTCATTAAATGAATCAAAATTAAAGACTAAAGTGTTTTTATCAGTTCGACTACACCACATAACCTAAAATTTTAGCCATTCTTTGACAAGTTAACAGTTGTACAAAATTTGTTTTATTAATAAATACCTGCTCGTTTTAAAAAACTCCATACATTTGGGTTGAATACACATTTTTCTGGGCTTTTTCTATAAAATTGTTTAATAAAACTTTGCAGCACACGTCGCTTCTTTACAACAGTTGCCAGAAGGATCTCTTTCTAGCTTACACAACTTAGCTCAGCTCGTGACATTTGCTAAACCTGCACTTTCTCACATTCATAAAAAAAAACAAATTAATGACAAGTTTGTGTTGGTTTTCATCAAACATTTTTTAATTGTGTTGGAGCTTTGGTAACGCTTGTCTTGAAGGGATAAAGAATGTTCATTGAAAGCAAAACATTGCTGTTATTTAACCGACAAACTTTCAATAATAGTTTGTTTACTAATTTAGGTCGCTTTCAAGATTAACTTTCATGTAAATTTTAGCTCAGGTTACTTTAAAAATGTACTGTCATAAAACTTGCTACTGATTGCTCCACAGTAGAGAAAAGAAAACAATAAACTAAAAGGAACAAACAGCACAAAGAAGAACGCGCTGCTAGAGAAGGTCAGAGAAGTATGGAAACAACAAAAATTAATGCAGCAGCTGACACTCGAGCTTTAAGCGAAGCATCCGAATGATCTCGTGGTCTGGAGGCTGCCTTTGCATCAATTCGCAATCGTGACAAAGTGTGCTTTGCAGCAATCGTTGTTTACGAACTCGAGCGGTATATATGCATTTTTTTCTTGTGTGCGATTACGGCTGACGACGATTGTTACTCGAGTGGCAAAAACTGACGAATGGTCTCATGCAAATCTCTGGTTCAGAGATGAAAAAATATAAAATATCGATAGCCACAAATAACCATTTAGTATTCAAATAGACATTTTTTATTAGAATTTTTGTTAATTTCCACTTTTTATGCTGCATATTTTTATATATAAAAAAAATGTGCTTCCCGAAGGTAAAATATGCCAAAGTGGAATATAATATTCCACTCTGGTCACACTGTTCACAACATATTTACTAACACGAAGTCACGAATAGACAAAGAACAACAACATAATGTCTTTATGAAATAAAATGCAATGGAAAAGAGGGAGAAAAATGCGATCTCGTATACATTGGAACGACAAAAAGATCACTTGGGGTAAGAATCAACGAACACAAAGCAGATATTAGGAGAGAAAAACAGACAACAGGATTATCACAACACTTTATGGAAAGTGAACACCAAGCAGATTTTGACAAAGTTAAAATTGTAGACAGAGAACAAAGAGAAACAAGACGCTACATATTGGAAAGTTTACGAATACAAGAAAAGTCAACAAAAACAAGGAACCATCAAGAAGACAAAGACAACATCTGTTCCAGCTACATGGTTATTTTAGAACAAAATCAGCTGTAATATATGTTTATTTTATTGCTTAGTAACCCTCCTAATAGTTCAGTTTAATTGTTTGTGCCAAATGTTTGAATTAAGTTCGATTTGTTATGTGTCATATTACTAAAATAATGCTAAATTAAATGTGAGTTTCTTGTTAAATATTTAATTGTTAGAAAAATTGAAAATATACTATGTATTCTTGTGTTTACAGTATTTAATAAAATATATAATCCCCTGAAGAAGAAGGAAAGAAACCTTCGAAACGTTGGGAAAATTAAATATTATTAAAGTTTTTAAATTTAATGAATATTTAAAAAAATCAAATTGACCAAAAGAGCCCAAGCACAAAATATATACGCAGAAATTTTTTGTGTTTTTTTTTATACAAATGGGATTTATCGTAGTTCTTTTAAATACAAATGCGATTTTTCGTGTTTTTTTTTATTTGCGTGGGATTTTCGTGGTTATTTTGAATGTCCGTGGGATTTTTGTGTTTTTTTTTGTAATTGCGATGGGATTTTTTTTTATTGTGGGAAAAAGGTTTTTTTTCGTGGCAATTTGAGGTCGCAACCGTGCCTGGCGCCACGTGTTAATAAAGTCCAATTTCTTTGAAACTTTTTTTTTATGCGTTTTTTATATATAGGAACAAAATAAAAGGGCGCTCAAGAAAAACAAACGAAATTTCTGTTTCTCCATACAAATACGGACTAATGCCTACTTTTCAGAAAGCATTATAAATTCCTAGTTTTGCATATTTTATAACGGAACTTGGTGTATATGTGCTATAAGACCCAGTAGTGGTCACTATATAATTAAATGTTGCTACGCCTACTTTTATCGCCCTTCTATGTATACACAATCGTTCATGCTGTGTCTCTTAACATCTCAGGAACGGAAACATCTTGGGCCACCAAATATGCAATATGCAATGTTACTAAGGTTAATATCTCGGTTAATAAAAAATAGCCACACCCCCTTTTACCACCCGTAATAGAATAAAAATGCGTTATTAAAACGGTTTTGATAGTCACGAATTGAAGCTTCAAAAAGAAACGTGTCGCATGTGTGGCTCGAATGGCACGTTGTTTGGACACTTCCACACTTTTAAAAAATTCACAAAATGAAAATGATCACAAAGAAATTAGTTGAATTAGAGCAGTACAACGTCTGTCGGGCCCGCTATTATTAAACGAAACAGGTCTGTTTTTACATAAGATTAAATAATGCGAATAAGTAAATAACTAATTAGTCTAGGTTCTTCGATGTTTTATGTGCAGAGTCACTTGCCGATCAAACTTAAAAATAAGTTAGATTACATTGAATAATTAATAAATAGTATGTATATACTTAATAGAACTTGTAGATACTTTTGCGGAAAATGCTTTAATATTGTTTTAATTCAATTTGCAACGTTCAGGAGTATAGTCGACAGTATAATATATTTATTAACATATAATATAAACCTACAACTTTAGTGAAAATGTTGACAGAATTTTATAAGGATTGTGAAATTTTTATAACTGGTGGTTCCGGTGAGATTTTGTTTGCGGGATATATGCACTTTGAGCAGCATTATTAAAAATAATAACTTTAATAATTATAATATCTTACTATTATAATTTAATTACTATTACTATTTATTAAACTATTATAACTTATTCGCATTTCCGCTCAAGGCGTGGTTGGCAAGGCAGCTATTGAGAAATTATTGCGTTCTTGTGATGTGAAAAAAATCTACATACTTTTGCGCTGTAAAAAGGACGACAGTGTTGAGGAACGTTTGGAAAAAATCAAGAGCGCAAAAGTTTGTCAAAAACAAACCGAATATCGGGATAACTTTTTAACAACGTATTTTGTTTTTTTTTTTTAGATATTTCGTTTGCTAAAAACTGAAAAACCGAATGAACTCAGTAAATTAGTGGCCATACCTGGTGATGCAGTGTTACCTAATCTGGGCATTACACCACATTACGCGAAGATATTGGAAAACGTGTCAATTTTCTTTCATTGTGCGGCAACGGTGCGTTTCAATGAGGCGCTGAGAATAGCCATGAAGTTGAATGTGGGCGGCACTTGGGAGGCCTTGAAGTTTGCTGAGACGCTTAAAAATCTGAAGATCTACGTGCATGTCTCAACTTTCTTCAGTAATCCATACTTGGAATATGTAGAATCCAAGGTAAGAGCAAGGAGATAGATTGTGTTTTAGATTTTAGTATTTTTTTTTATTTTTTTTTTAAAGATCAGAGAACCAAGGCAAGCGCCTTATACAAACAAGGTTTGGTCTTTGACCTGAAAGGAAAGTCAGAGATTTATTTAGAGGAATTGATTGGAACCATACGTGAATTATTGATTAGGCAAAAAAACAGTGAAGCTTTTAACCGAGGCTAGTGTTATGCCTTAATCTCGGCAAGCATTTCCAACCCTTAGTTGTTCCTGTCCTTTAATTCCACATTTTCCATAATTTTTGTGTGGATTTTTTTAGTTTTCCATAATTCTTAAATGTAGGAAAGAACAAAGAAAATGAAAAGAACCATGTATCGAACCTGGGACCTCTGGGTTGATAGCCTAGCGCACTCTCCACTAAACTGCAACGGCCATTTTGAGTGAAATGGTAGTATTGGATCAATCGGATGGTTAACTTTTGTACTAAATTTCAAAACTTTGTACTATAATATCTTTTATATCGTAACTTTGTACATTTACAATATTTTTATAACTGAGATAATTCCAGGCGAAATACTTTATAATTAATAATTAAATAATAATTGGGCGAATTTCAATAGACTTTCAAGAGTTTTTTTTATTGTATTTAAATCGAATCAAAGTTTCCTCAAACAATTATTTTCTACAAATCAAATTCCCTACAAGTCAAATCTGCCTTTAAATTGAATACCATCGTCAGAAATCGTAGAATAGTATCTTTTTTGCCATCCAGGATACTGCAAAGTACTGAACTCTTGTACTCTCATTTTTAAAGAGGAAACAAATAACATAGGTTTGAAGGCTATAAATTCGTGCCCTAAAATTTGATTTTAATTTTCCAATATGACATTCAACACTTAGTCTCTACAAGGAATTTTCAAAAACGTTTTTGCCGGTTATTGGGCTACACAAAAAGAGGCTACTGACATATGTTTTTAAGAATTTGCATAACTTTGGCTATCGTGTCTTGAGCTTTCAACGCAATCAAAAATGTCATATCACAAGACGTGAAACAGATTTGAAAAGTATCAGATGCAGGCTTGAAACAATAAACAACGAATACAATACTTTGGTCCACATCAATATAGCTTTCTAAATTACATCTAAAACCTTCCTAAATTTAAACATTGAAAATTTGTTTTGAAAAAAAAAATCTTATATAGAATATAGATACACTAGAATATTGTATTATTATTAATGAAATTGAAAAATGAATACTGTAATTACTTATTGTCAGTTAGCCTCTATAAAGCCTTTAAGGCGTTGAGGCAAATTAACCCTTTGAGTTGGGAATTAATACTCGTATTGTGAATAATTATTTATTAGTGCTTTTTAGTGAATTAGCGTCCGAAAAACTTAAAAATCACGCTAAAAAAATCTCTCCGGCAGCTCCTTGAACTCAAGCGTAATTTTTATAAAAAAGATTATAAAAAAGATTTTATAAATATAGTAAAAACAATTGTATTTAATATATTTATGTATAATAAGAAAATGCAGAACAATAAAAAAAGAAAAACAAGGACTCAAAAATAAAAAAATTATAAAAACTTAATAAATAATTCACAAAAGTTCATTTCTGTTTTCTATAAATTTTGGTAATTATTTCGTATGAAATTAATGATAGCAATTTTGATCCTTCGTCCGAGATATACCTTGCACTTACAGCAAATTATACGATATCTACCCGAACACTTTGGATTATTGCACCTAGTAGCTTCTGTGCGACATCGTGGTTTGGGAGATGGTCTATTCCATCATATTGAAGCTCTTGTAGTGGCCGCACTTCTCCAATGACAAATTTTTTTGAATGTTCTGCATAAACATTTGTATATGAGGTCATTCGATTAAAAATGTGAGCTGGCAAATATTTTTCGAAATATGATAGTGGCCTTCTATTTAAAACGTAATCTGTTTCATTTTCTACCAATACTTCTATTTCAAACATAAATGTTTCTGGAGAAGACAGCCTTCGTCTGAACTTAATTCTCTTTTTGTTAGTTATAGTGTACATTTCCATCTCATCGATAAGCTCCACATTTTCAGTTTCAAAAAATTGAGTAATGTCCGTTACATCTTCATTATGAACTGTATCAGTAATAATTCTACTCATAACAACATCAAGTAAACTTGCAGATCTTTGAGAAATTGTTGTAACTATATCAACTTCCGGTTTTTCAGCATTTTTTTTTGGAAGTTAAAAAATCATTTTCACATTCAGAAAAATCTGACAACTCTAAGTCTAAGTCCATAGCGTTCAGAAGATCATGGATTTCCTGTTCAGAATATCCTTTTCTTGAAGCCATTTTATCTATATAGTTTATATAAGTCTGTACTATTAAAATTTTAATGTCAAACAATATAACCTACCATATAACCTTCTGCTTCTTACAATTAGTTACGACTACAATTTTTAAAATTTTAACTGTTTTCTCTTTTATTTCTCTCCAATAACGGCTACACTTTGCACAGACTTTACTATATGTGCTAGTTTTTTTGAGACATTTCTATATTTTTTTTTGTCTTATTTTTAATAAATCTCTTATGTCGGGTAACTTCATAAGTAAAAGGAAAATTTGCTTCTATAACCCGGTTTTTAAGTCTGGTAGAAAAAATAACATTGTGAACTACTGCCCAATATCGAAATTTTCAAACACAACTAAAATTTTTGAACATACGATGAAACATAAACTAGATTTTTCAATAAAAATGATTATTACTCCTTCACAGCATGGGTTCGTTTGCGGACGATCGACTACTACAAAATTTGCTGTATTTTAAAATTTTTGTATGTCTTCTTTTGCTGATGCTAGCCAAGTAGAAACTATTTATACTGATTTCTCCAAGGCTTTTGACAAAGTTACTCATACTATTTTAGTAGCGAGGCTTGCCAAAATGGGCTTTCACTCGAATTTTTTAAACTGGATAAAAAATTATTTAGCAGATAGACTTTGCTTTGTTGAAGTTGATAATGTTAAATCAACATCCTTTATAGCAACATCCGGTGTTCCACAGGGCTACGTTTTAGGGCCACTTCTTTTCAGTTTATTTATAAATTTATTACATGCTGATGATTTAAGGATTTACAATGTTGTTCCAACATGATTTAAATACGATTTTCGATTGATGTAAACGTAATCGATTATTGTTAAATATAAATAAATGTTCCCACGTTTTTTATTCTAAGATAAGAAATGTATTAACTACGTCTTTTTATATTGATAAATCAAATTTAACTTGTGTTAATGAAATTGTTGATCTAGGTGTTTGTTTTGATTCAAATTTTTCGTTTGTGCGGCATTTAACTTGCACGCTATCTTAATCTTATTCTATGTATGCGTTCTTAAGGCAAAATTGTGGAAATTTTTCTGATACTGTCGCTTTAAAGTGTCTTTTTCTATCTTTCGTAAGATCTCGCCTAGAATATACTTCTGTTATTTGGAACCCGTACTATGATAATCATAAACTCAGACTTGAGCGAATACAGAAAAAAATGTTAAAATTTGCTCTGCTATCTTTCAATTTTGTTAAACTGTTAGCATCGTATAGTACTCGTTGTATATTGTTAAATGTAAAATCGCTTGAAACAAGACGTATTATTCAGTCGTTAATATTTCTCTATGACATTATTTGTGGTAATATTGATTCACCGTACCTGTTAAGTGCATTAAATTTTAATGTTCCTGCTAGAAATTTGCGTCATTATGATTACTTTAAAATAAACTTTTGTAGAACAAATTATCTATTAAATGAGCCTTTGAAAAGAACTCTTAAAGAATACAATTCACTTTGTTTAAAAATTAAAATTGATTTTTGTGATAGTAAAAACGTGTTTACAAATGCTATTCATTCATATTATTCTTAAGGTATTGTGGCGTAGCTGTAACTTAACTCTTAAGAATGGAATTTTATATTTTGCTTGTCTGAAAAATATTAAAATATTTAAAGACAATAAACGAAACTAAACTTAAACGAACTAATCAAGAATTTGTCAAAAAACTATGCAAATACCTGGTGTGATTTTGTTTTTGAATCGCATTACATAGTAAGGCCCCAGTCATGATGACAACGCTAAAGAGATTAATAGATCTCCATACAAGAGAATCCTTGAACGATACCAAGTTTTGCAGTGTGCAACACGCCTACATTAAAGGTAAATCAGTGGAAACGGCACTGCATGAGGTGGTTTCAGTCATAGGAAGAACCCTTCATCACAAAGAATATACTTTAGCTACTTTTTTCAACATCGAAGGCGCACTCAACAATGTGAAAACAGATTCCATAAAGAATGCTCTAGTAGACAAAGGAGTCAACAGTAAAATAACCCCGTGGACTTATAAAATGCTTAATAGCAGACGTATAAGCTCACAAATGGGAATGAGCGTGGTAAGGAAAGAGGTCACAAGAGGCACACCGCATGGAGGAGTCATATCCCCCCTGCTGTGGCTGATTGTGGTTGACAAAAATCTCTGGTTCTCACTACACTCAAAACTGGTGGAACAAAAGTAGTAGCCTATGCCGATGACGTCGCCATCCTAATATGCGGGAAATACCTGCAAACAGCTAGTGAACTAATGACTGGGACATTTAATGAGCTATCGCGGTGGGCAGAACCGAATGGACTGGGTGTAAACCCAACAAATACCGAACTCGTTCTATTCACAAGAAGAAGGAAAGTATTTAGAATTATTTAGAATTTTGCATTACCGAAACTGAACGCAGTAACTCTGAAGCTTTCCACGGAAGCTAAATACCTTGGAATTACCCTTGATAACAAGCTGAGCTGGAAACGCAACACAGAAGAAAGAAGGAAAAAAGCACTATGCGCTCTTTATGCATGTCAGAGAGTCTTTGGCAGGAAATGGGGTCTGCGACCGAACAGAGTCCACTGGATGTATACAGCAATCGTGAGACCTATTCTTACATACGGCTGTCTTGTATGGTGGACGATAGCGCACAAAAAGCGCTACCTTAGCTCCCTAACAGGAATCCAAAGGTTAGCATGCATAGGAATAACTTGAGCCACGAGATCAACGCCACAGGTGGGTCTGGAAATGATGCTAAATCTTCTCCCCATTGAAGAGATTCTTAAGTGTTCGGCGACCAAAAGCGCGAATCGCCTCAACGAATTACAAGCGTGGAGAAACAACACTTTCGGACATGCATCTATTCTGAATCTCTTTGGAACCGAAGAATCAAAAAGAGCAACCGACTATATCATACCCAGTGTGAGATTCGGCACAGAATACACGTCATCCATTCCCAACAGACAAGAATGCCCCCACAAGGGTAGTAATTTTTGTGGATAGCCAAGCGGAATTCAAAGCGCTAAATAGTAAAACGACGAAGACTCGAACGGTACAAAACTGTAAACTGGCACTGAACAGTATCTGCAATACCCACAACTTCACTCTCTGCTGGGTTCCCGGACATAGCAATATCGAAGGGAGTGACGCAGCGGATGAACTGGCTAGGTGTGGAGTAACCGCAAGTACAAACAGAGCTAATACAGATGTGCAAATTCCAATAGGTGTAATCAAAAGGAGTATAGACCTTAAAACCAGAGATGCTAACACTAACTGGGCGTGCAGAGGTGACTGCAACATATCTCGAAGGCTCTGGCCGGAGCTAAATGAGAAGAAAACCGAAAGCCTTCTGCTTTTGGCCAAACGAGAAATCTGGATTCTTGTGGTAGTTCTAGCCCCCATTGGGGTAATGGCCAATAGAATGAACATAACAGCCCCAGACTTTTGTCGGAGCTGCAAGGATCCGTAAGAAACAGAAACAATAACTCATCTTCTATGCTTATGTCAAAGTCTACAGAATCGTCGACTCCGATATATGGGGAACAGATTTTTCAAAGACCTGGAAGATTTAGCAAACACACCACTGCTAGACATCTGGAGGTTCATAAAGCATAGGCTGGTTTAAAGAATAATCGAAATAATTATGGTTATTATAGTACTACGATGAAAATAACCTAACCTAAGGCCCCAGTCAAGGCTGTTCCTGCTTCAGGAAAACCATTCATTGGTATTGGAATGGGTGTAAAAGGGCCGAACTTAGTTGTTAGTTGATGGTGAATGTCGACCAGGGTTTCGTGCAGGTGTAGGAGAGTCCGGCATTCGTACGAGCCCAAAAATAGGAGGAGTTGGTGTGGGAGTTAGTGTTGGTAGTTTTCCAGCAAAGGGTGCCCCTAAAAGGCAAAATAGAACATCGGAATTTAAAGGCCCTAAAGCTGGATAAGTTCAATATTTCGGTGTGAAAGGCTGTAAAAAGAGTACCTGGATTGGTCCGGTCTAACTCTGCTGCTTCAATGTTGGGTAAAGCAAAAGACAATGTGAAATCTTCGCCAAAGCTTCCAGAATTGGCGGAAAATGCTGTGAACAAGAAAAGTAGGAAAGCTTTAATTTCTGGCATGGAGAATGGTCAAGCCGGTTGAGACATGGTCCTTGGTTGTGCGCAGCAAGACAGCTGTTGCAACATCAAAGGCGGTTGTTGACGTGTTGAAGTGGTGAAGGAGGTTGGCTCCATTCTTGGAGTAACATGGTGATACTAAATGCAAAAATGCATTAAATTGCCAAAATTGCTCTTTCAGGGGATTGCCATCGACGCATTTGTTATTATCGAAGGATTGTCCAATTTTTGGAAGCATAGTTGAGCTTTAGAATTCTAGACATTAGTGAGTATAAAAATTATAAAATTAAATTGTCAGGATGCATATGCAGTCATGTGTGACCTTGGACAGTTATTGTTAGAAAATGGAGTTAGTTTGGCACTGATTCAGTGAAGATATCTACTAAAACGTAGTATTTAATTTTTGTATCAACAATGTTAAATTTAAATGTAATAATATAGTTTGGTATAATTTAAAAAAAAACCATTATCTTAATATAAAATATTTTGAAAGAAATAATAAAACGGAAACAGGGTGAAAATTCCGATTACAATGAAAATTCGTATATAGCAGTAAGGTGGTCCTTGGCAGGACAATGTCTGCCCGGGAATACTAGTATTTTATATATAGATTTTCACTTGGGTCTGCAGTTCCCTCACCGCTACACTGGTTTTTTCGTAAACAAAGGCATTCGTAAACAGAAAAAACTACCTTAAATTATATCTTTAGCAAATCAAAGCTTTGTAACTTCGTTACTTACATAATTGTTCTGTTTTTTTATTAAAACGCGAATTGTACACTTCGCTATCATATAATAAAAAAGATATATACTTGCAGAGGTGAACAAAATTATTCACACAGCATTAATTTTTTCTTTTAATTAGGTATATATTAAAAGTAGATTAATGTTTTCAAAAATTGTATTTAAGAAAAAACTAATGTCTCTGTTTTTATTTAAAAATAACAAAAAGTAAACAAAATTGTTTTCGATTAAATAAAAAATAACATCAAACATTAGCTTCTTCAGATTTTAAAGGGTCAAAATTATTTACACATTCCATTTTCACAAAAAATATTAGGTTCAGTGAAATATTATTATATATTTGGCATGGCTTTTTGCTTGATAACTTCGTTGAATCAATTTTGAATAGAATGAACCAATTTTTTAGCCACACTTTCTTCCAAACTCTTTCGGATGAATTACTTTATACATTTTTTCTTGAACCTCTGCTGCAACCTGTGTTAAAATAATTTTTGAATTTTTTTTAGTTTTTCTTATTATTGTTTACTCATCAAATGTGGTTAGTTTGCATCGTCTACCCGTATTAGGTAGGATTTGAGGAGTTCCCTTTGCTTCAAAATGCTTTATTATACTATAGATATTAAAATGCTTCAATTTTCTTTTTAACCGATTTTTGCACTTGATTTATATTCATTGTGCAGATGTAGAACTATTTCTTTTAGCTTCACTTGTTTCTTTTTGTTTCCGATAAATTTTTAACTCGAGATTAATTTTTAACAACGCACACGCCAAAGCCAAAAACGTAAAACTACTAAATAAGTAGAATTTTGAATGCTCGCATTCATAACACCACTTTTCCGAAAGTATAAGTTGCTTTGTTACAAAGTAAACTCAGTTTAAGTTTTGAATAACATGCTATGTGTGAATAATTTTTTACCTACTCACGTATGACTTGTTTTACATTTTATTTAATTTTCTTTTACATAAACATTTTTTTGTCAATTTATTACTGTATTTAGATATGTAATGAAACAACACATATTTTGTATTAGCATAGTATTAGTGTATTGTTTAACGATTGGAAAATACAAAGTGGGAAATTTTAGTATGCAATGTGTGTGAATAATTTTGTCCGCCTCTGTGTTCACTTTTCAAGTGCATATTAGCCAAGTTAAATACATTAATAGATTTAACATTAATGTGAACATTAATTTATGATAACCACAGATATTTACAAAATGTTTCCTTGCACTACGAACATAATAAGAAACTAAATTATTATTCCTAGATGTATTCTTCGCCTATGGATTGGAAGTTATGTTTACAAATGATGGAAGACGAAACTCAGGAAGAACACTTCGATACGCTTACTAGAAAGTAACAAAGTGGTTCAACTTCATTGGATAGATATATAATTTTTTTTTGTTTCTTATGCGTTTCTTTACTCCAGAATAATTGTCGGTTTTCCCAACACCTACTGCTTCACCAAAAACCTGGCTGAAAGTGTGGTCAATGACTATTGCGGGCGTCTTCCTGTCGCCATTTTCAGGCCATCAGTTGGTTGTTTACCATAATCTATTCACTACAAAACATATTCTTTAAACAGTTTTATTAATATTTGCAGTTATTTCTGCCATCAGTGCGCCTGAGCCAGGTTTTCCGCCTTCATTAATGGGTGCCATGGGCTTGTTTGCTTTGGTAGGTGCGGGATTGATAAAAATCGTTTACATGTCCAAAAATGTAGTTCTAGATATGGTACCACTAGATATCGGTGCAATTACAATGCTCTGTTCTGGGTATTTGGCTGTAAAACAATACGAAACAGGGTAAGCAATTTGCGAGCATGCATAAAATAAAGCTATTGGAGATGATGCATGTTCTCCTATATTATTTAGTAATGTAGATGAAGTGCCAGTGACCTTGGCATCGTCTTACAACACTTTGCCATTTTCCCTGAGCGATTATGAAATAATGTTGGAGAAAAATGGTATATGGAATGAGTTTGTGTTTGAGAAAAACTTCCTTATACCGAGCACTCGCTTTACAGAAAATAAATATGTATATAACATTATGGTAAGAACATAAAAGAGCTTTAGACATTTAAAAAAATTTTAGATAATTATTTTACTCAGTGCTTTACACATCAAATCTTGCCTGCGTTGTTAGTCGATGGACTATTGACATTGTTCGGACGCAAACCGATTCTGATGAGTTTAGTACGCAAACAATACACTTCAATAGAGGTAATGAGGCCGTTTTTGTTCAACAACTATAAAAGTGATTTTTTAGATAAGCTACCGCTATTACTTGAAGCAACCAACGGGTGGGTATAAAAAAAATTCTTTTTTGAAGATATACTGATGAAAAAAACCTTTCCGTTTTTGTTCTTTTTTCTTTTAGTACCGATTTTGATTTTAATGAAGCATTGGAATTTCCCAAGAAACATGATCGCGTGGTAGAAATATGCAGATGCTTGATTGAAAAGATTCGTGAAGTTCTTCTCAAAGAAGATCCATCGACGTTGCCACGTGCTCGTAAAGTTTTAAAGGTGTAAGTATTTGCTTGCATGTTAATACTTTAGTAATTTATTCTTTTCTGATTGATATGTTTTTATTTAATTTTAGAAAAATTGTGCTCTATAACATAATACGGGGCTATTTGGCTTATTATTTGCTAAGCAAGTTCTATCGCATGTTTATGGCATATGTTTTCTCTATGGAATAACCGAGTGTATATTTTGAAATAAACTCGTATGTTAATTAAGTTTATGGAAAAACAAGGTGAAGAAAAACCAGTAAGAAACTTCAACTTCTTCAACTGGACCGAATTTTAAATATTCCCCCAGTCGTTTTTTAGTGCATTAGAAATGTAAAATGTTTATATTATTTCTTAACTAGCTGATATACCCGGTGTTACTCGAGAGTCATTTACTTAAACATATATTTTTTATGTTTAACATTTACTTTTAATATATTCGATTAAATGTTTTTTGAATTATGGAATAATGAAAAAACATGTTGAATTTTATTTGAAAGCTACCCTTAGAAAGGTAATTAAACGAACTTTAATTTAAAAAATTTTTGAAAATGTTGCTTATTGAATTCAAAGAAGGGGTACGAAAAACATATTTTAAAAATTAAAAATAATTTTTATATTTACTTAATCTTAAAGCAAGCATAATTACCTTTTCAACAATGTAAAAATTATGGTGGGACTCAATGCGTTCTTGAGATATGGACATTTTAACATCTAAACAAAGATTTATATTAAAAAATATATTGAGCTTTTTAACAAAAAAATGTTTAATGAAATATATTAATGGACAGCGGAGATATTTGCATCGAAAGACCAAGCTTTGATTTTCATGTCGTTTTTTTTCTCATTCTTAGGTAACGATGTTTTATGAAAAAGTCGTAGTACTAAAAATTTCTACAATTTTGAATATATGTGAATGTTTTTGATGTCAAAATAACAGAAATTTTTTAGTATTAAATACACAAAAACTCCGATACTAAAAGTATTATAATAACAAAATTACCGTTATTTGAAAAATTTCGCAGGGGGCGTGACAAAAACTAAGTATAAAACATTTTAAGTTAGAATGCACTTAATATGTATACCTAGTTTAGCAAAATCCGTTGAGCCATTTAGATTTGTATAAAAGCCAAACATACAAACAAACAAACAGAAAATGAGTTTTATTACTACAGATAACACAAATTTTTATGGGACATGTTTTTGTTAAAATTTTTCAAATTTCAAACTCTGATAACGTTTTGAATATCAAAGCTCATGTCTTAAATCTCATGTTTATATTATAGTTTTTGTGAAAATAATTAATTTTTTGTTATTTTGACGACACTCAGTGCGTTCATCGCATACAAAATTTGAGCAAAAATAGAAGGAGTGCTCCTATGACCATGAAATTTTGTATGCTTGGTAAGTTTAAGCCACCTAATTAAAAATTTCAAAAATGGTTGGAATCTTTTAGGCCATAGGGGTATCTTCCCTGGACTTCAATTAATTTTTTTGCATGATTTTGTATGGGATGTACATACAAAAGTTGGCTGATCTTAACGAAACTCTGTCAGAAGGCTGTGCAAGTAAAGTTATAGATGTGTATCGAAAATGGTTGAAATCAGTAAGACCCTTGGTCTACCTCCCTTTGACCTTTATTAATTTTTCATGTACATTTTATTTTTTTTTACAATAGGCAAATTTTTAAATTTTAATTTAAATTATGTTGACTTTATATGATTTTAATACAAATTCTAAATGTTTGATAGTTTAATTCATACTTGATTTTAAATACAAATTCTAGTTGTTTGATAGTTTAAAATCGTTTATTGAGCTTAAGGTCAAAGTTAGAACAATTAATTGTTCTAACGAATCTTTCCAAAGAAACAACAACAACAACAAAGTTTTTTCAATATGAAAAGGAAAAAATCACTAGCTGATCTGATTGCAATTTCTGCCTGGCGTCATCAGAAATCTTTGTGATACCCGTGCAAGCGCGAGTTATAGTTTAATAAATTAAAGACTTTTCACTTCAGTTGAAAAAAACAGATTGATTTTTATTTATTCTGTTAAGTTACAAGAAACCTTTTTGAATATTAATTCTAGCTTAAGGAAATACAAAAGAGTGTAATACATACATACATTTAATTTAAACATGTGTTCTGAATTAAAGTAAATAATATATAAAAAGTGAAACATATGTACTTTATTTCCCGTAGTGACCACTTGAAATACTTTAAATACATTTCCTTTTTAACTGTTTTTCTTTAGTTTGACATTAAAATTTATTGACATTGAAAGATGTCCGACTTAAATTCTGAAGAATTGTCACACTTAAGAAAGTAATAAATTTAATTGTTTATGACTCGGCATTTTCTGGTTTCTTTAACTATTTGTTGTTGTTGTTTGAAGTGGTGGTGTAATTTGCTGTAGTTGCTTGGTGGTCTCCTGGTTAAAGTTGCTTATCTGTTGTTGTTGTTGTTATTGTTTTGAAGCAGCGGTGTAACTTGCTGTAGTTGCTTGCTGGTCTCTTGATCATAGCTGGAACTGTAACTCGCGTACTAACGCACTGCACCACCGGGGCGATGAGATTTGAAGTGTCAATTTCTCAGTTTTTCTCAATTTCATGATTTCACATTTGTTGTTGTATTTCTGTTTTACTTAAGTCTCTATGCTTATGTTAATTGGCATTTCAAATCTCATCGCCCCGGTGGTGCAGTGCGTTAGTGCGCGCTTGCACGGGTTTTGTGATACCCTTTCTGATGACGCCCTTTTAGCCAGGCAGAAATTGCAATCAGATCAGCTAGTGCTTTTTTCCTTTTCATATTGAAAAAACTTTGTTGTTGTTGTTTCTTTGGAAAGATTCGTTAGAACAATTATTTGCTCTAACTTTGACCTTAAGCTCAATAAACGATTTTAAACTATCAAACAACTAGAATTTGTATTTAAAATCAAGTATGAATAAAACTATCAAACATTTAGAATTTGTATTAAAATCATATAAAGACAACATAATAAATATAGAGGTCATTTAGGAAAAAACTTTAATAAATTTAAATTTGTAATACTTTTCCATACAAAATTTAACATTTTTTGCAAAAACTTACTTTTGTAAGCCTTCATAACTTTCTTGTAAATAATATTCTTTTTTAAAGGCTTATAATACCTTAGAAATCAAAAGTAAAAACTAAAAAAAATATTTAACAAATTTCGTCAAAATCCAAGAATCCATTTTTTTTTGTTATAACCTATCGAAATTCGAAAATTTGTGACTTTTTAGGTGTTTTTTTTTAGGGTAACAAAATATTAAATAAATTAATTTGCGAGCTTAAGATCAAGTAAGTTTTTAAGAAGGCAACAAAAACAACAACAACTCTGTATAGAGTCAATCACTTAGCTGATTAGACAGTCTGTTTCATGTGTAACATGTGTAACACTTCTTAAAAACTTACTTGATCTAAAGCTCGCAATTTAATTCATGTAATAATTTAATAAATCATAAAATAAATTAAGTAACAAAATATTTTTAACAAAAATAGATTAACTCAAAATAATTTTAGATAATCTTCTTTACTGTTTTATTTTTTAAAAACTTGATAAATTTTTTAAAACAATAACTTTGTTTTAAAAAACATGATTTTCTTCATATAAAAAGGTTTAGTAAAAGCATCCAATCCCGGGACCTCGGGATCCCGGGATCCCGGACTTTTCTTAGTCCCGACAGTCCAGGGATGGCAAGGCCTAAAATCCCGGGGTTTTTGGGATCCCGGGATTGCCTTCACTGCAAAAAAATTCCAAAATATTCCAACAAAAAATTCAATGATACTACATAAGAAAAAATTTATGTGATTTTAAAAAATTTTAAATTAATCCTTTCTAAAACTATCTGTACAAAAGCGGGGCTTCCATTAATTACGTGAGACGTTTAGGGGGCAGGGAGGGTTAAGCCGAATCTTACTCACTCTCACGTGGAGTTCTCTCAAAGATGACGTAATTTTTTATTAGCAAGAAACAGTGCAGAATTATGAGGTATCTGGTTAAATTGAGTAAAACGTGTTTCTCTACTAAAATTCGACTGAATTTTACGCAATAAAATTTTTATGTAATATTTATACTAACTCATTTTCTACCGCGCTGCAAAAATTGTTGAATTTTTTGATATAAAGTATATTTCTAGAGTAATTAGGGTCCCCTGATTCAAAATCCGTCTTCAAAAAAATTTCAATATCTATCCGTTTTGCGTTATGTCAAAAAAATCAGGTGTTCGATTAATCAAACATTGGCGCTTATCGTGTTAACAGATTTTCGTGTTAACTTAACAGAAATGGGTGAGACGCTGTCCTTTGCTGGCAGAATTTGACATAGCGTATTTGTATAGGCTTCATGGTATGGGATAAGCGAAAACGTTCGATTAATCGACCTTTTTGTTACATTGATACTTACCTTTTGTTACATTAATATTTACCTTTTTGTTACATTGATACTTACCTTTAGTTACATTAATACTTACCTCTCCTGTAGTTGATTTTTATCTTAACTTACATTTCACTTACCTTGATTTATCATTAATAACGTATTATATCATTTTAGCAATTATTGAAAATACTTACACTTGTCTATAAAATACTTGTTATAAAAAAACATTTTGAATTGTATTCATTTATTATATCTTCAGAAATTTTCATTTTGAAAATTTCAGTTGTAAAAATAATTTCAAATGAAAACGTATCGAAAAATAATATTGTTATCAAAAATATATTCAGCAAAATAATTTGTAACTTCTTATTCTAAAATAAAATCTTTATAAAAAGCCTATGAATATTGAATATCAAATAAAAAAAAAGGACCAAATATATATCGCACCAAACATATATATTTAATATTATTTACAATAAAGGTTCAGTGGCTAGGTATTTTTTAACTACATCCCCGACCCCTTTGAAATTAGGGGGGGGAGGGGGTGATGGTGAATACTATTTTCAAACAGTCAATGATACAAAGTAATATATGATATCAACGATCTTCTTGATTTAGTTTACTGTCATAGTTAAAAAAATTATTGAAAATGGACAAAGTATACGTTCGATTAATCGAACACTGGTAGAAAATGGGTTAATAAATCCCATTCATTAACATTAGCATATTTTCACTGAAAACACGCATTTTGAATAATCTCACTAAGGAGGGAGGGGAGTCAAAAAATCGCAAAAATAACCTCAGGTAATTACTGGAAGCCCCCAAATAACACAATGGACCTTATCAATAGTCATTTTAATGCCTAATCTAAATTTCGTGTAAGCTTTTTGACAACAAATTCTTTAAAAATAATGTCAGAAAAGCTCACATTTAATTTAGAGTAGGTATTAAATCGTTTTTTTGTAAGACCCAATGTGTTAAACACATGTGTAAGCACAGTACTTCCTAAGAAATACTAGAATGTGTTTTTAATAACACAAAAATATAAATTTTTTTCATTAGCTTTACAATATATAACGTGAAAATACTCAAATGTAACCTTAAATATTAAAAAAACAGAACTTCCTTAAACAAGCTGTACAAAATATCGCAAAATTCTTACTTAGAAATACTAAAATTGCACTGTAGGGACACTTAAACTTATTTTTTGATCGTAGAATTTAGTGGCATACTCAGTTTTTCCCAATCAGATCTCGAGATATTTGCGAATGAAATTTAGTCACTTTTAGGCCCATTGTTAGCTATATGTTCCTTTTTTTTTTGAGACCAAAAATTTTGACCACCTCCGACTTTGCTTACACTTTCAGAATTTAGTATACTTATGAAATAAAAACACTAATTTGAGCAAAAAAAGTTTCAGATTTTTTCGTTCAACAAAATTTAAATTCCAAATGGAAAAAAAAGCGAAATTGCTTATCTTTACAGAATACTTTTGGAAAATCATAGATTAAACAAGGCTAATTCGATTTTCACGTTGGAAGAATTTTTGAAAAGACAATAAAAATTGTTAAAAAACTATAATCATTTTTTAAATGAAGGTCAAATGTAAGTCATATATGAAAAATCTGAATAACACGAGACTTTAATCTGATTTGTAAAAACTGAGTGTGCCACTAAATTCTACGCCCGAAAAATAAGTTTACCTGTCCTGGCGTATTTTTGTGTCTTTTGAAAAGTTAAAAATTAACCTTCAGTGCTATCAACTATTCTATTTAATCTATCCAGGTCTAGTCCCGGGATCCGATATTGCCAAATTGCCGAAGCGTCCCGAAATTAGATGCCCTAAATACATATTGTTCTCATTTTCGTATCCATTCGATCCACTTTGTATGGGAGGTAGACAGTTTCAGGATTTAATTTTATTTACTTAAATTCCAAACTTTTACCGCATTGTTCAGATTAATACTTATTTGCAAAATTTGAAGAACCGCTTTCATAAGGACACTTTGTATGGAGGTAAATTTTGACAAATTTTACACTTATAGTCTACGAGTATATATGGGGCTAAGGCCTATGTACAAAGTTTGGAGTGATTAAATTAATTTTTTTTAAATTTTAATTGATTTCACCGTTTTGATAAAGTAGGCGTGGTTCTTAACAGATTTCAAAAATTTTGAAATTGATTTTTTTTTCCCCCAAAATAAGCTTTCTTTTGAATTTCGTAAGGATAGCTGCAAAAATACGACTGTTCTCGTCATCAGCCAAACGGACATAGCTAAATGTATAAATCGACTAAAGAAGTGATGCTGATCAAGAATATATATACTTTTCTATACCCACAAGTCGTTCTGTACTGAGTAAAAAAAAAATTATTTAATAATGTTTTGGTCAAATTCGAAAATCCAAGCATAAAAAAAGGTTAAAAACCAAAATCTTGAAAAAATCCATAACAACGCACATTTTTTCTGTGGCGACTTCTTAGCATTATGGATCATACATTATTATAGTCCCACGTTTAAAAAACGTAATAGGGGTGTATTCACTTTGTTACTCCGTTTGTAACGCCGATAAGGAGGCGTGATAGGTATAGAAAAATATATATATTCTTGATCAGCATCACCGCCTGAGTCGATTTAGCCATGTCCGTCTGTCTGTCTGTGATCACGATAACAGCCGTTATTTTATAGGTATCGTAAAGAAATTCAATACATAAGGTTTTTATTAAAACCTGGAGGTCAAGTTCGAAAATGAACAAAATCGGATGAATAACATGCCTAACTTCCATACAAAGTGACTTAACAACTATTAAAGAAATATCTTCGACTGAATCGAAGTTAAAATACCCCCACTGCCGTAATTAAAATTATTTGATGTCTCGAATGTTGTATTATTTTGATGATGTTACTTTTATTGGTCGCGTTTTTTATACAAATATTTCACATTTGAAACTCACAGTCTTTTTTATTTATAAAAGCTTTTGTGTACAACATCCAGTTCATACATTAATTTTTTTTTTTTTTAATTTAACAAGGTTTTACTATTATGATTACGTAATTTTTTATTTCCAGTTTTTTTTAAATTTCATTTTTTTTTAAATTGAGTGGATAGTTAAAATTTGAAGTCATTAGATTAATTTTTGCGGAATGGAAAGAGATTTTACCGTTTTGGTAAACTCATTTTATATGGGAGGTACACGTGATTTGTATTCGATGTTTGCAGATTACATACGTGTATAATTTGAAGTCACTGGATTAATTTTACCGTTTTGGTAAACTAATTTTATATGAAAGGTATACGTGATTTTTATTCAACTTTTACAAATTTCATACTCAAAGTGCATCTTAAAGGTTTAAGCTTATGTGCAAAATTTGAAGTTATTGGATTAATTTTTGTGGAACTTAAAGAGATTTTACCGTTTTGATTAAGTTGCCTCCCAGTTTGATTAGAATTGTATGGGAGGTAGACGTGGTTTTAATTTGATTTTTTCAAATTTCATACTTAAAGTACATATCAATTTTAGTTTTAGTGCATGTGCAAAATTTGAAGTCATTAAATTAATTTTTGCAGAATTGCAAGCAATTTTACCGTTTTGGTAAACTCACTTTGTATGGGAGCTAGACGTGATTTCCATCCGATGTTTGCAAATTTCATACTCAAAGTTGATCATAATTATTTAAGGTAATATGCAAAATTTGAAGTTATTAAATTAGTTTTTGTGAAATTTTAAGAAATTTTACCGTTTTGGTTAAGTCACATTGTATGGGATGTAGGCGTGGTTATTATCCGATTTGGCTCATTTTCGAACTTGACCTCCTTAAATAAAAAGCTTATGTACTGAATTTCATTACGATAGCTATAAAATTACGGCTGTTATCGTGATCACAGACAGACAGACGGTCATACGGACATGGCTAAATCGACACAGGAGGTGATGCTGATAAAGAATATATATAATTTTCTATACCGGCCACGCCTTCTTATTGGCGTTACAAACGGAGTGAAAAAGTTGATATACACTCTAACAAAAATTTACTAGAATTAACTACAGTAATTGCTGGCAACTGATTGCCTACATTTATTGTCGTTAAATCACATAGAGCAAAATTATAAATATTTATCGCTAAAAATGCGTGAATCCTCTCACCTGAAATTATCACTTTTGCTCTCTTGTAAAAACTCTCTTCTTAAATTATTTCTTTCAATCTTGTCTGCGCTTATAAAAAACGCTAGAAATGCGTGAAGTCTCTCAAAAAAGTTTTGAACAAGGCAACAACAACAACTCTGTATAGAGTCAATAACTAAACAGAAGGCGCTACTCTTTCCTACTTCAGTAGGCTTGAGTAATTAAGCTGTGATCAAGGTTTATTTATAAGGTTGTGGCACTTGAGAGAAATGCACTCTTTTTGCTGCCTTTGCTCGAACTGTCACTGGGCTTTTCTTTGTTATAAGCATTAATTTTCTTCATTTCTTTTCAACCATTCTGACAGTTCGACCGAGCTCGCTCTGAAGTGCCACAACCTTATAAATGAGCCTTGGCTGTGATCAATCTACTGTTTAAGTTTTATATAATCTGACACTTGTTCGAATAAACTCTTTGAGATTATATGACGTTAAAGCAGAGGTGTTTATTTAAGGGCAAGCGTTAAATACCGCTGCTGGAGCGTTTTTAGGACTATCTGAGCGAGAATACGCTCCCTAGCGTAAAAAGTAGGGAGAATATACATATTTTAAGGCTCTCTGAGCGAAAGCACGCTCAAATAGCGTAAAAAGTAGAGAGATATACATATTTTAAGACTCTCTGAGCGAAAACACGCTCAAATAGCGTGAATAGTAGAGTAAATATGAATATTTTGGAAAAAGACGCCGATTTTCAGACGAATTTTAAAAAACTCGCTGCAAGCGTGTTTTTTTTACAAAATCGCCAATAAATGTCGTAAAATTTCACAACATTTATTGTAGTGATGTTTCAATCAGTTTTTAGAGTGTACCCCTATTACGTTTTTTAAACGTGGGGGCTTAAAAACGGTAAAAATATTCAAAGCACACATATACAATGTTGCGAAATGAGGTAAGTCTTTTAAAACCTCAAATAAAAGTTTCTGTGATAAAGTACAGAAAACAAATAAATACTATAGTGATTGACTTGAAGTCGAATCAGAAGAATTACTAAGGTTCTTATTAAGAGTTGCTTTCGACTCGATCTTCGCGGCTTATCGAGCAACGAATATCGAACGTTAAATTCTTATTATGAGCAGTGCAACCCATGCGAATAGAATTTTGCTGTCGATGCGAGCAAATTGGCAAAAATTTAAGTACTATGATCAGCTGATAGAAATATACTTTAGTGAACAAACCAAATGAACGAAATTCACAATAGCACTGCTCTTTGTCGAAAGCACGTTATAATACAAAATGCAAATTCGTTCGATCAGGCCATTCGACTACAGTCGAAGATCGAACGCGGCTTATATTAAGGGCAAAATCTTTATTTATTTCTTCTTATATATATAGATATGTATCTTTCTACATATTGAAAGATATGCAAAAAACCATTGAGTATAGAGAGATGGCCATGGGCGTCCACAGGGGGCGCTTGCGCCCCTGGTCAGTGAATTTTTTAAAGTATTTTCATATTAAATCAAAAAGTCGTAAGCTACAGTTAAAACATTTTACGGGAGAGTCAAAAAACTTTCTAAATTGTAATTGTAATTGTATGTTGCGCTCAAACTTAGGAATTTTAGAAACTTTTAACTGAAAACGTTATCAAAAACATGTATTTTGATAAAGTGCATCAATAATCAATCAAAAAGTCGACTTTAAATTTATTGTAGTTTTCAATCACGAATAGGATTCTTAGATTGGACGTAGTTTGGTACATATAACAAAAATTTTATTCGTATTCTTACAAAAACAAATGTATATTATATATTATGAAATAGGATTTGACTTATAATATAAATAAAATTTTTAATTCACATTCATTTTTAAAAAAATGATTAATAACACTAGTTTACAAAATCCAGAAAAATCTCTGTGACCAAGACTTTTTTATAAAATTCATATACGGTATGGTCCCCAGATCAAAAATAAAAAATAAAAAAATTATCTATGGATAGATTTCTGAGATCTCGACCAAAGAATTTGTTTGCTTTTTTCGAAAAAGGTGACTTGTCGTCGTTATTCATAATAAATTCTGTTTGGACTGACGGATTGGACCAAAATTACATTTTTATAAGAGACAATTAAATTCGCAATAACTTTTTGATACATATTGACCTCATCTAAAGAATAATTATGGAGATATGAATTATTATTTAAAAAATTTTTTTTTCGTGGAAATCTGTAGTCGAAAACTCATATAAGCACCTGAAAAGTAAAAAATTTGACAACTGACCACAATATTTTTATTTTTTTTGTACAGCATTAACTTTTACAAAACTTTAAAACTTTTAAGGCTAAAATAAAGAAAAATCTATGGTCTATTAAAAAAGTTACAGACATTAAAGTAAATAAAGGGAATAAGTCTAAACAAAAAAAAAAATTAAAAACTGCCCCTGAAATTATTTTCTGGTTACGCGCCTGTGTTGATACAATTTTCCTTATATAAAATAAACAGCAATAAACAGCAATAATCTCAAAATGGTATTTTTTCACATTCATGGCATGCAGGGGACAATATAAATAATTTTTATTTTGTAAAACAAAATCAGTTCAGTAGACCTGGTAGATATAAGATAACTGCATACTGAGTCCACCGTCAAGTTTGGATATACAGCTCTAATTCGGTCATTCCATGTCATATCGGACGCTTTTCGAAACTCACATTTCTGTAAAAATTTCGTACTTTGCACGTGGATAGTTCTTTAAAAAAGAAAAATATTTGCATATTTTTTTGTAATTTTCAATTTTTTTTTGCAGTTATGCACAGTGAAAAATTATAAAGAAAAACAAAAATTGTCATTCGGACATGTACTCAAACAATGTTATCTTCTAAACCGTTAGTCCTACAAAAAAATGTTCAAGTCATATTTTAAAGATCTTGAATTGGTCTTTATTGTGGTGTCCTTTTTTACAAACACTTTCGTAAAAAAAATTAAATTTTTTGGCCACTAAAAATTTCATTCACATTTTTAATAGTCAGCACCCCTATTTTTTTGGGCACTTTGGAAATATTATCGTATTAAGGCATTCATTCTTAATGCATTCTTAAAATTTGATGTTGGAGAATCAATGTTTACTATTTTTAACGAATTGTTCAAAAACTGACTACACAATTTTTAAGTACAAAATACTTTAATTTTTAACTAAAAATGGAATTTTTAGTATTTTTTGCTAAGCTAGGTACATCTTGTCGCTGTGCCAACAAAAACAGTTATAAGTATTTCAGTAACTTTTCAGGAGAGCAAAAACAAATTTTTTCAGAGCATTTCTAGTACTGCGAGCAATAACTGATTCTTATCACTTCTAAATCATAAGAGATATAAAAAACTGCAAATGCAGAAATGTGGATAATATGTAGATAGTGTAAACTAAATCTAATATATAAAAATGAATGTTTGTTTGTTTGTTCGTTCGGTATGCGCTGCAATACCGTTCATCCGATTGCCATAACACTTTGTCAACTTATTGCTTGGACTTACGAGAACAATGTAGGCATATCTACAATTTGCCACATCCCCTTTTACCGCCCACAAATCAATAAAAATGCTATATTTAAGACAGTTTTTGTCGTATTAAACTAAAATTTGGTAATTTTGTTCGTATGATAACTATCGGTAACTATACTTAAAATGGGCGTGGTCGCACTATAGCTACTCCTACTTTTAAGAAAAGATAAAGAGACTTCAAAATTACTGGTCCGATCGAGCTAAAATTTTGGCAGTGGATTTGTTTCGAGTACGAGATGGTTTAAGAAAACATTTTCACACCTTCTTTTACCGCCCACAAATATATAAAAAATTTGCGATATCAAATTGCTTTGGAATTATGGAACGCACAGCCTCGAAATTCGATATTCAACCACAATTTACACAGATCTTTCCACTGATGACATTTCATGGGAGCTAAACAAGGGGGAGTGGAACCTCCGATACAACCAAAACTTGCGATATCGAAGAGTTTTGGAGTAACAGGTCACAAAGCATCGGAATTCAGTATTCGACATCAATTTATGCATGCAGTTTCATTAATAACATTTTATGGGCGTTGGAAACGGTGGAGTTTCACCTCCCCCCATACAACCAAAATTTGTGCAATCGAATAAACTTTGAAGTTATAGGTCGCACAGCATCGAAATTCAGTAATAGACCTAAATTGACGCGCACAGAATAAAAACATTGTGTTATATTTCACAGAAGAAAGACGCTTACGAAATTTTGCCAGCGTAAAAAGAAGTTCTCTCTGCAGCGTGCTTGTGAATTTTGCATGTATGCGTAATCGCTTGTACTCTTCGTTCATGATCGTTCGTTCTTTTTTTTTTTTGTCTGCTTTTGTCTTCAATCAATAATAACTTTTATATGTATCAACGTTGTTGAGTGGGGGGTTTTTCGTTACGTGAAAAATTGGACATTCTTTCTAATATCATTTGAAAAGAAGTGTGTATGCTTAATTTTTTGGCATCTTCTAATATAAAAACAATCACTCAAAAATATTTCATATCGGGTCACAGTTATAACAGTTGCGATAGATGTTTCAGCTTGATAGAAAAATACAAAAAAAAAAAATCGAGGTTGTGCCAACTCCAGACGCTTGGCTAAACATAATAGCGGAATCTAAAAAAAATTAACCAAAGTTTCATATTAAGAAAATGGAAAGTGCTGATTTTGTTAGTTCCAAAGAAAAGTCGATATTACTGGATAGAAAATAAATTGGTTTGAAGTTGAAAAAATCACTCAAGAAAAGCAAAATATATTCCAACTTATTTTTTTCACCGCAAATTTGACACATGTGGTAAATTTAAAAAAGAGAAGTGTATGTGAGGAAGAATTTAAGACGGTGCATTTGTCTTGTTTGTATCCAGAAGGGAAAGCTATCACAAAAGCTAAACACTTAGATCTTCTTCAGCTAATGAATTTCATTCCTATAAAATCTCGTCACTTCTTTCAAAATTTGAAGTACGAAAACTGTTCAGATATCGACTACGGTATTGTAAGCGATGGCAGTAATGAAAAAAATATTTCTTGAACACAAATTTTAATACATTTTTATGTTTTTATATCGTTTTTTTTTAAATTGATTTTTAGTGAAATATTTTTTTAAGTTCTTTTGTTATCATATTGATTTTTAATTTAATTTTAAATGAAATATTTTACTTATTTATGTTAAATTAGTAACACAAATTTTTTCCTAATGTGACTTTAAAATCATTCAAATAAAAATAAATAAAACTAATTATTAAATAACTTGCATTAATTTAATTTTCTTAGACGATATACATAAATAATTGGCTGTATTAAAAACTGAATGCAAAATTGGCTTCATAAAATATATTATAGCGAGTTTGCATCCAAGCCAGCATCGCTTGTTGACCAAAGCAGCCACAAAAAAAAACCGATAACGAATGAAGAGTACAAGCGCTCACGCATACATGCAAAATTTACACGCACGCTGCAGAGAGAACTTATTTTAACGCTGGAAAAATTTCGTAAGTGTTTTTCTTCTCTGAAATATAACACAATGTTTTTATTCTGTGCGCGTCAATTAACACATGAAGTTTTACTGAAAACATTTTATGGCGTTGGACAAGTACAACCCAAACATGCAAAATCGAATTCCTGATGCTTTAAAAAAAGCTGAAGTCATTCCCTTATTTAAAAAAGGGAATAAATCCATGATTAGTAATTATAGACCGATTTAAATTCTTTCTTCCTTCTCGAAAATTTTTGAAAAAGCTGTTAAGGTTAGAATGATTGACTTCTCGAATAAAACTAAATTCTATTCGTAGATATAACTAAGGCATTTGATACAGTTGATCATAAAATCCTTCTAAAGAAATTGTTCAATTGTGGTTTTCGGAGCAATATTTTCAAGTGGTTCTCCTCATATTTATCAAACAGAGTACAAAGAGTAAAAATTGATACATATTATAGTAATTTTGCAAATATCTCCATTGGAGTTCCTCAAGGTTCAGTCTTGGGCCCTGTCTTGTTTTTGATTTTCATTAATTCTCTTTTTTCTCAAAAATATTATTGTAAGACCATAGCATTTGCGGATGGTTTGGCATGTTCTTTTTCTTGCAATTCCATTTTTGAAGCTGTAACTGAAATAAACCATGATTTGGAAGTCTTGAGGCACTGGTTTAAAACACATAAACTTGTTCTAAGCGACAAAACTAAAATTATGTTTTTTAGTGTGGCTGGAAAAGAAACCGCACTTCCTGCATTTACTTTTCATTCTGCAAATTGCAACAAATATTTTTTTTGCAATGAAATCTGTGATTCGTCTCATTTAACGCGGACACATGACTCCTTAGGTAACGGTTCCTTATGTTGTTTTACAATTGATTGTGTAAGATCGTTTAAATATCTTGGTGTCATATTGGATTGGAAATTGAATTGGCTCGATCATACACTTGCTCTAAAAAAATACTTAGCTGCAGTTGTCAGGCAACTATATCACTTGAAGTCTTATTGTTCTACGGATTTACTCAAATGTTTATACTTTGGGATATTTCATTCTAAGTTAGAATATGGACTAACCTGCTGGGGTGGTACGCACAAGAATAAAATAAAACCTTTGCTTACTGTCCAGAAGCACGTTATAAGACTTATATGTAATAAAAGTATTCGTGAAAATAGTTTTTCTTTGTTTAAAAATTTAAAAATCCTACCTATTAAACACCTTTATTATTTTAAAGTACTGAAATTGTTTTTTGCGAGATCTGGTTATCTTGTAAATAGAAACTACATGAGTTACAACTTGAGAATTAATAAACTAAATTTGGCAATAGTTCCACCGCATAACTTGCAACATTTTTTTAGCTTTTTCAGCTCGGTTGGTCCAAGGCTGTTCAATTGTCTTCCTGATCATGTAAGATGTCTTCGTAATAAATTTGTTTTTTTGAGAGAAGTGAAATCGTCGCTCTTAAATTTATCTTATATAAATGTTAATACGCTTATTGATGCAATAAATTAACTATTTATAACCGTCCTCCTTCTTTATTTGTTTCAAAATTTTAAATTAACTATAAATGCAAACATTCTCTAACCTCCATTAATTATCAAACTTTAATTAAAAATATTTTACAGTCAAATCTTTGGTATAATGACCCCTTATATTTATATTTAGCTTATGTTTTTTGTATCGTTTTTGTTAACCTGCATTCGCCTCTATTTCCTTTGGAATTACAGAATGTGGAATTATTGTTTTTTTATCAATTTTATCAATAATGTTCGGCGCATATCTAATAATATCTTGTTTCTCAAAAAAGTGAAATCATGGCTTTTTAATTAGGATTTCAATGTTATTGATATCATAGATGGGCACTTTGCAGTACCAGTAAAATTGCAGTAAAAATAAATTTTTACTGATAATGAAATTCAATTTGCATTACCAGTAAAATTTTACTGATTACTGAAAAAAATTGCAGTAAAAATAAATTTTTACTGATTACTGGGAAAAAATTGCAGTACAAATAAATTTTTACTGATAATGAAATTCAATTTGCATTACCAGTAAATTTTTACTGATTGCTGGAAAAAATTGCAGTAAAAATAAATTTTTACTGATAATGAAATTTAATTTGCATTACCAGTAAATTTTTACTGATTACTGAAAAAATTTGCAGTAAAAATAAATTTTTACTGATTACTGAAAAAAATTGCAGTAAAAATAAATTTTTACTGATTACTGAAAAAAATTGCAGTAAAAATAAATTTTTACTGATTACTGAAAAAAATTGCAGTAAAAATAAATTTTTACTGATTACTGAAAAAATTGCAGTAAAAATTTATTTTTGCAATTTTGTTCAGTAATCAGTAAAAATTAATTTTTACTGCATTACTAAAAAAAATTGCAGTAAAAATAAAATTTTACTGATTACTGAAAATATTGCAGTAAAAATTTATTTTTGCAATTTTATTCAGTAAGCAGTAAAAATTTATTTTTACTGCAATTTTTTTCAGTAATCAGTAAAAATTTATTTTTACTGCAATTTTTTTCAGTAATCAGTAAAAATTTATTTTTACTGCAATTTTTTTCAGTAATCAGTAAAAATTTATTTTTACTGCAAATTTTTTCAGTAATCAGTAAAAATTTACTGGTAATGCAAGTTAAATTTCATTATCAGTAAAAATTTATTTTTACTGCAATTTTTTCCAGTAATCAGTAAAAATTTACTGGTAATGCAAATTGAATTTCATTATCAGTAAAAATTTATTTGTACTGCAATTTTTTCCCAGTAATCAGTAAAAATTTATTTTTACTGCAATTTTCTTCAGTAATCAGTAAAAATTTACTGGTAATGCAAATTGAATTTCATTATCAGTAAAAGTTTACTGATTACTGCTTCTAGTAATGCAGTAAATATTTACTGCAGTGTGCCCATGTATGATTGATATCCTTATTTATGTCTTACTAAAATTTACTTCCCACACTGTGGCAAATAATAATTTTTATCGGATTATACATATATATTTCCAGTTTTGTTAATAATTTCAACTGTGTTTGCATTATATTTAATAAATTTTGTATTCAAATTTTTCGATGACCCCACAAAAATGAATTAAATTTGTTGTAAGCTTGTAACTGCATTCGCCACTTGTTCATAATGAACAACAGAATGTAGCATTTGTTAATCAAATTTGTATTTAATGTCTTTTGTATTCGTAGTTTCTAGCCATTAAGAAAATTATTGTTAAATCTTTTGATTGATGAATAAAAACCAAACTAAACTAAAAAAACTAATAGCTTTAAAGTTATGGGTAACACAGCGTCAGAATTCAGTATTCGACCTCAATTCATACATGCAGTTTCATTAATAACATTTTATGGGAGTAGCAAAAGGGGGACTGGCATCTCCCATATAACCCAGATTTGTGCTATCGACTAGCTTTGGAATTATAGGTCGCACATCGTCGGATTTCAGTATTCGATCCGAATTTACACATGCACTTTCATTGGTAACATTTTTTGGTCTTTGGACAAGGGAGAGTGACACCTCCCATACAACCCAAATTTGCGATATCGAAAAGCTTCTGAGTTATTTGTCGCACAGCGTCGGAACTCAGTATTCGACCTAAATGTACACATGCCATTTCATTGAACAAATTTTATGGGCGTTTGCCGAGGGACCTCTTATTTGACCCAAATTTGCGATATCGAATTGCTTTGTTATAGGTCGCACAGCGTCGGAACTCAGTATTCGACCTAAATGTACACATGCCATTTCATTGAACAAATTTTATGGGCGTTTGCCGAGGGACCTCTTATTTGACCCAAATTTGCGATATCGAATTGCTTTGGAGTTATAGGTCGTACAGCGTCGGAATTCCGTATTCGATCTTAATTTACATATTCAGCTTCATTGATTACATATAATGGGCGTTGGCCAAAGGGGCGTTGCACGTCCCATACAACACAAATTTGGGATATCTAGCAGCTTTGGATTTATAGGTCGCACAGCATCGAAATTTAGTACTCGACCTCAATTTACACATGCAAGGAAGCGTGACAGCAACGCGCCGGGTTTCAGCTAGTATGCTATAAAAAAATTTACAAAAATCACATAACTGTTTCTGTTGGCGCAGCAACGATATGTAAAATCAGTCACATTGAAAAATTTTATCAACTCGTTAAAATATACTATTCCTCTGCAGACACTCTATTTCTTGGTTGTAATTCCGTGATGTATACCTTTATTAATACTAGATAGTGTTACTACTTTTATACCGGCTTTATTTAAGCATTTTATATTTCAACGATTTTCTTCAGATAAAGTGGTTCCACTTGGCACTTTTATTTGAAAAATAAAATAACTCTAAAATGTGCTCATATTTTGTTCTAAAAATGTATTACCGCTATGTTTATGGACTTTCTTACTAAGGCTATCAAAAAAATGTCGTCATGTCTACGTTATTGCAGTTAAAAATTAAAAACAGCAATTGTGCACATACAGGGTTGCCCATATTCGACGGACCCATCTGGCAACGCCATAACTTTTGACAGAGATGTCAGATCGCTTAATGACATACCGCGTTTGAAGCGTCAGTCCAAGCAGATTTTTACCATGGAACAATACACGCCACGCGAGCGCTCTGAAAGAGTCTTCGAAATGGCCGAAGATGACGAGGAATTTTGGAACAAAATTATCATGTCCGATGAAGCCCATTTCACATTGAATGGGACCGTAAATAAGCAAAATTGCCGTATTTACGCCACTGAAAATCCTCAGGAGATTCAAGAAGTGCCTCTTCATGACGAAAAAGTCACAGTTTGGTGCGGCGTTAGTGTGAAAACGGTCATTGGGCCGTTTTTCTTCCAAAATGAAAATGGCCATGCTGTTACCATCAACCAGGAGCGTTATCGCGACATGATGACCAATTTTGTGATGCCAATTATTCGTCGAAAGCGTATGAGGCAGTTCTGGTTTCAACAAGACGGCGCTCCACCGCACACAAGTCGCATAACAATCGATTTTCTGAAGAATTTGTTTCCGGGCCGTTTGATGTCGAAAAGTGGTGATTTGGACTGGCCACCGCGTTCGCCCGATTTGACGCCGCCTGACTTCTTCTTGTGGGAATATTTGAAGTCAAAGGTTTACGTTAACAAGCCAAGGACCGTAGAAGAGCTCAAGGACAACATTCGTGAAGAAATAGCCGCTATTCCGGCCGAAATGTTGGCGAAAACGATGGAAAATGCTGCAAAAAGGGCACAATACGCCATCAACGCCAGAGGCGGCCATTTGAGAGATATCATATTCAAAAATTGATGTAAACAAATCTACTTGGAACAAATTAAATGATTAAGATTGCCAACCATCAAATTTTTATTTTTTTCTTTGATTTTTTTTAAAAAAACATGGGTCCGTCGAATATGGGCAACCCTGTATAAATATTTTCTATTGCACAAGCAGATTTCACACTATTTTCGACTAACGGTTCTGGCAAACTCAAAAAAAAAAAAAAATGTGTTGTTATAAACTAGGGAGAAAAAATAAAAAAATATTTGTGCACATATAAATACTTTACTGAGGTATAACTGTTTTTGTTGGCGCCTTCTGTAAAGGTATTACCATGGGAAGTGTTCAGGGGAGATACATGGCCTGACGCCACCAGCTCGGGTGTTTCCCCGGTCCACTCGGGCAGCTGTCCAAGCCCACCCCTTTACCATTGCATCGATGTCCAATAGAACCTCGCATTACCGTGATAATTCGTTCTTTAGTCGCACGGATAAGTTGTGGAAAAGTCTACGCGCGAGCGTGTTTCCCGGCAATTTTGAGCTGTGCCAATTTAAAACAAATTTTCACCGACACTACTCCATCTATCCACCCTCTAACTAACTATCACCCATCTTCCGAATCAACACAATGCTTACGCATTTATAGAGGCATCCCCTGAGCGTTGGTTTAGTCTAAAAAAAAATACAAGTTTTCAAACATAATAGTATCCTTCCCTAATAGGTTTTTGGTAAATGTATTTTTTTCTGCGTGTGGAAAGCTTGTTATTGAAAAGCTTTGATATTAGTCAGTTAAGCATTGCAATCTGTTGAAAGGTTATATCTTTGTGGGTAAAATTGAGGAATACCCTGTCTCAAAAACAAGAACCAATTTTCCCAATCGTATTGAAGATTAAAATTCAGCGCATTAATTTGATTTTAGGATATGTCTTATCTGAACAGTTCAAAGGGTTAACCGATGTTTGTGAATGTGTGTAGTGTGAGTAATTTGATGTTTTATACAACTTTGTATAATAAATAAAACAAAGTAAAGAAAAAAATTACAAAAGAAAAAATGCAAAATTACATAATACACCCATTTAACCCTTTGGCGACGAATGTGTGAAAAATAACCCATTTACATTTTTAAGTCGTTTCAAATTTTTCTAATATTTTCATAAAATTGGGCTTAAAGGATTAGAAATCAATGTGGCTTTTAACGTGTGCACATTTTTTGCACTTGTTTTAATTGTAAGAGAAGGAAAAACTAGGAAGTCAAAAATATTTTATATTCCATAGGTATATATTAATCCCGATTTCTCAGAGACTACAGATATAGGTACCAAAAACGATTTTGAACTACGAGCGATTATATTTTCTCATCCCAATTGTGCCAAAACCTTTAGACCAGCTACTCCAACAAAGTAAAAAATAAATTTCCAGGTGAAATTTTTCGGATTTTTCTGGATTTTTTTAATACTTACAGTAAAAAAATTTGAAAACTTTTTTATTTCACTTTTGTGTAGAAGTATGTTATCGGTGATAACGATTCCCCAAACAAATTTTTAAAATTTTCAGCGATTTTTTTGTCGTCCTCAAAGGGTTAGGGCACACATAGCAACCCATAAATTAAAATTTAAATAAGTTTGCGTTTGATCGTGTTCTTGAGAATCGATTAACAAAAGAGAAAACCAAATGGTTTCCTGAAATGAATGTAAAAATAAACGCTCGTTAGTTACGTTGTTGTTTCAGTTTTCATTTTAATTTGAGTTGTTGATGTGTTCAGTCACAACTTTTTTTATCTAAAATGCTAGCCGAATTTTATAAGGATTGTGAGATACTTATGACGGGTGGCTCAGGTAAGATATTTCAATGAGTTAATGCACTATTTCGTATTGTTTTGACTTTTAAATTTTTTTTTTTCCTGAAGGCGTGGTAGGCAAGGCGGCTATAGAGAAATTATTACGATCGAGTGATGTGAAAAAAATCTATATCCTTCTACGCTGCAAGAAAGGCGACAGTGTTGAGCAGCGTTTGGAAAAAATTAAGAGTTCGAAAGTCTGTGAAAGCATAAAAAACGTCGATAAAATAGTGATAAATTATTTAAATATTTTAAGATTTTTCGCGTGCTGAAAACTCAAAAACCAGATGCACTCAACAAACTGGTGGCCATACCTGGAGATGCAGTTTTACCTTGTCTAGGCATTACACAGCATTATGCAAAAGTATTGGAAAACGTTTCGATTTTCTTTCATTGTGCAGCAACGGTGCGTTTTAATGAGTCGCTGAGGGATGCCATGAAGGTCAATGTGGGCGGCACTTGGGAGGCTCTGAAGTTTGCCGAGACACTTACAAACCTTAAAATCTACGTGCATGTCTCGACTTTCTACAGTAATCCGTACTTGGAATATGTCGAATCTAAGGTGAGTAGTTGTAAGTAGATAAAAATTATGTTGAGTTGGTGCTCAAATGGTTTGAGTCGTTTTCTGATAAATTTTAAAAATTAAACTAGTTTATTGGTTCCTCAAAAATAAGGGAGTAAAAATAATGATTCTTTCTAATCCCAATTTCCGATATTGATTGTGCCTATATATATATCTTTAGATGTATTCTTCGCCAATGAACTGGAAGTTATGCTTGCAAATGTTAGAGGATGACAGCAGAGAAGAACTTTTCGATACTTTAACCAAAAAGTAAGAAAATATTAATATTTTAATTTTAAAAACCAATTTTGAGCACGTTTATATGCCGTTTCTCCAGAATAATTGTTGGTTTTCCCAACACCTACTGCTTCACCAAGAATCTGGCCGAGAGTGTAGTCAATGACTATCGCGAGCGCCTGCCAGTAGTCATATTCAGACCATCAATAGGTTGTTTAACTTAATTCTTTTACTAAGCAAATTAATTGAAAAGAAAAATTGTTTAAAAGTTCCAATAATTTGCAGTTGTTTCCGCCTTAAGCGAGCCAGAGCCAGGATTTCCACCATCCTTAATGGGTGCCATGGGCTTGTTTGTTTTAGTGGGTGCAGGTTTATTAAAAACGCTGAATTTACAAAAGGATGCATATTTGGATATGACACCACAAGATTTGGGAACCGTTGGAATGCTGGCTTCTGCCTACCTTGCAGCCAAGAAATACGAACAAGGGTACATACATATGTGATTAAAAAAGAAATGATAGATTTCTCATTTAAACTACGAATTTAGCAATGTGCTTGAAGTGCCCGTCACCTTGGCCTCATCTTACAAAATTTATCCGTATACAGTTAAAGGGCTTGTTGATGTTATGAATAAATTTAATTTATGGTATGATTCTGCATTTGACAAAAATTTCCTGATACCCGGTTTCTACTTTGTAGAAAGCAGATATTTGTACAAAATATTGGTAAGATCAGAAAGATAACTTAAGTATTATTTTCAAATCTAATAAGTCAAATCTAATATTATGCAGTGCTTTACACATCAAATCTTGCCTGCGCTGCTCGCCGACGGACTGTTAATTGTGTTCGGACGCAAGCCGATTCTGATGAGCTTGGCACGCAAACAATACACTTCCTTAGAGATAATGAGACCGTTTTTGTTCAATAATTACAAAAGTGATATGATCGATAAGCTGCCAGAAGTACTTGAAATTACAAATGGGTTGGTAGTACTAATATGAAAATATGGTACTGATTTGGAGTTGGAATTATTATAAATTTATTTTCTTAGAACTGATTTTCACAACCCGAGCTTATTAAAGTTTATGCAAACAGATGAAAAATACATTGTGGAAACTTTTGGACATTTGATGTCCAAAATTCGTGAAGTTCTACTCAAGGAAGATCCCTCAACTTTGCCGCGTGCTCAAAAAATACTTAAAATGTAGGTGTTTCTTATTGGTTATGAGATTTTTTCGCCAATTATTTCTGTATCTTTTTGCAGGAAAATTGTTCTTTGCAATATTATACGTGGCTGTCTGATTTATTATGTGTTACGTTGGTTCTACGGAGTTCTTTTAAATTATTTTACAATTTGAATTGTTGACTATGAAGATTTTAAAGATATTTTAAGTATGTGAACTACATGGGCTAAAAAGTCTTTGACCTGCTAATAAAAAAACTAATTTTTGTTAAGTGAAATAAACTTTTTTATATTAAGACATAATCTGTGTCTTAGAGCAAATGCACCTTTCTTGTAGTGGTTGGCGCCGATGTCCTCAAAATTGGCGTTTGTTTACAGTTCGTCCTTCTCTTTGGAGAACAATTTTTTGCTAGCGAGCCATATTTTCAATCTGCGAAACAGGATGTACAGTGAAACGCATTTTCAATCTATTATGATTTTCCTCCTAATTATCGAAATATTTCCTAACTGGCAACTCGTTTTATTTAAAAAAAAATCATGAAATGTTTAATTTTTATAACGGTAAAAGTATATTTGTTGTTATTTTTGTTTTGTTAGAAGAAAATCTGTTTAACTTAACATAGAGCAAAATCATCGATATACAGTGGCTCACTACGAAAGTCGGGCAGGCATTTATTAGCTATTGAGCATTAATTTCGGAAATGAAAATGTATTTAGAAAATTCCAATATAAATTTTTTTTCAAAACGTTATTTTTTGGTGAATAAAATTAAGCAGAAACATAATTAAGAAGTAAGAACATAACGGTGAAACTAATTTAAATCGAAACAAACCTATAAAAACGATCTCACATTGAAAGTCGGGCTAGTAAAAAAAAAAAAAATGAAAATTGTGGTTCTTAATCCATTATTCCTGCTACTCCATTATTTCCAAATCCATTATTTTACTACTGTTGAAATAACTTCAGTAAAACGCAAAAATTAAAAATATAAACATTTTTCGAAACGTGAAGTGAATCAATCAACACTGGCAGAAAGGCAGATCGTGATAGATTATTATTTAAAAGTAAAATCCGAGCGACAAATTTCACAAATCGCTTTAAAAAGTAAATCAACAGTGCACAATATAATTAACCGTTATATACAATATAAGATAATATGCAATAAAGAATGTACAGTAGCTAAAATAAACTAAGCTCCAAAGATGACAGGTATGTTTTAAGAGAAATAATAAAAGATCCATTTTTAATTGCACTAAAACTAGAAGTCATGTTAAAACTCAATTTGAAAAAGATTTTACACTCAGAAAAAAATTTGAAGAGTTTTGAGAAAAAATGGTTTAAATTGAGGAGTTTCACGAAAAAAGTATTCACGAAGAAAGTATTAGCAAGAAAAATGTAAAAGAACGCCTCAATTTCGTGCATGAGCAAATGACCAAAGACTTTTTATTCTCGAGCAAGGTTAATAAAACAGAATACACAGGATCTTTAGCACTTTTAAACAATTAACATTTATTACAGGTTTTGTTTACCAATTATAGTTTATTTAATTTATATGGTTCAGATGGAAAGCGAAAACTCAATGAAGAATTTTGCAATAAAAATTCTAAACATACGATTAAGCATGGTAGAGGTCAGTCATGGTTTGGGGCTGCGTCTGATGTTGAAAGGATTTATTTTATTGAAGGTATAACGGACAAAAATATGTTCCTTGACATTCTCATGGCTCAAGTAAAAGAAAGTGCAGGTAAATAAGGAATTGCAGACTATTTTTAGTTTTACCAAAACAATGACCTGAAACATACGACGCTCTTGGTAAAGAATTGTGTACTTGATATTTGTCCAAATGTCATAAAAATAACCTCACAAAGCCTAGGTTAAAATGTTATACAACATCTATGGGATCAACTTGAACCCAGAGTGCAGTATCAGAGATGGGCAACTAAATATCCAATAAAAAGTATCCTAAGTGAAGAGTGGAATCAGATTGGAGCTGATGTTTGTAAAAATTTGGTTGCACCTATTTCAAAAAGGCTGCAGGCAGTCATAAAAGAAAAAGGATTGGCAACACAATATTGAATTCTTAGTTTTAGCATTGAATTCCTTATCTGCCCGACTTTCAATGCGAGCTCATTTTTACAGCTTTGGTTTGATTTAAATTTGTTTTACCGTTATGTTCTAATTTATTAACTATGTTTCTGTTAAAAGGTCTCTGCCCACTTGCGGCACGTAACGAAACGACACGAAACTACAAAATATAACTACCATGTGTTCTTATGTATACATGCTCACTTAGCGACAATGGAACGGCAACGACTGTTGACGCCGACGAAAAAGCCGGTGGTGATCGTTTCAAAGAATTCTGACCGGCTTGTCGTTCTCTTTGTTTACAAAAATTACAATGAATTCCAACAGTTGATTGTGCAAAGTAAAAAATTGACATCGATAGGTCGTTTTTAAAGCATAAAATTAATATAAAATCTATGATTTTATCAGTTTTCTACATCGTCATCTAATAGCAAAGCTATTTAAGCTAATTATGTACCAGAGAATTCTGCGCTTATTGTTTTGTTTAATTAAAATTTTTGTTGCCGTTTCGTTAAGTGTGCATTGAACATTACGTTGCCTTTTCGAAGCCGATTTACAGTCGTTTCGTTACGTGCCGTAAGTGGGCAGAGACCTTAATTTTGCTCACCAATAAATGACGTTTTGAAAAAAATATTAACTCCAAGTTTCTTCTCACATTTTCAACACTGAAACCAATTCCAAAATGTTAAGAAATGCCTGCCCGACTTTCGTTGTGAGCCACTGTATGGGTATTTCCAGGGTCGCGCACGCAACGTTCGCGCCTTCTATGTTTCTAAAAATTACAAACAGCGCAGACAATCTAACCTTTTTTATCCTGTTTTGATTTTTGGATAGCATTCTATTACATAGCAGTATATTTAGTGTAAAACGTAGAAGCGATCGAAAGAATGGTCCAAAGATATAAGCAAACAAAAAAGAACGCGTTACGTAACAAAATATAGAAGTGTCTGCATCAATATAAACGATAAAATCTGCGAAGTGTACTCGAGTTTTCTTATGAAAGTTGTTTCATCATAATCTGAAAAAATGTTGCTTTACAAGTATCTTCAGTAGACCGTTCCAAAAAAAGCGAAATGTTTTTTTTTAAGGCATGTTGAAAAATAGCTTCAATGACATCTTAAAAGCACTTACCGAAACTTTTGTCCCAAAATATTAACCCTTAGGCACTGCTAGTCTCCAATTTTCGCAAATTTTCGCCACATAAATAAAGTTATTTTTCAAAAATATATCAATATATCAATAGAGAATGTGAGATGGTTTATCTCATGATGTAACTTTATGTACACGAAGTCGCTGAACACGATGGGACTATTTTTGGTATTGTCCGATCAAGGTTTTTATTAAAATTAAAGCAAAAAAAAAAAAATTTGACAAACAAAATTTTCACTTTCAATGCTTGACAGTAAGAGGCTGAAATTTTTTTCGACCCATGAAAAGAGATTATAACTATGGAAACCTTGCAGTTTTGAACCATTTCTTTTTCAAGATATGATCTAAATGCTGACAAATAAAGTAAAAAAAAGGAAGTATTGCGTCCGATTGGATCCATACGTCATTAAAAGTTTCTGAAAATTATTTCTGACTAGTTCAAAGCAGTGATGCTGCAAGGACGTCGAACCTGACGGACGCGAAATTGCGGTCTGTGTGTTCATAATTCTTCTGAATAATAATGAGTGCCCGCAAGAATAGTCATCACAACCAGTGTGACCAGAAGATTTTTAAAAAATATGCTTTGTGTTAAAAAAAAAATATGCTAAATATTCCACTTTAAATTTTTATATTCCACAAAAATATTCCACTTTCAATTTCAAAGATATATATCTAAATAAGACTAAATATGCATATAAAAGAAACACAGAAGCAAGCTTAAAAACATTTATTTGATTACTATCACACTTAAATTTATAAAACATAAGTTAATATTAAATAAATTATATTAATAAGACGTAAACAAAGCATATATCAGTTGATTTGTACTTTACAAAAGTCTTTTCAAGAATTATAATCTCTTAAAAATAGTCAAACATTTTTCTCACAGAGAAAACTTCATTTTTAAGTCAGAAACATATAGGTGTACTACATATTGTCACCTAAAATATAAAAACCCCAACAAAATTTTTAATTTTTTGTAGGAGAAACCAAAAACATTTTTAAATGGGACATATTTTAGATTTAAAAGTTTTTTGGACAAATACCTAAAAATAACTACTAAATAAACGAAATTATGAAGAAATTATCACTTTACAATCTACTATATGTGCTATTTTAAAACGTTTTTGACTTCTCCTATAAAAAATTATGAACGTTATTATGGTTTTTTGAATATTAAGTAACGATATACAATATACAAAATTAAAATTCAGGCACATCTTTGAGATCAATACTTAAATTGTTGCTTGTATTATTATCATAGAAGTTCGCATTTCTAAATTTGTTTTATTAAGCTATCTGGTATTTAATAGGTATTGCAACACTTTTTTTAAACATGTAGCCATATTTTTACATTCAACAAATTATTTAAGAGTTTTTCTTGCATTCTATTTCAATTTTTCGTTTTAATAAGATTCATACAACTAAAAATTTTCTCAACCTCAGCATTGCTAAATGGTAAACTATGCAAGGAAAGCACAAATTTTGATAAATCTTCTTCAGATTCCCAACTTTGATCAATAACTTTTTTCTGCTTTGTTGCTTTGAATCCAGTTTCAAAAATAGTTAAAAGAAATAAATATAGTTTGCAGTAATAGGGATATTCACAATGTGGTGCATTTGTGATAAATTTTTGCAAAATTTACAATACTTACAACTTTGTGAACGAACCTTCAGTAAAGTACATATTGTATTTTTAAAATCAGCTGATTTTGGTATGAAATTCTGTTTGGAAATATTAATTTAAATCATCATTTAACTAAAGGAAATCATACAAAAATTGAAATGAAAGAATAAATTATATTAATTTTTATTAAATAAACTCACAGCGTAGCCGGTAGTATATGCTGAGTAGAAATGCTTGTACAATCATCTGATCTAATACGCAACGAAATTTACACAGAATACAATAGTGTTCCATCGTTGCATTTTTTCAAAGGGTTGTGTTTTGAAAACTGTGCATTTTGTTTTTGTTATATTACAAAATTTACTACAAATATAAAATTTACCAAAAATACACAATACAAGGGGAAGTACAACACATCGTGAATACCCTTTATGTTGTCTTAAGTATATTACTTACTGCTGTAACATAATCCATAAAAAATCCAACCAAACAAACATATAAGCAAATTAACTTCATTTTTTAAGCTGCGTGAAGTTATTAAATGAATTGCAATAAAATTAACAATGAAGAAGTTAACCACAAATCGAATTCATTATATTGCGTTTCACAAGGTGGTTCAGAGATGAAAAAATATAAAATGTCGATAGCCAAAAATAACCACTTAGTATTCAAATAGACATTTCTTATTGCAATTTTTGTTAATTTTAAAAAATATAGGAATGCGCAAAATATTCCACTTTTTATGCTGCATATTTTTATAAAAAAAATATGCTTCCCGAAGGTAAAATATGCTAAAGTGGAATATAATATTCCTATGAAATACTGTGGCTGCTTGAGTGTCCAAGACAAGATATTCTGGACTTTCGGGAAAGGCAGTACTGCAGAACCTTCATTATTACATCAAATTGGGACAGACAGTATCAAAGCTTTTGAATTTGTTCAACTTTCAAAATGTTCAAATTCAACCCTAGTTAAATTTATATTGAAAATTTATTAACACTGCACATTTTATGCCATAACTTCTGAACCCTTCAAGAGCACACCCACATTTGATATTGTTGGAAAGGTAATGAAACGTAAAAAAATTAATATTAGGAAAATGAAAAATAAAAAAATTTATAGCATCTGTTGTTTAGTATTGTGATGACTATTCTTGAGGGCACTCATTATTATTCAGAAGAATTATGAACACACAGACCAAAATTTCGCGTCCGTCAGGTTCGACGTCTTTGAACTAGTCAGAAATAATTTTCACAGGCACTTAAGGCAAGACCGGTGGTCTAGCGCTCGAAAATGTAAGGTATTTTTAGGTATTTAAAAAGTTAAAATATTGAACAACGATATTTAAACTTTTAAGGTATATTGTAACACTCATTCATTATAAAAATATTTTCTTAACCCTTCGTGGGACCCTAAGGTCCGTTTTTTCGATTTTGAATCGCAAATTACTCCTATTTTGGCCACTACGACCCCCTCCCAAAGTTACCATGCATTCCTGGAACATTTAGTTCTGCGTCTTTTACGGGTTTGATCATTAAAATCGGACCAGTGGTTACCGAGATCTAAGGATTTACTTTTACTGCCTACGAGAAAGGTCCCTAAAGTCCCCTGGGACATAGTATGAAAATTAAGCAAATTAACGGTATTACTTCGTGGAATTCATTGTTTTATGGCTCAAAATTGCAGCTGCGTTTAGTTTCAAGGTAAAATAAATATTTTTGCTAATTGGGTTTTCCAAGAAATGAGCAGGGGGAGGTATAAGTTTGCTTATTTTATTGCTTTGTTCATCCCTGATGCATTTGTCTTATACCTGCGTGCCTACCTGAATGTTGGGGAAAAAAAAGGTATATAAACCAGTTGCTTCAAGAATATTCAACAGTTGTGCACTAACTTTTGAATTGAATTGAGCTAAAGAAAAATGTGCGAAGCAAATATCAATATAAATGAAATACTAAATGAACAAAGTTGTGATTTCGATGATGAAATAAGAGATCCATCGTTCCAAATAAATGAAGAAGACTCTGATTGCGAAAGTGGAGCCACTATTGAATACTGGGACGAAGATACAAGTGACAATGATGATGAAACGCCGCCAAATCAAGAAACAACTTCAGATGACTATTATGTTGGCAAAAATGGTATGAAATGGAAGAAAGCGCCGCCACCAACTTCACGTGTAAGATCGCACAATATCTTCACCATGAGAAGTAGAGGAATAGAACCAATAATGACTTCAAATGATCCATTGAGCATATTCAAAACAATTTTTACCGAGGAAATGTCACACATAATCGTAAGAGAAACTAACCGAAAAGCCAAACAAACTATTGAAGCGTGGAATGAAGCTAATCCAACACGACCCAAAGAATGGCAACCACTGCCACCCAAGGAGTTTGATGCGTTCCTGGTAATGCTTATAGCTTCTGGCCTATATAAGTCAAACAATGAACCAGCTTACTGCCTGTTTGATAAAAATCATCCACCAATTTTCAGAGCTGTTATGTCATTCAAAAGATTCAAACTGCTATTGAGGTACATACGATTTGACAACGTGAACATACGCATGGAAAGGTCACAGAGCAGCAAAACGGCAGCAATTGATGATATTTGGCTCATGCTGCAAGCTAATTTGGCAAGTCGGTACGAACCACATGATGCTCTAACAGTAGATGAACAACTGTTTCCATATAGAGGACGGACATCATTTACACAGTACATTCCATCAAAGCCTGCAAAATATGGAATAAAGGTGTGGTGGATATGTGATGCAAAAACCAAATATCCGCTCAAAGGTATCATATACTCTGGAAAAGCACCAGAACAGGAGCGTGAAACCCAGCTGGGCTACAAAGTGACAATGAAGCTCGCGCAGAAATACTTATTTACTGGCCGCATTGTGTATGCAGACAACTTCTTTTCGTCTCTTGAATTGGCTGAAAACTTGATTACCCAAAGAACAGCATATGTTGGTACCTTACGCACAAATAAAGCTTGTATTCCCAGTGAGTTTAGGAAGAATCGCAATCGTCCAATTGATAGTACATTGTTCGGCTACCATGACAACAACGTTGCGCTATGCTCATATGTGCCGAAGAAAAATAAAGCAGTGGTACTCATTTTAACAGCACATTATACAAACGCCGTCGAAGGAGCACATAAAAAACCAATGGCCATTGTGGATTACAACAAAAATAAAGCTGGAGTGGACACGATGGACCAAATGCTAGGTACATACACGTGTAAAAGAGGTACTAAACGCTGGCCACTGGCCATGTTTTATAATATTGTGGACGTTGCTGCATTGGCGTCATTTATCGCCTATAATGACCTCAATCCGAGCCAGAAAAGCGACAGGAGGCGGTCGTTCTTATACAAATTAGTTCAGCAGTTGGCTACTCCCGAAATCGAAGAAAGGGCGCTCAATAATCGTATAACCCGCTACCCCCATATCAAGAGAGCTATGATGGACTGCAACGTCATACCACTAGAAAGAGCATTACAAGCAAAGCACCACCAATCCAACACAGGGATCAACGGAAAACTTGCTATTTATGTCAATAACACAACAACAGGCAACGTAAAACAAGATTTGCATGCTGCGATTGCAGGAAGTTTGTTTGTATGGAGCATTCAGAGCAGATGCACCGTTGCATGCCGTGCAAAACGTCAAGGATTCAGCGAGCAGAACAATAAAATAATATTAGATTAAGACTATATCTCAATAAAAAAATTTAATATTTAATTTAAAACCAAAATTTGCCCGTGTTCAATCATTTTTAGTGCATTTTATAGGCAATTTTCATATTATGTCCCAGCGGACCTTAGGGACCTTTGACGTATAATTTACTTAGGGTCCCACGAAGGGTTAATTTAAAAAATTGTTGATCTGGTTCAAAATGGCGCTCAATGAGACGCTCTCAAGGAAAAGGGGCATGGGCTGTATTGTTGATTTTGACTTTTCTATTTATCTGAAAAATAAAAACATAAAATCTTAGCTGTTTCCTTATTTCAAATGGAATTACGAATGAAAATACTAAAAAAAGAATTTTTTTCTTTCATGGTCCACTCTAGTGCACTCGAAAAAAGATATGAAAAATTGACAGAATGACATGATATTGAAAATTAAGTTCTTAAAACAGCTTGTTTTGTAACAGTTATTAAGTGTAAAATATACGGTTTTTTAAATAAAACTTTGATTCTAGTTCCAGCGATAGCCACTGATGTTATGAATAGCATATTTAAATTTCAGATGATTCGGCTGAATAGTTTTTGTTTTCCTACAACACCATGCCGAAAAAAATAATTTCGAGATAAATGAGTATAAAGAGAATGAATCTAGACTGCACACTGTGGATCGACACCTACTAAAACGGCTGTAGAAGTGAAAATAACGTCAGAAAGACTATACTTAAGTGACGACCGTAGCCTAGTGGGTAGAGTGCGTGGCCCCTAAGCTAAAAAACCGCGGTAGCCTGGGTTCAATTCCAGCTCAGACAGAAAGTTTTTTCAATTGAAATAATTTTTCTGTTCGATCGTCACCTCTCTGCAGACAATGGCAAGCCTCAGAGAGTAAAAATTGCCATGTAAAGCTTCTTGAGAACATAAGCCGTTCGGAGTCGGCATAAAACACGTAGGTCCAGTTCTCGGTTATTTGTGATCAAACATTTAATAACATGCACAACACAATTGATCAATAGAAGCTCGGTCAAAGTCCTTCCAAGGGCTGAATGGCCGGCCAGTTTATTTTTTTTTTTTAGACTATACTTTTAACATATAAAAAAAAAACAATTTCATAAAAATTGTAATAATTAAACAATGTTGTCTTGATAAATATAATTTGGGAATGATAAGCGATCCAAATATTTGCACACCACGATTAGGACAATTATTGATGTAATATTTGCTAGAAATATCGATGACATAACATCTACATAAAATACGTTTGATATTTTAGTTATTAAAACACAATAATTTCATTGACATTTACAAAAATAATTCAAAATTAATGCAAAATAATAATGTTAGGTAATAAAATTTACTGGTGGGAATATTATTTCTTTTTAGTAAGCATTTTTTTAGGTATTTAAAATTTTTCAATTTAAAAATTTTTCATTTTCAATTTCATTAAATTATCAAACGTATGAAAATGCGAAAATGCTTCGCTTCTCTCGTGTGTCCAGCAACGCATCTGCCTTTTTTATTTCAAGTTAATATGTATGTATATTGCTTTTCCTTCTAACGTGACTTCTCGAAAAAGCACTTCTGGCAGGTCTCTTTTGAGCAAAAAAAGGAAAAAAAAAAAGGAGTGCGGAAAGCCTGACAAATTTTCTCATTTCATACAAGCAATAAAACGGTGTTTGCAAGAAGTGTGGAGGGCCTTTTAAAACCTAACGCAGGCCTGCTAGAAGGCCTTTGGACTCCTGCAATTGCCCACTGGGATACACGTGTTCCAACGGTCCTCTAATTTATGAATCCCATCGCTGTAGTGGCCTTTTGGAAGGTCCCCAAAATACCCTTCTGTAGCTGCTTTCACCTCTTCGTTTGATGAAAATCTGGCTGAAAATCTGAAAAAGCTAGATCTGGCGAATAGGGTGAATGCTCTAACAATTCGTACCTTAATTCACTGATTTTAGTGATGGTTTTTTGAATTTTGTGAGCAGGTGCGTTGTCCTGATGAAATAATTACTTTTTTCTTCTGAAATTCGGGTGTTTTTTAAGAATAAATGCGTCGAGCTGATCCAAAAGGTTACAAAAATATTCAGAATTTTGAGAATTTTTTGCAGATTGGATATAATTTACAAAAAAAAAAATCCCTTTTGCATCCCAAAAAACTGATCCCATAACCTTCTTTGCAGGTTTTTGAACACGAACTCGCTAAGTAGCCAAAGTACCAGGTTCACACATTTCTTTATTTTTTGTTTTGATTCAGGACCATGGTGGTGGACCTAAGTCTCATCCATTGTGATGAATCGCCGTGTAAAAACCTTTTTATCCTTTTTAAAACGCTACAAATGTTGCTGAGAACGTCCAATCGAATGTGTTTTTACAAGGTTATAATTCTGAACTTTAGGTCAAGTAATTTATGAAAGAAAGCAAAAACAACAACAACAAAAACTCTGTATAAAGCCAATCACACAGCAGACTAGACAGCCTGTTTCGGAAATAGCTACATTTCCTCTTCAGTAGTCTTGAGTGAATCAGCTGTGAGCAACTCACTGTTTTACGTTCCATATGATTTGAAACATGTGTTATTTAACTCATCTGAATCATAGGACGCTGAAACATAAGTGAATTTTATTTTGGGTCAAGCCTCAAACTTTATTAGAGTTGTGTGCGTACCAAAGTGGCTCCAAGTGTATTTACCGAATGTGTTTTTGTTCCATTGTTAGCGAATGAGGCACCAATTGTGCACACACCTTTTTTAAACCAAAAAATTAACTTAAAATATGGGTCACACTACCTATTGAGATGTCAACGGCTTTACTAAATCTCTCTCAGTCAATCGACGATCTTTCAAATCCATATCCTGTATTTTTGCTATGATTTCAGGTGTTGATGCACTCTTTGGACGTCCTTGACGTGGATCGTCTTCAAAACTTGTACGACCACGTTTAAGCTCAGCAACTTAGTTGTTAGTGAAGGTGTAGAGTTATTTTGCACTTAAAATAATTGTACACGACTTTTTTTTGGTTGTAAGCCTTTTAAAAATAAAAATGCAATCACTGTATCAGTATCGTGTACTATTTTTTTCCATATTAAAAAAAAATATAACACCTCTACTTTGAACAGCTATAAATATAAAACTGAGTTGTCAGATCTACATAACACTTTAGGGGTCGTCCATAAACTACGTTACCAATTTAGGGGGGAGGTGTTTAGATATTGTAACGTTACCAAAAATTAAAAAAAATCGACGAAAAACCTCTAATTAATAACACAATCATTTCAAAAATTTTTAACCTCACATGTTTATGTTTGATCGTCTAAATTGATGGTTAACTTTTGTTTCAACGATTTCTTCCACCACCTTTTCCCTCGACACAGGAACCTTTTCGTATTTCTTCACCATCTCAGCACACGTCTGAAAAATTTGGGTCTTTGCTTTTGCGACAGGCTATGACGTTAAGGCCTGAATGTTCTTGATCAAAGGAGATACCGTATGACATGTACTGTCCTTCTCAGAAAGAAGAAATCGGTTCAAGGTCGTGTCCTACCTGCGGCTTGTATTTCGTTTTTAAAACTTCTATGGATTGCCATAAGTTTGTATTATATCGTTTACAATAAATCGGAATAAAAAATACTATTTAAATAAATCAATTTTCAGAAAGCATTTACACAAAAAAACAGAACTTGATGCAGCTCGGGTGCAGCCTTTAAGGGTACTCTGTCAAATTCCAGGTGAATTTATTTGCTTTAGAAATGAGGATTCAGCTGAATGGGTCGACATAGAATCCGATGAAAAATTCTATTTTGAAGAATCTTCAACAAAGCTACCAGCTTATTCTATCCCAGTGATTGAGAGCATCGAATCTTGGATCGCAGATTTAATAGCTCTTACAGATGATATTAATTATTGATTTTTTTTCCAATTGTTCCTTTAATGTATCTAGTCATACTAGTCACTAATACAAGTGAAAATTGTCAGAGCTAGTCAAAATATATAATCATTCGAATGAATTAATTTCATATGTCACGTTACTTTATGGAGGGGGGGAGGGGTTTTGAAAAGCACTACGAAAAGTAACGCAGGGGGAGGGGGGCTAAAAAAAACAGAAAATCAGTAACGTAGTTTATGGACGACCCCTTACACGTGTTCATAAAAAATTAGACTCGAAGATGACTTCTTCAGGGCTATGAAGTCAATCCAGGGATCCCGGACTATTTAAGCTCCTTTAAATATCGGCATTTTCTCTCTCAGTATTTTTTTTCATACAAGGAGACAGTGTCTAAAAAAAATGTTTAATATTTATATAATGATATCTTAATCTGTTCTGTACTTTATTTTTTTAATTTTTTTGTTCTTTAAATTAATGACTTGCAATAATATTATTATTTATTTTTTTTTGTGTTTATTAACAATAAGGGTATTCACAATGTGTGATTTTGTGGTATTGTGATTTTTTGCCATAGTTGAAAACCACAATCATGAGCCAACTTTAAAATAGAACTTGTGATTGGGAACCTCCCACTATAGCTTTTTGTTAATATACTAATAAATAAACTATCCAATTTTATATATTTTATTAATATATGGCATAAAAAAGTCTTGCATTTTGAGCTTCTTTCATTTTTGCAATTAGAAAATAACTGGCAACCGATCAGTTGTTTATGGAACTTTAAAAACTACTGGTTTTTAGATATTTCATGTAAAACAACAAAAAATATGCAAACGGCTCGGTAAAGTGTAGTATCAATACCACGGGGTTTTTTTAACGACACTAAAAAAAAGACACAGTTTCGATAGTATCGTCAGTATAGACGTAGAATTCCTTTTTATATAGTAATAGAGAAAAATTCTGTTTTTTTCATTCATATTTTTAAAAACTATTTAAAAACATTTCGTCTTCTAAATAAAAATTATTCAAAAACGAATTTGTTGTTGTTGTTGCCTTCTTCAAACTTACTTGATCTAAAAAGCTCTCATTTAAATTCATGTTAAAATTTGTTTTGTTTTATAAAAACTTTTCGTTTGATATATATATTATATATGTTAATGCTGTTTACTACAGGAAAAATAAATAACTCAAATTTTTCCAATATTTATTTTCATTTATTAAACGTTACTTTGAATTACATTTAGTTGTAACCAACATAAAAAATTATCAACAAATTCATCACTAAAAATATCAAACGAAAACTTTTTATAAAACAAAACAAATTTTTACATGAATTTAATTATGAGCTTTTTAGATCAAGTAAGTTTAAAGAAGGCAACAAAAACAACACATTTGTTATTGAATAATTTTTATTTAGAAGATGAAATGTTTTTAAATAGTTTTTAAAAATATGAATGAAAAAAACAGAATTTTTCTCTATTACTATATAAAAAGGAATTCTACATCTATACTTACGATTCTATTGAAATTGTGCTTTTTTTTAAAACGCGTGGTATTTGTGTGGTAAGTTTTAATGATCGTGAAATTTTTTTTGTTATTTTTTTATTGCGGTAGAAACTTTTTTGTTTATCTTTACAATGGTAATTTTTGTTGTATTTAATTGATGTTATTGTGAAAAAAGTAACTTTTAGTCGGAATTGTTTTAAATTTGAACTGGCAACCTTGGCTAGTAGTAGTACATTTTTTTGTAGCCACATACTGGCTCTCTGGCTACATGCATCTGTATTCTCTATTGTATTAAAACCCAACAAGCCATGAATGTTACTGTGCCAGCTAAACGCTACTTCAAACGGCAGCGTCTGATTTGCTGGTATGAAAATGACAAGTTTTTGTACCTTTAAACCGTTCTCTATATAATTGTTAAGTCCTTTTTTATATTTATCAAGAATCGAATTGAAATTTATGTCATATTCGCTTGATGTGTCGTTTGTTCTTGTCTTTTTTCCCTTGTTATTCACCCTTGTATTGAAATCAAGGTAGTGCAGTTGAGTTGCCGTTTATTGTTTAGTTTATTGTTACAACTCAATAAAAACTATTTTAAGAAAAGGTTGCAACTGTTTAACAACAAATAAAATTAATACAAAACTTAAGGTTTTCTATATGACCTTGCTATTTTTTGTGTTGATTTTCTATAATTTTAATATAAATTCTAATTCTTTGATAGTTTAAATCAGTGTTGGGCACAGGGTTGCCACTTGTAAAAAAATTTAGTTCCCAAAATTTGATCAAAAAGTTACCAAAATTAAGTAAAAATTAATTAAATAAACAAACATTTTTTTAAAGTAAGAAAATCAATAAAATTGTAGTTTTTGTTAATAAAAAACATTTATTCAACATTAAAATACTTAAAATTAATAAACAGAAATAGTGGTAAAATAAATTTAGTTTAAAATTTCTCATTTTTAATAACTAAAAATCACAAAATAAGTAAAATTCATAAACTCATGTACTTATAAAAATCAAACGTATATCTTTTTTATTTGAATTAAGTAAAAAAATAAAAATATATATAGAAAAAGTGCAACATTTTTCTTGTTAAAAATTTATTTATTATATTAATATAAAAATCACAAATAAGTATTAAATTCAGGTAAACGTAATTTTTTTGTCACAAAACAAAACAAAAAATTATAAATTAATGGTATAAAAATGAGATCCTTATCTTTTTTTATTTGAAATAGAAGAGCTAAAAAATATACCGCATTCATTGGCAATATATATTGATTTTAAGAAAGTAAATGAATATATACAAAGATATGGCATTTAATGCTTTAAAAAATTATCGGTTTTCACAAGTTTAAATTTTAATAATTTTTTAATAACTAAAAGAAATTATTCTGTTAGAACATAACAGGTTTTTACATTTTTGTCTATAACTCCTAAACTAGAGCTGATGGCGAAAAAAAACTCAATTTTTAATCTAAAAATCTTCTAAGGTGAACACACATAATGAGGCTTGTCTCTCATTTCGCAGAGTTCCTTTAAAATCATTATGCTATTTATTGTATTAAAACCCAACTTGTTTCGTAGCTTCGTTTTTATAAGAGACTTCTTTGCTAACGTTAAATTTCAAGATTGAAATATTTTGACATTTTCTTTTGACATGATCTTGCAAACAAACTGATTATTTTGAATTTTTTGGAAAGGAAAAAGTTACCAAAACTATAAAAAAATTACCAAATTACCAAGTCAAAAATTTTCTACCAAATTTGGTTATTAATTACCAAACTGGCAACCCTGGTTGGGCAGCTTTGCACACTTGAGATTGTGTTTGTGCAGTAAAATTTGTATTCATCTCACCCACAGAACGATCAAAGCTTCAGTGTACAAGCGAATGTCAAGCAGATAAGATCTGCGCTTGCGTGCTCCTTGAATATATTATATTATATCTGTATCAATAAGCAACAATAGCTTAAGTCGATTTAAGACAGAACTGAGTTATTGATATAGTTGTGATCCACGTATATATTATTATGAACACACAAAATCTAAAACTTCTAGCATGACCTTAGCCAAAGATATGATGCAAAAACAAAAGACCCTTTCATATAACTTATATGGCGATTGAAAACTTTGAAGCAAGATTTCTGGAAACTTTGATATAAGACTTAGGCTGTTATTGCTCATCGACACAGATACAACGTAAGATTACACTATATAAAATTTTATGTATGCAAAATTTTTAAAAGTATGTATGAAAACAATTTTTTATTTTTAAAAAATATGGCATGGCGCGGCATCAAAGAGGTAAAATTAACAAAAATTATGTATTACAAGGCATTACGATAATTTGCATGGCCAATATTACGTAATTGTGGGGCATGCGATGGAGAAATTAATTAATTATTTAAAAGCGGCATGTCCGCATATCATATCATATAGTGATCAGTTCCAAGAACGTATAATGAAAGCATCTTACGCTGTCAGTTTGACCTTGGCAAAACATAATAAGCATCATAAGCACAATAAAAAACTTATTTGTTTTGTACTATTAGCCTGCCTTTATATATTTCTGTCTTATTATCTGTATATTACAATATCCGTCTGTCGATCTGTTTACTTTTGACATTCCATCCACTACTTATTCATTTAATTTGGCAATACAAATCCGAGCAAAAAAATATCCCATAATGCCTAGTAAGATTTCTGCAAAAAGTGCTTTAGCACTAATTTGTTCTCAGTGTGAGCTTTAAAGCACTCATTAATCCATACTCAAGATGAGCAAGTATAGGTGTGCAAAGCTGCCCGACACTGGTTTCAATCGTTCTTGATTTTAAATACAAATTCTAGTTGTTTGATAGTTTAAAATCGTTTATTGAGCTTTAGGTCAGGTTAAACTAGTTAATCAATCAGCTAACTAATTAATCAGCTAGTGATGTTTTTTTTTTCTTTTCATGTTAGAAAGTGTTGATTCTTTGAAAAAAATTCGTTAGAGCAATTAATTGTTCTAACCTGACCTAAAGCTCAATAAACGATTTTAAACTATCAAACAACTAGACTTTGTATTTAAAATCAAGAATTATTTAAACTATCAAACATTTAGAATTTGTATTTAAGTCGTAGAAAATCAACATTAATATACAACTTAATAAATGGCACGCTTATATGAAACACACAATGCATAGTTTGCTGACAACGAAACGGTCCGCTTCAGTGCTTTTAGAAGAGCACACCGTTTTCAACCAAGCCGATTGGCTATCTGGGAAAAAAAGCAACTCAAGTGTATTTATATATGTATGTTTTACATACATATTAATAAAACAGCATCAACAAAAGCAGCACAACAACGAACGACGTAATAACGAACCACACAAGCAAACACAACAACAACCTTAAAAGCAGCATAAGCAGCTACTGCAGCTAAGCAGCTTGTGCATCACTCATACGAATATATGAATTTTTCATCTTCTTAGATTTTGCTATTTTATTAGATATTCGTTTTATTCCCACTAAAACTGATATTTTGGTATTTTTTTTTTCTTTGTACGGTGAATATTAAAGGCTGTAGGTATACCCCAAAGTGTCAAATATCACTTTGAAAAAATTCGTGAAAATGACCCCCATACAAACCGCGCTGTAAGACGTAATTCTACGTCAAAACGCAATTGTGAATACCATCTCGAACTAATCCCGGGATTGAAAATCTTAATCCCAACAATCCCGGATCTAGAAAAACTTCCAGGATTGAACTCTCTAGTAAGGATATAGATGTAAAATATTGGCTCAAAACACACAGGACCACTCGGTTCTTATTTTTTTTTTGTTTTCGAAAGTAACGAATTACGAACCGGAGTGTTGTTCCTTTACTAAACAGAAGTAAACTTTGAAATTTTTAGAACAAAATATTTATATTTTAACAGGCACTTGCTACCTTAAAGTTGAAAATCTGACTTATATGAAAAAAAAATGTCCTTTAATCAAAAAAATCCCAATAACTCTTTAAAATGCAAATTCAATAAAGCTGGTTCGGGATTCGTTTTTTTTTTTTCTTTTAAATGAGCTATAAAAAATTAAAACTAAAGAAAATCCAATTTGAAAAAATTTCATTGAAATGTTGTGGAAATATTTGCTTAAAATAAAATTTGAGTATTTTCGTACTCAAAATATGTAAAAAACGTATGTGATTACGTTGAATAACCATCAGGTTATCTCTGAAAAATTTTGCTAGAAGTATACCCTTTTGGAAATTTCAAGATTTTAAAAAAAGAAATTCCCAAAAATTTTAAAATTCAAATTTTGAAAAAAACACCAAGACTTGGATTAAAGAAAGTTTAATTTTCAACTTAAAGGTCAGATTTCCAACATAAAGGTTGCAAGCGGCACGTTTAAATACACAATGTGACGAAATCGACCCAAAGAAAAAGCACAACCAAACTCTATACAACTTCTTAAAAAGGGACATGGTGTCACATCGTCACAATTTTTTTATTTATTAGTATTTTGTAGTGGAAGAGTTTGAATTTTGTCGTGGCGACAATCACTGAAATTTTAAGGCCATGTGCCTTGTTGAAAATGAAAAATAAAATTGACTTTTCTCAGTAGAATTTAACGTTAAATAAGGCTAAAAAGAAATTCGATAAAACAAAAAAGTAGCAAACAAATTTTTAGTATTTTTATTTTATTTAAGAACAAAAATTGGTGTTTCCATCAATTTAATTAAAATAATATACTATTAAAACTTATTTTTTTTACAAAAACTAGTTGCAAGTAAAAATACGTTTCCATTGAATTCAAGAACTTCGAAATCGGTCAAGAATTCGATTAATTGCGGCAATTTTAAACGTTTTGTTCTTTTCTTCGTAACACACTGATTCACATGTATATTAGACCGTATCGAAAAAATAAATTTCGCCGCACACCAGCTAATTTGAAGCATTATTGAAAGAAAGTTTCGAAAAAAAAATTTTTTTTGACCGAACGTAGGGGTCGCGCATTAACATATTTCTTTATAACTTCGGTATTTACCGTCCGATCTAAAAGAATAATATGTCCATGTTGTTGTCTCAGAGAGAACTATTTTTTGTTTCTAGGACTTATTGACCTCAGTTGATCCCTTATAGTCTTATCTTTGAGTACTATTTTGATTTCAAAAATAAAAAGTCCGTAAAAAATCAATAAACTTTTACATAAGAAATTTTTCGCTATTTCTACTAGAAATATTTTGAAAAATATTTTTATTATTTTTTTTTAAGAACGTAGGGCAAATTTTTAACATTTTTGTCATATCGTATTATTTTTAAAAAATATATGCACCGAAAACGTTCTTATCCAAAACTAAGATAAGACACTTTTCACATATTTAAACCATCGAGTTTCAAGAGATCCAATTTCTGGTATTTCTGGCGGCTCTCGAGTTTACATATAATATGACCCATTCGTTGTTTATCTGTGACAGCAATGGCAGATTCATGTGCTACGTGTACAAAGCGCTCAGTATTTTGAGAATGGCATAGATAAGCTGTGAAAATAATTATGTTTAGTAAGGAAAGGTATCAAATGAAGTTGTTTACTTTACCTGGTAATGTTGCACCGTTTGCAAAAAAGGGTTTATACAAAAAGTGCTTAATAACATTAAAATAATTATTAAACTAAGTGTAAACTATAAATAAATAAAGGTAAGAGAGTTATATACACACAAAAAATAATGAGAAAAGTGTTTAGTTTGTCCAATCCAATAAAAAGTAACACCTTGTAACTAACGACCTTAAGCGCCAAGGACTTTAAAATTTTTGTCAGTTCTTATTTGAGGAAAGACTAACACATATCTGACCTCAGAAAATGTGTAGCTCCACCCATTTTAATTCGTGCCTAAAAGGGTTAACAAAATATAAAAATGTGCATGAATACTGTAGAAGCCACGCACATCAGTGTAGAAGTCTGTGTAGAAAATTTCAATAAGTTTTTTGTGTGTATATAACTCTCTTACCTTTATTTATTTATAGTTTGCACTTAGTTTAATAATTATTTTAATATTTTTTAGCACTTTTTGTGTAAACCCTTTTTTGCGAAACGATCCCGATCTTGATTTCGATCATTTGACTCTACGGAGAACGGTTACTGAATGCACACGTGCAAAGCTTTTTTGCAATTTCTGAGATGCACTCATTAAAGCACTTGCCAAAGTGGCTTTTGCAGAAACTCTCACTATTGTATGTGCTAGCAGAACCAGACGTAGATAGGTTATTTTGCAATTAAAAGGTCGCAAGCAACTCTCTTTTCTTGAATGTAAAGAAATTTTATTTGAAAATAAACATAGATCTTATAATTTGTAGTAACGTAATAAAAACTTACCACCAAAACACTTTCTTATATATCCATTTACAAAAGCAATTATCAATTAAAAAATTTACAAATAAATCCAATCAGAAATTTCAATTTGAACAGAGGATTTGATTTCGTTAGTTATTGCAACAAACGTTAGTGTTGCTGAAAAATCGACTATCGAATTGTGCAGCTCATCTTGCAATAAACATATATGTCAGAGTTACCAATACGTTTAAATTTTCATAAACTTTTGACGTAGAATTACGTCTTACAGCGCGGTTTGTATGGGGGTCATTTTCACGAATTTTTTCAAAGTGATATTTGACACTTTGGGGTATACATACAGCCTTTAATATTCATCGTACAAAGAAAAAAAGAATGCCAAAATATCAGTTTTATTGGGAATAAAACGAATATCTAATAAAATAGCAAAATCTAAGAAGATGAAAAATTCATCTATTCGTATCAGAGATCTGCATTGAATGCTTCGTCTTTGCTTTAGGTTCGAAAATTCACTGTTCCTGCTATGCTTTCGTTCGTCAGCAAGAAATGTGTGTCATGTTGTGCAGTGTGCGCTCTTGCTAGCTGCATTGATATGCATTGTTATTGAAAAGGCAATATTGCCATTTTAATGACATAATTGTTTCAGGTTTATTTCGTTGAGTTCATTGGAAATTTGAGCACACGCTGTTTGCGCTGCTTTTCCTTTATCAACGAGGGTGAGTTCCTCATCAATTCACTACGTATGCAGATTTCAAATTAGAAACTCACTGACACACCTTATGAATAACTGTGAAATTTTAGAAAAACTTAACAGCGGAATATTCAGTTTAGTAAGAAAATTTGAGACATTTGTTTTGTATATAAAGTTTTGTTTCGAAGTAGAGCAAATTGGAAAAAAGCAGCTATTATAATTGTGTGTGTTATATTGAAGTTCTTGCATTTTTTACTTTTATTTTATTTTATTTATTTTTTTATTTGTAATTTTTTAACGTTTATTAGTAGAATAGTCGAGTAAACGAAATTGATGAATGCCATCAAACTAATAGAAAAATTTAATTTAATTAAGTTTTCAAAATAATGCATTTACTAAACATAAAAAGTTAAAATAAACAAAAAATTAAAGTGTCTGGTATATAAACCAACATTTTGTTGGTGTTACATATCTCGCCACCGAATTGAAAAAGTCAAAAAAAGTCATGTTTGACATTCTTGTTCTACTTCATCCATTTCTTAAAGTATTAAACAGCCGTGAAAACACCAACTTCAAATTGGTTCTTTTGCAAGGAATAGTAATTTAAACCAATCCAAACTAAATTTTTCACACTTTTATTGGAGAAAATAAAAACGTGTTATACATGACCCTACTTCGCTCTATAAATAAATAACTATATCGGAAATACATATATTAATTTAAAATTGAAATTAAAAATGTAAGTGTATTTATGTTTTTGACCATATGTGTAGTATTTAGTAGGGATTCTGTTTAATAAAATTGATCTGTTTGCAATTTTAAAACGCTAACGCGGAGTCATAAAAAATTATTGAAAAGCGGTTCGTTTCTTTTATTGCATTGCAGTAATAAAGAAAAAAACCTCGGCTTACAAAAAATAAGAAAAACACGATCCTTTTGTACAGCTGCGCAAGCAGTTCCTGTAGTTAGATTTTTTCATGGTTTGTTTGCTTTGCTTTCTTCAATATATGTATTTTAAAGGATTGTGTTCGAAAAATATAATTTGCATCGCACTTTTAGTTTAAAGAGTGTTTTGGGGTTTTCCGCTTGTTGATCCTATGTATATATTTATTGTTTAGTTGTCTACCGCAAATATAAATCACTGAATGATTGACAACGCTGCTAACAAGAAGTTCAAAATTAAGATTTTATGACTCAACTCAAGCCCACGCCAATTGCCTAAAAAGCTAAAACCAAATATTTATAGCTTAAAATCTAACTTTAAATAACTCCTTTATCGTACAGTGAAAACCACATCAAAATCCATCTTTTATTATTTTATATGGACATATAGAAATGAAAATTATATTCAGACAATTATACTCCAGAATACCTCTCCATCGATATAATTTTAATGTAAATGTGTTGCCGGTAAAGCAGTTAAAAGTGTACGACAACTTAGCTTGCTCACGTATTTACGTTGTGGTTATGATTTTTATCATTGCATCAACTTCAATTCCAATGTTTCGTTGCTTTGTTGATGACACTTACTGTTATTTACACACGACAAGCATCAACATCAACTGAGCGAAATGTGCATTCTTTCGTTTCGTCTGTTTGGTGCGTACTGTTATCTCAGCATACGTTTTTACGTGAATCACAAATAAGTGCAAATGAATGCGTTCATGCAGTTCTCTGATTCGTATGAGAAATGCACAAGCTGCTTAGCTGTTTAGCTGGAGTAGCTGCTTATGCTGTTTTTAAGGTTGTTGTTGTTGTTGTTTGCTTGTTTGGTTCGTAATCACGTCGTTCGTTGTTGTGCTGCTTTTGTTGTTGTTGTTTGTTATTAATATGTATGTAAATCATACATATATTTAATATACAGTAATGTGAAAATAAATACGTACACCAGTATTTTTATGCTTAAAGCTGCATGAATTACATACAAGGTGCAGCAGATAGAGCATTAATTCCCTCGGGTACCTCCAGATAAGGCGAGTATAAACTTTATAGAGTTTCCTCCCTCAGAGTTTAGTATTATTGATCTAGAATCTAAACTACTCACCATTAAACAAAAAATAATATTTTGTATTTAAGAAAAAATATCAACTTTCCCATCAATATATCAACCACTTTCGTGTCATGTGCTGCAGCGGAGCTCAAATTTTGAGATTATCAAACGAAATATCAACAAATTTTGTATCTTTTGTTTTAGCGGAGCTGTAATCGTCAAAATTTAAAATCTCTGTTTTTCATGTTAAAATACACTTAGTCAACAATTTTTTCTAATTCTCACTTTGGATGATAACAGCTCCGCTAAAAGAAAAGATACAAAATTTGTTGCTATTTCGTTGGATAATCTCAAAATTTTAGCTCTGCTACAGCACATGACACGAAAGTGGTTGATACACTGATGAAAAAGATGATATTTTTCTAAAATTGAAAATATTATTTTTAATTTTATGGTGAGTAGTATAAATTCTATATCAAGAATACTAAACACATACCAAAACCATAAAACACCCTGTACCTTGAAATTTTTACAATGTGAGAGGAAACTCCATAAAGTGTTATACTCGCCTTATCAAGAAGAATCACCAGCCGAGGGAATTAATGCTATATCTGGGGCACCTTGTATACAATTTATGCAGCTTCATATATAAAAATATAGGTGTCCCTTTTTATTTTCACATGACTGTACATCAGTTGCTTTAATTTTTTTCGTTTCCCAGATAGCCAATCGGATCGGTTGAAAACGGTGTGCACTTTTTAAAGCACTGAAGCGGACCGTTTCGTTGTCATCGAACTATGCATTGTGTGTTTCATATAAGCGTACTATTTATTAAGTTGTTTATTAATGTTGATTTTCTATGATTTATATACAAATTCTAATTGTTTGATAGTTTAAATCATTCTTGATTTTAAATAAAAATTCTAGTTGTTTGATAGTTTAAAATCGTTTATTGAGCTTTAGGTCAGGTTAGAACAATTAATTGTTCTAACGAATTTTTTTGAAAGAAATAGCAACAACAACATTTTCAATATGAAAAGAAAAAAAAAAACACCACTAGCTGATTAATTAGCTGAATAGCTGAACTAGTTAGAGCAATTAAGTGTTCTAACCTGACCTAAAGCTCAATAAAAAATTTTAAACTATCAAACAACTAGAATTTGTATTTAAAATCAAGAATGATTTAAACTATCAAACAATTAGAATTTGTATTTAAATCATAGAAAATCAACACAATAAATAACAAGGTCATATAGAAAATTTTAAGTTGTTTATTAATTTTATTTGTTGTTAAACAATTGTAACCTTTTCTTAAAATGGCTTTTATTAAGCTGCAACAATAAACTAAACAATAAACGGCAACTTAACTGCACTACCTTGATTTCAATACAAGATTCAATGCATATTTCAGCGTTTTTTGGCGAACGGGTGAAAAAGAGAGGGAAAAAGGACAAGAACACATCAAGCGAATATGACATAAATTTCAATTCGATTCTTGATAAATATAAAAAAGGAGCTTACAACTATTTAGACAACGGTTTAAAGGTACAAAAACTTGTCGTTTTCATACCAGCAAATCAGACGCTGCCGTTTTAAGTACCATTTAGCTGGTACAGTGACATTCATGGCTTGTTGGGTTTTAATACAATATAGAATACAGATGCATGTAGCTAGAGAGCCAGTATGTGGCTACAAAAAAATGTACTACTACTAGCCAAGGTTGCCAGTTAAAATTTAAAACAATTCCGACAAAAAGTTAGTTTTTTCACAGTAACATAAACTAAATACAACAAAAATTACCATGGTAAAGCTCAATAAAAAAGATATCAAAAAAATCCCACGATCATTTAAAATTAAAATTCCTTAAAAACAAAAATTCCTAAGGGCAATTAAAAATTACCACGAATGGGATTTTTTTCAACATAAATGTTGCCATTTATTGCTGCCATTGTTGCTTCTAGCTGCTGATATTGTTGTTTTAGTTCTGCATGCGCTGCAAAGGGCCGTTTTTTACTCGGCAATTCTATGAGCAATAATTGCTTTTGCCGAAAGTAATTTGTGGACTACTCGGGTTTAAAGGGGATAAACCCCCTCTTGCGGGCGATAATCCACAAACTGCTTGCGGCAAAGGTAATTATTGCCGAGTGAAAAACGGGACAAAGAGATCTTACTATTAGAACAAAAATTGCTTTCGCCGCAAGCTCGAGAATTTTCGTATATAACGAGTGAAAAGCGGGACATAGTAAGCAAAGTTCTGTTTATTTTCTGTGGACGATTCGGTTCATCCCCTCTAAGGCTGCTCAACCGCTGTGATCTTGCTCTTTTCTGTTCGTCGTTGTTTTAATTTGCTTGGTAATTGTTGTTGGATAAGTTAGCTGAAATTTTTTTAGATGTTCTTAATTTTTACTCGACATGAACAGCTGTATTTGACAACTAGCTCGCTTTTCTCTGCTTTCTACTTCATTCCTCTCCGAGTCGGCCCTACCTGGTTATTCTGCCAATAAAACGAATAAAACGAATGTTATTTTCAGCATGTATGCATACTAACTACTACGCAAATTTGCGAATGCGTTACCAAGCATGCGTTGTGCTTTAAAAACTTCATTTAGTTTTTAAATGCCATAATAAATTCCAAATATTTTTGTTATGCATTATATTCTTTCCATATTAAAAATTTATTTTGTTAGCTAAAATTTAAATTTTAAATTACTTTTAAAATATACATATTAGGGCGGGTCAAATTCTGGCTCAGCGAAATTCGTAAAATACATGTAATTTCAAGACTTTTTCTCCACTACAGCATATACAAATTCTGAAAAAAGCTGTGCGGACTTTCGTAAATAGATTCATACACATACATTCATACATTCATATTTTATAATTGAGAACAAAATCTATTTACTAAAGTCCGCACAGCTTTTTTTCAGAATTTGTATATGCTGTAGTGGAGAAAAAGTCTTGAAATTACATGTATTTTACGAATTTCGCTGAGCCAGACCACCAAAAAATTCGTCCATACAAATTGACCCGCCCTAATACATATATGTATATATGTTTTTTACTGCAGGAAAAATAAATAATTCAAATTTACCCATACTTATTTCCATTAAATAAATGTAACTTTGAATTACATTCAGTTTTAACCAACAAAACAAATGAAAAAGAACAACAAATTCATCACCATAAATATCAAACGAAAACTTTTTATAAAACAAAACAAATTTTTACATGAATTTAATTGTGAGCTTTTTAGATCAGGTAAGTTTAAAGAAGGACAACAACAACAAATTAGTTTTTGAATAATTTTTATTTAGAAGATGAAATACTTTAAAAAAGTTTTGATGAATGAATATACATGAAAAAACAGAATTTTTCTCTATTACTGTATAAAAAGGAATTCTACGTCTATACTTACGATACTATCGAAACTGTGTCTTTTTTATAGAATTTTCAAAAAAAAAAAAGTTATTTGACGGACCCTGTATAATAAATAAAACAATATAAAGAAAAACCATTAAATAAATTACAAAAGAAAAAATGCAAAATTACATAATGTACCCATTTAACCCTTTGACGACGAATGGGTGAAAAAAAATAAATAAAATAAGAAAAGAAATAACATTAAATTAGAAAAGTAAAAATGCAAAATTACATAATGCACTCCTTTAACCCTTTGGCGATGAATGTGTGAAAAATAACCCATTTACATTTTTAAGTCGTGTGAGCACAATTTTTGAGGTATTTTCATAAAATTGAACTTAAAGGATTAGAAATCAATGTGGCTTTTAGCGTGTGCCACATTTTTCGAAATTATTTTAACTTTAAGAGAAGGAAAAACTGGGAAGTCAAAAAATATTTTTTATTCCATAGGTATATATTAATCCCGATTTCTCAGAGACTACAGATATGGGTACAGATACCCCAATTATGTCAAAACCTTTAGAAATCAGCAACTCCAGCAAAGTAAAAACTAAATTTCCAGAAGGGATTTTTCGGATTTTTCTGAATTTTTTCAAAACTTACAGTAAAAAAAATTTGAAAACTTTTCTTATTTCACTTTTGTATAGAAGTCTGTTATCGGCGATAACGATTCCACAAGTAAGTAAATTTTTAAAATTTACAGCTATTTTTTTGTTGTCCTCAAAGGGTTAGGGCACACATAGCAACCCATAAATTAAAGTTTAAATAAGTTTGCGTTTGATCGTGTTCTTAGAAATTGATTAACAAAAGAGAAAATCAAATGGTTTCCTGAAATGAATGTAAAAATAAACGCTCGTTAGTTACGTTGTTGTTTCAGTTTTCATTTTAATTTGAGTTGTTGATGAGTTCAGTCACAATTTTTTTTATCTAAAATGCTAGCCGAATTTTATAAGGACTGTGAGATACTTATGACGGGTGGCTCAGGTAAGAGATTTCAATGAGTTAATGCACTATTTCGTATTGTTTTGACTTTTAAATTATTTTTTTTTTCCTGAAGGCGTGGTAGGCAAGGCGGCTATAGAGAAATTATTACGATCGAGTGATGTGAAAAAAATCTATATCCTTCTACGCTGCAAGAAAGGCGACAGTGTTGAGCAGCGTTTGGAAAAAATTAAGAGTTCGAAAGTCTGTGAAAGCATAAAAAACGTCGATAAAATAGTGATAAATTATTTAAATATTTTAAGATTTTTCGCGTGCTGAAAACTCAAAAACCAGATGCACTCAACAAACTGGTGGCCATACCTGGAGATGCAATTTTACCTTGTCTAGGCATTACACAGCATTATGCAAAAGTATTGGAAAACGTTTCGATTTTCTTTCATTGTGCAGCAACGGTGCGTTTTAATGAGTCGCTGAGGGATGCCATGAAGGTCAATGTGGGCGGCACTTGGGAGGCTCTGAAGTTTGCCGAGACACTTACAAACCTTAAAATCTACGTGCATGTCTCGACTTTTTACAGTAATCCGTACTTGGAATATGTCGAATCTAAGGTGAGTAGTTGTAAGTAGATAAAAATTATGTTGAGTTGGTGCTCAAACGGTTTGAGTCGTTTTTTTGATAAATTATAAAAATTAAACTAGTTTCTTGGCTTCCTTGGAAAATTAGGGAGTAAACCTAATGATTCTTTCTTATCCCAATTTCCGATATTGATTGTGCCTATATATATATCTTTAGATGTATTCTTCGCCAATGAACTGGAAGATATGCTTGCAAATGTTAGAGGATGACAGCAGAGAAGAACTTTTCGATACTCTAACCAAAAAGTAAGAAAATATTAATATTTTAATATTAAAAACCAACTTTGAGCACGTTTATATGCCGTTTCTCCAGAATAATTGTTGGTTTTCCCAACACCTACTGCTTCACCAAGAATCTGGCCGAGAGTGTAGTCAATGACTATCGCGAGCGCCTGCCAGTAGTCATATTCAGACCATCAATAGGTTGTTTAACTTAATTCTTTTACTAAGCAAATTAATTGAAAAGAAAAATTGTTTGAAAGTTCCAATAATTTGCAGTTGTTTCCGCCTTAAGCGAGCCAGAGCCAGGATTTCCACCATCCTTAATGGGTGCCATGGGCTTGTTTGTTTTAGCGGGTGCAGGTTTATTAAAAACGCTGTATTTACAAAAGGATGCATATCTGGATATGACACCACAAGATTTGGGAACCGTTGGAATGCTGGCTTCTGCCTACCTTGCAGCCAAGAAATACGAACAAGGGTACATACATATGTGATTTAATAAGTAATGATAGATTTCTCATTTAAACTACGATTTTAGCAATGTGCTTGAAGTGCCCGTCACCTTGGCCTCATCTTACAAAATTTATCCGTATACAGTTAAAGGACTTGTTGATGTTACGAATAAATTTAATATATGGTATGATTCTGCATTTGACAAAAATTTCCTGATTCCCGGCTGCTACTTTGTAAAAAGCAGATATTTGTACAAAATATTGGTAAGATCAGAAAGATAACTTAAGTATTATTTTCAATTGACATTATGCAGTGCTTTACACATCAAATCTTGCCTGCGCTGCTCGCCGACGGACTGTTAATTGTGTTCGGACGCAAGCCGATTCTGATGAGCTTGGCACGCAAACAATACACTTCCTTAGAGACAATGAAACCGTTTTTGTTCAATAATTACAAAAGTGACATGGTCGATAAGCTGCCAGAAGTACTTGAAATTACAAATGGGTAGGTAGTACTAATATGAAAATATGGCACTGATTTGGAGTTTGAGTTATTATAAATTTATTTCTGATTTAGAACAGATTTTCACAACCCGAGCTTATTAAAGTTTATGCAAACAGATGAAAAATACATTGTGGAAACTTTTAGACATTTTATGTCCAAAATTCGTGAAGTCCTACTCAAGGAAGATCCCTCAACTTTGCCGCGTGCTCAAAAAATACTTAAAATGTAGGTGTTTCTTATTGGTTATGAGATTTTTTCGCCAATTATTTCTGTATCTTTTTGCAGGAAAATTGTTCTTTGCAATATTATACGTGGCTGTCTGATTTATTATGTGTTACGTTGGTTCTACGGAGTTCTTTTAAATTATTTTACAATTTGAATTGTTGACTATGAAGATTTTAAAGATATTTTAAGTATGTGAACTACATGGGCTAAAAAGTCTTTGACCTGCTAATAAAAAAACTAATTTTTGTTAAGTGAAATAAACTTTTTTATAATAAGACATAATCTGTGTCTTAGAGCAAATGCACCTTTCTTGTAGTGGTTGGCGCCGATGTCCTGAAAATAGGCGTTTGTTTATAATTCGTCCAACTCTTTGGAGAACAATTTTTTGCAAGCGAGCCATATTTTCAATCTGCGAAACAGGATGTACAGTGAAACGCATTTTCAATATATTAAGATTTTCTACCTAATTATCGAAACATTTCCTAACTGGCAGCTGGTTTTATTCGAATTAAAAAAAAATCAACAAATGCTTACTTTTTATAACTGTAAAAGTATATTTCTTGTTATTTTTGTTTTGTTAGAAGAAAAGCTGTTTATCATTACATAGAGCAAAATCGCATGCAACGCTCGTACGCCTTGTATATTGCTTAAAATTTCAAACAGCGCAGACAATTTAACCTTTTTTATCCTGTTTTGATTTTTGGATAGCATTCTATTACATAGCACTATATTTAGTGTTAAAGGTGGAAGCGATCGAAAGAATGGTTCAAAGATATAAGCAAACAAAAAAGGACGCCGGCTATTTTCCAACGTTTTCAAGGGATTTTTATTATTAAATGTGTTCTAAAACAAAAACAAAGAACACTGAATTAATATATATAAAGCACTGAATGTGAAAATTCATATTTTTTTGTCAATTTTGTATTTTTGCTTTAATTTTAATTTTGCGTTTAGAAACCTTGATCGGACAAAACCAAAAATAGTTCCACCGAGTGCAGCGACTTCGAATACATAAAGTTAGATCGTGAAATAAACCATCGATCATCACATTCTCTATTGATATATTTCTGAAAAATAACATTATTTAAGTGGCGAAAATTTTCGACAATTGGAGACTAGCAGTGCCTAAGGGTTAATATTTTGGGACAAAAGTTTCGGTAAGTGCTTTTGAGATGTCATTGAAGCTATTTTTCAACATGCCTCAAAAAAAACCCTTCGCTTTTTTTGGGTCGGTCTAACCTACAGTGATGTGCAAATAGATAGCTGCTCGAATTATATACAAGGTGCCGCAGATATAGATTTATTCACTCGGATGGTGATTCTCCTTGATTAGGCGAGTATAAAACTTTATGGATGAGGATCACCCCTCCCCCCTTCGGAGCTAGAAAGTGAAAACTTGAAAATATGTGTCATTACGTCTTACTCTATATTTTATTTATCTTTCAACCGACTTCCAAAGTCAATAGCATATTGAAAACGAGACAAAATGACATTCAAACCAATGATACAAAAACAGTTTTCTAATCGTACCACACTAAAAGCTAACTATTTTACGTGTGGTAATTTAAAATGAAAACGTAGTTGTGTTTGCATTGAGTACTCAAGTTCTATGGCAAGACCAAAAACCAAGTTAATAGAAAATTGAAAAAAAAAATTATATCACAAAAAAATTCAAGAAATTTATTTAATATTCGAGATCAGTGATGATATTTGAGAATTTTTGAGGGTACTTTTTTTACTCTTCAGAAAGGACTTTTTCGTACGCGAGAGTACTTTTTATTAATATGATGAAATAAGCTTTTGTTTTGAAAAAATTAAAGATAAGTTTATTCTTAATAACTTAACAGTTAAACATACTCGATACCAGAGATCTGCAACGGATAGCTTTTTTGCGACTCTGAGTATATCCGAAAAAAATAAGTACAAAAACCTACTCACCCTAAGCGCACGCAACTCGACTCATATTCTCCTTTACGGAGCTAGAATGCGGCGGCTCAAATAAATATGAGTATCCTAAGTCATGAGTCGGATCGGGAAAGATCGTTTTTTTTTCGGTTCATAAATACCTATGGTTGTTGTCGTCTTGCTGATACTTATCCTACTTGCCGAAATACTCATAATCTACACAAGTAGCCGAATCACTCGGCTCATCTGACACGGATATGAAAGAGAGCGCAGTAGAGCGCAGCAGTAAATAGAGAGCGAGTTTTTTGTATTTGTTTTGTGCTATTTTTCCTAAGCATATCTAAATGCTGAATAACAGATGTGTTATTCTTGTGTTGCTTTTTGTTTTTATCTTGCACAGTGAAACCTACCTCCCATACAACACAAATATTTAAAACGCCATATTTTTTTTTACTTAAACCAATACAAGAACCATTCTGTCAGAAATCTTCAATATATGTCTATCATAAAAAAAGTATTTTTTGCCACGCCCACCTCCCATAAGAAAATTTCCACATCACGTGTTTTTCCGTATTCCAAGTTCAATGAAGCGCAGCATCGAAACTGTTTAAATTAAAGGTTTATAGTATTCAAAAATATTATTTGTTTGCTTTTTATAAAAACAGAAAAAAAATCATCAAAAAAAAAGCTTATCGTTTCGTTTTTATTCCAAAAAAAGGAGTGAACCTCATGCTTTTTGTCACAAATTGGCACTGGTTGTAAATGTGATACTATTAACAGTTAAAAAAGATAATAGCATACTTTTTAGCATTTTGATAAAGTGAGCACAGGTCGTGTAGCATAATAACATGGCTTGCATACACGGAGAAAACTGTTTGCAAAATTAGTATTGTGGTTAAGCAAAACTTGCGCTTGATTCTAAGCCACTTCAAAATTATGCAAAATTTCAGCAAAAACTAACTAACTATAATAACTAAGCAAATATTTGCTTGAATTAAGTAAACATTTGCTATTCCCATTTATAATAACTTAGCAAATTTTTGCTGAAATTAAGTAAAAATTTAAATTTAATCAAAATTTTGCTTTTTCCTAAATAAACGAGGAGTGATTGCAATTTAGCAATCTTTTTCTTAAATCACATTGTGATTGAGCAAAGTTTTGCTGATTTGCTTTTAAGCCAAACATTTGCTTGATTCAAGCAAATAAATTTTTTCCATGTACGTATTTTAATTCTGCTGTTTAGAATCAAAGAATATAAATTTTACTTTTAGCTAATTGAAAATGTTTAAAGAACATTTCTTGACAAGGGAATTCGAATGTTTGAATAGTTTTGAAAGCATTTTATTGCGAAATTCATTAAAATGTTTCATAGTAAGCTATAAGATAATGTGAATTAATTTAACTTTATACATATCACATTACTGCTTTAATAATTCAATTTAGTTGTAATTATTTAAAAATATTTAATATATATATATATTAACATAGCAAATTAATAGACTGAGAAACACACTATAGAATGCTTAAGTACTCTGCAAATATATGGTATTGCAAAAGAAGAATAATAACATTTTAAAGCATTTATCGTATTTAGTAAGTAAATGCTTTCACTATTTACATTAAAAATTTTACGATTTTAAATAAAAAAATATACCTATATATTAATATGCCGCACTTTCGTAAGAAGTGATAATAAAAAATGTCTAAAATGATACTAAAGAAAATGTCTATAGAAATAAACCTTGAGACTAAACATATCTATATTTTCTTCTTAACGCATTTACCAAATGTTGTTCAAGGACGCAAAAAATTCTGTCAGTTTTTTTTAATCGCTCAACTTAAAGTCCAACAAAAGCATTTCTTTATTTAAAATATCGTCGACATCCATAGATCATTATGTTTTATTCTGCAAAAAAATTAATTTACGCTTTTTTGTCATATCAACTTTGCATAAGAAATTTATTGCAAAAATAAAAAAAAAATATATCAAGAATACAAAAAACTTTTTCAATAATGCTTTTTGTACTTAAAAAAACCAGAGTGCAATACGTTTTCTCAATTGTCATTAATAACTCTTGAAAAATATCAATATTTTACGAAATTTTTTCAACATTTTTACATCAATCGTATTTTAAGGCGTCTACATAGAAAACCTATATACATATATTTCTGATAAATATTTTGGAATCATGCGAGTTAGAATATTCTTAAACAACACAAAGAAAAAAAAAATCACAAAGAGAGAACATCAGTTTTGGTATTTATATCCAATTTTTAACCACTGTGCCTTTTGGTTTTGTTCTATTTTTGTTTATGTCTAACAAACCAAAATCACAAGCGTTGTTATTGTTTCTTTCTCCATAGAGTGCAACAATAAAATACCAAAAACTCGTTTTCGAGAAAAAACAAACAAAAAATGAGAGCTCACATGGCCTGCAGACAAATACTTACGAAAAGTGCATACGCAAAAAAAAACTAATTTACGCTAAGAGAAGTTGGCAGAGAAGGAGCAGTACTCAGGGTACACTCAAAATACATTCGGATCGAGCGCTTTTGTAATAAACTGACTCAACGCACTCATTGAAAACGGCTCGAAGTGGATCGGATCACGCCGCTCTCGGATATGAGAATATACTTATAACCGAAAAAATGCTAATGAGCCGAATGCCTATAAGTATTTTACACATTCTATTAAGTATGGATAGAGTTCAGAACAGCACGACACTCGGGTATGATTTGAGTATCCGAATTCTGTCGTATACTCATTGCAGTTCTCTGCTCGATACATGTAAGTGATCCTGATGGAGTGCTGTTCATTCATCACGGTCAATGTTTCCGTCAATGCTGCAGACTGGTTTGCTTGAATTGGAGTCAATAAGCCAAAAAGCGTTACCAACCATCTATACTTTTGATAGATTTAAAAACTTAATCATAGTTATATATAAAATATATAACTTAGACTTAATGGTACATTGCTATAACAAAACAAATAACAATAATTTTATCACTGCACTACACCATATGACGTTCGTAGTTATAATGTTATATTATAGCTGTTAAATTGCGATTACAATTAATAATCAATTAGATTATATTTTTAAAAAAATTGTAATCAAAGTTTCAGATGAAAGCAAAGTTTCAGCCCTAAATCGACCTGAAGTACACTTCAAAGCTCATCAAAGATTACATTAGACGCAATGGGATCAAGTCCTTGAATGGCCGGCACAATCTCAATGACTTGAATCCCATCGAAAATCTTTTTGGGATTTTGGAAATAAAAGTTTCTGGTCAAAGGCTTTCCAATAAGACTGCACTGTATGAAGCCCTGAAACTTAATTGGGAACAAATACATAATACCAACATATCTAATTTAAAAGAGTCGATGCCGCTCAGATGTGCAGCGGTTATCAAGAAAAATGTATCTTACACCAAATATTAATTATGTTGCTATTCTTTTGCTTTCAGACAAATGAATGTAGTCACATTAATTTTAAATTTAATAAAAAAACCAAAACTAAATTTGAATAAAATTTGTTAATATATTCTTTGGTCCCTAGAACCATTTTTGTGTGCACCCAATATTGAAAAAGATACACGATTTTGTAGCAGCGCACCGATTTTGTTGCTATTGTTTTGCGCAGCACTGTATATCCGATAGTACTTTTTTGGAACAAAAGCAGTTGGGGACATTTTAAAATCGAAAGGAAGTACAAAAGTCGTTATCCACTACAAATATCATCCCTGTTCGAGATATTTAATATCAAAGGTTGAATTCAAAATTTTTTCAGAATTTAGGTGCTCATAACTTTCTTAACTATCACTTTTATAAACAATTTAATGTTAATTTGATTAACTTCTCAATAAGTTATAAGCCTTGGAAATCGGATAAAAGATTTATTCAATATGGAGTAAAATGTAATAACACATATTTTCCAGTTTTTCCCTCTGTAGCATTTTTTTTACTCCAATTATCATGGGGAATCACCAACCGAGGGAATTAATGCTACATCAGTGGCATCTTGTATATAATTCGTGCAGCTTTATATATAAAAATACAAGTGCCCCTATTTCTTTGCACATCACCTAAATATTTTTAATTTTTTTATGCTAAAAATAATATGGTACGTTATCTACTATACATACGTTGTTACAGATTTTTCCCTTCAGAGAAGTACACGTTTCGCTGAACTAGAAAAAACATATAAATTGTAATTCAGGACAGTAAAAGTAGAAAATTCAAAAAATTTAATAAAAGTTTGTTTAATACGAGTATTTATTTACTTATAAAATTCCAGCTTTTTAAAATTATTCAACTTGTGTCACCATTTTTTAACTTTTGTTGCCGTTCATCATGTTTGCTGTCATTTTTTAAAATCCAAATTGAGATCAGCTCTCACAATACAAATTTAAACATTTTTCGCTATTTCAGTAACATTTAATTTTACGATCGCAGTAGACCATTTGGGGAATATGTTTAAATTTTATTACATTTTTTGTAGTGAATCAGTAGGCAAATCCAAAATAGGCCTTAAGCAAAATATGTAACTGAGTCCGAAAATATTTTAATTGTGTCGCATCACGAACGAGGTTATTCAAATCGGTAAATTCAGCGTCTAATTAACAGATTGCAATACGTTTTTTGCAAGTTTTTTCGGAAGAGAAAAAAAAATCCGCAGTCAAGAAGCTCTCAAAGGAAAACAGGAACTTAATCAAAGACAAATAGGGACCATAAAATCTGAGGTAATCCAAAATAAATTAAATGTATAAAACTCGACCTTGCGATTAAAATTTTTCATTAAACAGAAGAAGCCTCAATGCAAGCCTTCGTTTCGATCACATCACATAAGCGTAAGACTGGATTCTGCCCGCAAGCACAAGCATTGCACGACGAAATAAGGCAATAGTGTATTTTCTGGCACGATCTACGCCACACATATGTTTATATGTCCTAAAGAAATCTTGGAAGCAGAAGTATCAGGGTCAGATGCAATCTAAACTTTTGTTGCACAGCCAACAAAAAACTTTTTTTTTCGAGTATCATAATAAAAAATAAAATTGAACTCTGTAAGACAACCGTATTCGCAACAGACTCTTTCTCGCTCAAAGCCCCAAGTGTGCCCTGAGGCACTTATTCATACTAGTATTGCTTGTGGTCGAAATTCGACCAACTTTCTGAAATTTCAATCGCTTTTCTCATTCTGAGGCATTGACCTTGCCTTAAGAAAATGTGTTGTACTAAGAAAATCTTAAGTTTCGAGAGAAAGCAACAGTTTTCGAGATATTGTGACAACTTTTATATCAAAATTTTTCAGAACTTACTATTTGTAAAATAAAAAAAATGTACTATAAAAAATGCTTATTGTAGGGTATCCGTAAGAGATAGTGAAAAATGTTTGCCCTACATTGTATTAATATCTAAAATTTCCACCTACGCCATCTTCTTCCATTTCTTATAGTTTAGGTTTTTCTTCAGAAATATGCTCACATTTCAGGTCAAAGGTCACATAACTATTCGGTGAACTTCTTCTCCCTACTCAAATTTATTTAAAAAATTATCAAAATTGGTTCAGAAAAACGGAAAAACTGTTTCTCCTACGCCTATTTTTATATATGTATAACGAAATGGCTTAAAACATAGATTTGTCTATATAACTTTGGAGTGGTTTGAAATATTTGAAAATTTTTTTCACAGAAATTATTTTTAAAGCTGTAGAGATTTGTAGAAAATATAAAAACAACATTTTGAAAAATTTAATTTTCATCAAAAAATCATAGGGGGTTTGATTTCATGATTTTCGATGATAGAAACTGTTTTTTGCATTATGTGTCAAAATGAAGCAAGTTTTGCTAATAAATGATATGCCAGATGAAAGAGTGTGAAAAAAGAAAATTTCATAAGAAAAAAAAAATTACAACAACAAAAACGTTTGGCCTATTTTTTGAGCAAAAACTGAATATTTAAGAGGTATTTTTAAAACCATATAAAACGTTGAATTGGTGAGATAACGGTAAGTCTTTCCTTATTTCTCCAAAGTCATTTAATTGATCTTTCAGACAAAGAAAATTTGTTGAAAATCGATTAAAAAATGGCTGAGATATTTTCTTGCAAAGTCAAAACTTGAAATTTCATCATTCTGAGGCGATGGCCTTGCTTCAAGAAAATACGTTGTACTGAGAAAATCTAAAGTTTTTAAGATATCTCAATGGTTTAAATGTCATTGTAACGGGAATTTTTTTTTAACATATTATCCGAGAAAAATATTACCAAAAAAGCTTTCGTATGCCGTTATATCTCTGAACCAACGACGTTTCATACAAAAATACGTTATACTGAAAACATCTATAGTTTTCGAGCTATCACAATAATTTTCATGTCAAAATAACGAAAAATTTTCATAATTTGCTATTTGTAAGAAATTACACCATCACAATATATTCACACTTTTAACATTAAAAAATGCTTATTTTAGGGTATCCGTAAGAGATGGCGCAAAATGTCGGAAGTATTTTTGGCACACCTTATCAATGTCTAAAATTTCCTCTTGCATTATATTCTTCCATCTATTACAATTTAGCTTTTGTTTAATGCTCTTTTTACTTTCATATTGCAGGTCGAAGGTCACCAATCTAAAATTTAACGAAATGGCATACTGTGCAGCCAGATCTTTTATTTGATACCTCATTCACGTCAATATTTCGGTGTCATAAATTAAAATCTAAATGATTCTGCACATAAACTAGAGGCCATAAATTTAAAATCTAAAATGATTCTGCACATATAGGGCGCATTACCTTTCGAATGATATAAGTTTCATTGCCCTTATTCTAAAATTAATATCGAAAAAGTGTACGACAACATTTGATGTTTGCCTATTAATATATAAGATTATCTCACCTTACAGGTAAACGAAAGCTTCTACACCATTTCTGAGTTCATTTTTTAATTCAAGAGCTATAATTTACCTTAGAAAAAATTATACGACTTATTTTCTCCCATTATTTTAAAAGGTAGTCTTAGAGGGTTAAAGCAAAAATTAAAAATTAATTTAACAGAAAAGTGCTTTTCACATGGACAACAATACGTTGCATGTTCTCAAGTAAGCTCAGCAAGTATTCTCATAAAATCTAAAATGTAGTATACAAAGAGGTTCTGAACCAAAGAGCACCAAATATTATTGCAGACATATAAGGCACTCTTTTCTAATCGTCAACAGTTAGAATTCACGAAACGTCCCTGTAAACCAAGTCTTAAAGGAATCTTAAATGAATCGTGCACGATTTTGCTTCATCTTTGACGAAACATGCTGTTTCGTTTATACATTTCATTGACGAAAATCTCATATAAAAGTTCCAAATTCGTGCACTGTTTGATAACTCTCTGTTTTCGGTGAACGAAAACAATAAAGATTTGTTAAAGAAGTATCGACAAATGTATCTCATGCAGTAAGTTTCTTTAAGAAATCATCATGACATAATCGTGCACGATGCCTTGGACTGCAGGGGTTATCAATATGACCAACACATGCGTTTCTATGAATGCTTTCCGGTTAAGAAGGCTTGATTGCTTAAAAAAGTTCACATTCCGAGGCTACGTAAGAGACAGTCGTACGACTTAATGAGTGGAAAATCAAAGAAAAATGAAACTTACAGTTTTCTTATTTTGGTTATTTTTGGTTATCTTTTTTTTTTTTTTTAAAAGATCAAAGAACCAAGGCATGCGCCTTATACAAACAAGGTTTGGTCTTTGACCTGAAAGGAAAGGGATAGATTTATTTAGAGGAATTTATTGGAACAATACGTGAATTATTGATTAGGCGAAACAACCATGAAAGACAATTTGAATTGCTTTTAACCGAGGCTAGTGTTATGCCTTAACCTCGGCAAGCATTTCCAGCCCTTAGTTGTTTCCATTCCTTTAATTCCACATTCTCCACAATTTTAGCTGTGGATTTTCAGTTTTCCATAATTCTTATATGTAGGAAAGAACAAAGAAAGTGAAAAGAACCATGCCCGAGCCCGGATTCGAACCAGGGACCTCTGGGTTGAGAGTCTAGCGCACTCTCCACTAGACTACAAAGGCCGACAAGATAGAAGCCACCAAAAATGATACATTACGTGACAAAAAAAAAAAAGAAAAAAGAAAAGGAAACGGTTTTTGTCTGTATCAATATAACCGAAAAACAAAGTGGGCGCTCAATATCAATATAACCGAAAAAGGCGTAGCAATATTAAAAAACACCATCTCGAATTATATTGATACTAGGGTTATAATTATATTGGTACTAGGGGTAGACACAACTATGACAAATTACGGTCAAGAAAGTGGGGGTTAATGGACAAATGGGAGAGGCAATATAATAAAAGCACTGTATCTCGAATAACATTGAAAATAAGGTAATAAAATTACTTACAAAAATGTGCGAAATGTCGCGATTTTTTTTAATAATTTTTTTTTTAAATAATCTGGAATAATGTTGCTATATATTCATAATTGTTTCGTTGAAAATCTTTTTATTATTAAAATCTTTAAATTATTTTTATACAAACCATAATATGATACGTTACGTGATATGCGTTACGTGACATATTTTTCCCTTCAAAGAAGTAAAAATATTTTATAGTTTTATTTATTTAATTGAATTAGAAAAACATATTAACCCATTAATGACAACGTATGATATATCATACGCGATAAAAGCATTTTTGAAAAATTCCTCAAAAATCCTCAGCCACTGTAAAGCTTTTGCTTCCAGCAATCAGAAGAAGGCAAAAAGTATGCTTTTTCAAAAAAAAAATTTTAAAATTTACATTTAAAGCCGTTTTGTGTACTTTTTCGAGCCAGTTCGTGCAGTATTTAAAAAAAAGTGAACAATGCCACTCAGGTGAGTTATTTTGTTTCATAAACCTCAAAAAAAAAGAAAATATAAATAAAAAAGTGCATTAGTTTAAAGTGGAACGCGTACGCTACGAAATGAAAATTTTCCAATTTATTATTTTTTCTAATATTTTTAGATTTTTTTTTTTTATTTTATTTCTTTACTAACATCTGTAAGACCCCTTATGCGTTTATAATCATGCACTTCACAACACCCAAATCCTTTAGATTTTTTTTTTAAAGTTCACAGTTTTCCGTCTAAAATTAATACAAGCTGTTGCTGAAAATTTAAAAAGCTAAACTCAACGGGTTCTGGCAGTGAGCATTAATGGGTTTAGGATTGTAACAATCGAAAATGGAAAAAATTTAATCAAACTTTGTTTAACATGAGTATTTAGAATGCTTATAAAATTCCAACTTACGTTAAAATTTTTCGACGTTTGTCACCATAATTCAACTTTTGTAGCCATTCATTTTGTTTGCTGCACTTTTTTTTAAAATTCAAATTGAGATCAGCTCACGTGATCAGAGAATCGCCAATAAGATCAATAAGAGCTCAGATCATCAAGTGTGACTACAGTAGCTTCAGTTACTTCATCAGTGTTAATTAGGGAAAAACCATCCTAATCATTTAGCAGCGACCACCTGATTAGCAAGCGACAAATGCAACAGTCGCTAAAAACTGTCCTTCAGCCTGCTCAAACATCAAGTGTGATAGCCGATACACATTGACTGCAACAGTCGTTCACAGACAAAACGAAAACTTGCCGTCAGAGAGAAATGTCGCAGTATTCTCGACGACTTGATTATAATGAACGCAACAGCGACAATCTGTATTTCATACAAAACATAAACAAACTCTGCTATGTTCGCTCTTGTCGTCTATCAAATTAGAAATAGATTGAAGTCTGCGGCAGCAACAATTGTGGTCGTGTTATCTCTTTGTCGTGCCGTCTTCAAAAAATACATCTTCATAAGAAAACGTGCGTTCTATTTTTTGACAATTGGCGTTAGTCGCTAGTCGCAGTCAATGTGTATCGGCTATGATGCAATGTTAGCTTGCCAGCGAACGCAGTGTTTACATATTTGGTAGAGTAGAGGGGGGTAATGTCGTGCACTCAACTTTAAAGTGCTCGTAAAGCCGTACATGACAAGCGAATACAACGAGTAAGCATCCGATCGAAAGATAATTTGGTTGGTAACATTTATGTGTAACAATATTCGTGTAGCATGAAATCGTGTTAGTAGAAATTAAAAAAAAAAAATGTGCACGACATTACCCCCCTCAAAATTTGTGCGGTAATGTCGTGCATTGTATTGTAAAGGTATCAGAATGTGTGAAAAACGATAGGTAGTGGTTCGATTCAAGAAGATATAGCATTATTGTCTATTTATTTATTATTGTTAATTATAAGGCAATATACACAAGTCCGAAATATGATCAAAAAATACAATTTTATGAAAAGAAAAGTGAAAATAGGCAATTTGCTATATGAAACACGGAAAGAAAAACAATATTTTTTCAAAAAGTGCTTGACATTGAGAAAAAATTTTGGAAAATTTTATTTTGATTGTAGCGTTTTGTCATGGCTTCACGACTCCCTTGGTACACTAGGGCGACCGCGTTTCCTTTCCTTTTCTTTTCTGTATAGTGCACGACATTGCCCCACATCAAATGCACGACATTGCCCCAAAGGTCGTTTTCAAGGTTGACTTCGACAAATCGGTAAAGAACAAAAATTTTTTCGATCACAATACATCTTTTTTTTCGGCGGAAAATTTGCTTTAAGAAAACACTTACCTGGTATATTTTCCTGCGAGACAAATAATTTTTCTGATCCGATAAAAAACACTTTCGTCGATCCGAGAACGTGCGATTTTTAAAAAACGTCGCACATATTGCCCTTACACATGGATATTGCTAGTATTGTATGCATGAGCTCTGTAGGTAAGTAGGCCCATACCTTACCAACGGCTGGTATATCATTCAATTTTTTATGCTAAAAAAGCCAGTGCACGACATTACCCCCTGCACGACATTACCCCCTTCTACTCTACCAATGAGAACTTAGTCAGCATTTACAGAACAATTATCTGCATTTGATGATAATTGGCACCACAAGCGACCGATTATCTGAACAATTATCTGCATTTCATGATAATTGGCACCACAAGCGACCGATTTATTCATTTTGATTAAGATTAAAGTCACAGTTTCGTATTAATATTATATTAGTATATTTTCAACAATAATGTTAAAAAATGAGTGTATAATATTTTTGGTTTCTTCAGACCTGTGCGTAGTCAGGTTTACGTGTTTCAAAATTCCGTTGGTTCAACAAACTACATTCATATAAACGTAAAAATAAACTCATTCTTACTCACTCGAACTTTTTATACGTATTTGCAAGCACCAAAATGAGATAACATTATTACACGTAGACAGGGTTGCGAAAAAAACATTTTTGTTACCGCTACGGAAAAAAAACATAGGTTACTTAACGAAAAACATTGATTCTTAAGAAAGTAGAAAATATGCATTTGTATTAGTAGTGAACAAAAATTCGTTTAAGTGTTGAAGTTTCGGTTACCCATGTCTGGCAGGGACATACAGTGTCAGACAAAACTAAAGCACGAAACTTACCTTTTAAGCATTTCATGAAATAAAATTTTAAAATAAGCTTTGAACTAATTGCCTTCTATTGAACCTAAACAAATATACATTTAAGGTAATAAATCAAACAAAAATTAACATAATATTTCATTTAAAACAAAAATATTAAAACAAATATAGGATTATTACTAAAACTTCTGCGACAAAACTAAAGCACATTACATGGAAACACATGAAAAACTTAGTTTTTGCTAGTATTTGGTGTATATTTTAACATTTGGTATTAATATTTATCCATTGTTATTTAACACAGCTTGACATCTGCGAGGCATCGACTCTATTAAGGTATTTAAAACGTCTTTTGAAATACTTTTCCATGCCAATCCCGCTTGTGTGAAGAGAGAGTCCTTTCCCTTACAGTTTTCTCGTTAAATTTTCCTATCTACAATTTCCCATAGATTCTCTTTGGGATTGAGATCAAGCGATTGAGTGGGCCAATCCAACACATCAATTTTGCTTTCAGCAAACCATTCCTTCATACATTTGGCAGTGAGTTTGGGATCATGCTGAAAGATCCACTTCAACGGCATTTCTTCTTGCGCATAAGTTAACATAACATTTTCTAGAATATTCTTGTATATGAATCGATCCATTATGCCGTTGATCTTATGAATTGGGCCGATCCCATGACCGGAAAAACATTCCTAGACCATGACGTTACCGCCGCCATGTTTCACAGAACCTGTAGAGTAACGTGGAGTTAGGCGCTGCCCTTTTGGCCTGCGTACTAGCTTTAATCCGTCAGAAGCTTTGATGTTAAACTTTGACTCATCTGAAAATAGTATGGTTCGCCATTTCGTAACAGTCCAGTTTACGTGGGCTCTTGCAAAATCAATTCGTGCTCGACGATTTTTTTTAGAAATAAATGGCTTTTTCACGATCCTGTATGATTGCAAGCCGCCGTCCACAGCTCGTCGTTGGATGGATCAAAGTGAAATATTCAAATGCAATTCATATTGAATAGATCTCGCTGGTATGAATGGATCTTTTTTTATTGTCTGAATAATTGCCTGGTCCTCACGTTAACGTCAGGTTGTCTTTCATCACCTTCATGTGATGGAACTAAGGAACTAGTCGAACGAAAACGACTTATAGTTCGGGATATTACACAAAGGTGAACACAAAATTTTTTGGAATGCTTGTCACTGATTCGCCTTTTTGAATTCGTTTAAAATCTTTTCTCTGAATGTAGCAGAATATTAATTGCTAGCCATTTAATTAATTTTTTGTTTAATACACAGTCTAACCCAGACAAATGATCACCAACGACCGAATTAATAGTAAAATTTGTTCAAGAGATGTTATTTAGCTTCACAAATAACTGGTTTTTATTCAAACGGTACTTTAACTACTTATTGTTGTTACTTATTGTTAGAAATGAAGTCAAACTCTGAGTGACTGAGAACATGTCGCCCCAAATTTCCGTGTGTTGTAACATTCTTGTAAAAAAATTTTTATTTGCAATAAATAATTGCTTTTTGACGGTTTTTATGAACCAATCGGATATTTTTACATAAGTAATAATATAAAAAAACATGAAAATACTACAATATTTTAACTCTTGTGGAATAAAATGCTAACTACATGGGTTCGTGCTTTAGTTATGTCCGACACTGTATACTATTATATAAAAGGAGACTCACGAAATTTGATCCAGAATAAGCTCGGTAACCGCTAAACCGATTTGGATAATTCTTTTTTTATTCGATTCCTATGATAATATAGATTGTTATAGCCTACCAAGGATTTCGAAAAATGTATTCTTTAATTATTGCAAAATCACGCATTTTATTTGATGCCTACATTAAACCAGCAGCACAATATAACAGCAAACAAAGCTTTCCTCTCTTTGTCGAGAGAGCTTCTCTCAATATAACACGACAGCCATGTTGTGTAGTTAAGCTGAATTCACTGATAACCTTCAGCATGTTTTTGTGTGATTTAAAATAATGTTAATCAAGTTGAGAGCGTGCAGAAATGTTTCTCTCTGAGCAAAAACTTCATATGAAAAAAACTTTCAAAACATGCTGAAGGTGATCAGTGAATCCAGCTTTACTTTTAGGAAGATTCTTGCTTTCATACAGTGTTAATTAATTTTCTTTGTTAATGGCTTGAGGGGAGTTGCCAGAATTTAGTTATCAGCATTAATTTTGTTTTGCAGCCTTGCCAGCCAGCTTTTCCCCACTTGAGATTGTGTTATTCTATCTATACGAATATATAAAAGCGTTGTGACACTGCACGGATGTTTGACAATCACGCAAGAACCACTGAACCGATTAACACGATATAGGTATCAAACGATTTGTTTTTCCAACTTTATCGTTACATGCTATGTAAGATTTGCCACGTCTAATTTTGCAATAAATGCTTCATTTCAGACGATTTTGGTCGTATGATACCAGAATTTGGTAATCTTTTTACTTTCGCTAACTTTACTAAAAATTGGCATGACCCACTTTAGTTAAGTCCACTTTTCGGGGGATAAGCTTGGAGTAAAGCAAAACGCACTAGGTTTAAGCTCAATTGAGCTGAAATTCTGGCACTCTATTGTTTCGAGTATTAGATGGTTTAAGTGAAAAAATTTTGCCACATCCCCACTACCGCCCAGAATTAATCAAAAATGTTATGCTTCAAACGGTTTTGGTTGTATTAGACAAATATTTTGATAATTAAGTTCATACAGCTACTTTCGGCAACTGTACTAAATATGGCGAATATATTATTTGTTTCCGAAGAGCATGAATATTCGTATATAGCAGTAAGGTGGTCTGCGGCAGGACAACGTCTGCAGGGCGGGCAATACTATACATCAATAAGAATGCTGTATATATCAGAAAATTCTGATCGTCATGCATTGATGTTTCAAACGGAAACGTCTAGCATGTGTTTTGTTCGAAGGTCAATTTACACTTTTACAAATTCACAAAACGATCATAAAAAATTCATTGAATTGGGTCAGGACAAATTCTACTATAACTTTAACGTTAACTTTCTGGAATTTTTCTTGTCTATTATACAATATATATATATATATATAAAAGACTAATTAAAAACGAACGAAAATAAGCTTAACAATATAAGTTTCTATTCAAACAATTCAGCACCCTTGCTGAAATTTAAAAAATGGACGCAGACATTGCTCATCATCATCACTTCGACCCCGGAGAAATTCCGGAAAATTTGAACAGCACAACAAACGATTCAGCAAATCCAACTCATCTTCAAATAGAAGATAGATATACTTCCCAAACTTCTCAGGAATATATTATGGCAAACGATTTATCAGCAGAATTACTGAATACATCTTTACCGAATTCACCGATGGAAGAGCAGTCTCTAACTCTAAATGAAAACGAGTTTCAATACGTTACACCACGCAACAAACGAACTAAAAGATCAAACAACGGAGAGCTAATTGAAGTCGACGTCTCAAATTTTCAAACCGATCAAAATATCACAAACAATACAAACCGCTTTGCTATTCTAGGAAACATGGACATCGAAACTACAGACACACAATTTTCAAACGTGGTAAGTTCCGGTAGAGGCAATGTAGCTGAAACCAATAAAATTCACAACGCTAGATTTTGTCCACTCATAATATTATATAACGTAAATATAAAAAATATGATTGATCAATTAAAATCAAAAGTACCAAAAATAGACTTTAAAATAATAAACAAAACAAAATTTAAAAGCAAACTTTACCTAAGGGATCATAATGCTCATTTTGAGATGATGACTCTGCTTAGAGATAAAAAAACAGAATCCTACACTTTTACACCAAAACATCTTAGACAAGTCAATCTTATTTTACGTTGGCTACACTTTTTGTCCGACGTTAATGAAATAAAACAAGAGCTTGACGCAAAATTCCCTGAAACAGTTGAAAAGGTATCAAAGTTCAAAACTCCATACTCACAAAAAAATAATTATGAAACAAATTTATTTTTATTAACACTTTTCCCTGGGAAGAAATTTAATGACATTGCCAAATTACGTTCTTTACATCATCAAACAATAACATGGGAGGCACCCAAATCGCGAAACACAGAATCTCAGTGCAAGCGATGTCAACAGTGGGGACATATTGCTAAAAATTGCAATAGACATTATCGATGTGTTAAATGTAATAAGGATCATCAGCCTGGTGGCTGCATGCTAAATGAAACTTCAAATTCAAAACCATTTTGTATCAACTGTGGTGAAGAAGGTCATCCTGCTAACTGGAGAGGTTGTTCTTTCTATAAGGAGTACATAAAAAGAAAAAAAATAATCATAAGCGATGCTAAAGAAAAAAAATCTATGGCATTTTCCAATGTACAGCAAGTTTTATGCAAGCAGTCATTAGTAAAAGAAGGTAAAACATATGCAAGTAACTTTTATAATGCAACTAATCAAAAACAGAATTTTAGTACCTCAAAACCTACCCTAATCGAAGAATTTTTAAAGGTTGCAGAAATTCTCTGTAACCAAGGGCAACCTACTCTCGAGCAAAAAATTGAAAATTTTTTAAAAAGTTTTAAAATAATGTCGAAAGATGAAGCTAAAAAGAATTGTATCACACTTTTGAAAGAAGTACAAAATAAATATGGTCCATAGAATGCATAATTTTTTATCATTTAACGTTCGATCTCTAGTAGACAGTAGTCGAAAAATTGAATTAAAAAAAGTTTTAGATTTTAATCAAATTGATATATGCTTTCTGCAAGAAACTCATATTTCTAGTCCAGTTAATTTAAGATTTATTGATATAACTTTCTCAAAGATGATAGTTCTCAAGGAGTTGCAATCGCCATTAAAAATAATTTTTTATATTCTTTAGTGGAGATAACTAATATTAAATTTCCCCATATTTTTCTGTAAGTCTGTGTTTCAATACATGGTATCCAAAAAAAGATTTTGGTTGGATCTATTTACATTCCATGTAACTACTCGCCTGAAGACTTTTCGGATGGATTGGTTAATATAGCAAATCGAGCATCTATGTTTGACGGGCTTATTGTTGGTGGAGATTTCAATTCTAAACATAGTTCTTGGAATGATTTAAATAACAACCTGAATGGAAACACTTTTTTTTACTGGTTGGCAAACCACTCACGCGATTTCACTAGAGTTTGTGACAATAACCCATCATATCCGAACGGATCCTCTTTCCTCGATCATTTCTTGATATCAAATAACTTAATTGACACTGTTAATACAAATTATATTATTACAACTTTGTCGTCGTTTTCCGATCACTTCCCACTTCTTTTGGCAATCGATCTAAGAAATATTGAATTCACATTAAGGCAATCAAGATATTATACGTCTTTTAAAAACACAAACTGGGAAAATTTTAGAACTGATTTAAATGCACGTATCGAAAGCAATTTACCACCAAATTATTATAATTTACAAAATTTTGAGATAGATTCATACATAGACACTTTAACTTCAGCTATAAATACAGTCAAAAATTTACACAGTGAAACAATTCAAATAAAAAATAAGAACTATGTATTTCTCCCTGAATCAATAAAAAGTCTTTTCAGGATTAAGCATAGATGGCAAAGAAATTCAAAAAAAGATATATAATAGGAATTTCAATAACACAAATTCTGAATACAAACTGCTTGCAAAACAAATCTCCCTACTGAAGATAATAATAAAAGAACAAGTAGAAATTCAACAAACTCGAAATTTTGGGGAAAAATTAAAACTAATTAAACCTGGCCCTTTAGCTTATAAACAGATTTTTAATTTAATTGGAAAAGGAGGAGGAAAATTTTGCACAAAAATTCTTTATGACAATAACACTTTTACACACGATATTGATAAAGTTGAAATTTTAAAAAATCATTTTGAGAAAATCTATGAGGAAACAGTTCCAGACAGACCAGATTTAAGTGATATAGAATCCTATGTTCAAAACACTCTTCTTACATACCCTGATTCCATTTCTAATTTTACCGTTGATTTTAATTCCTTGTCTAATTCAGATAACAGACATTACATTAACCCAGATTATTTAAGAGCTGCTCTTCGAAAAATTATACCTATTCAAAAAAACCTAAATGCTACGAAGTTAACAATTTCAGACCTATTTCTTTATTATCAAATCTTGGCAAGTTCTTTGAAAAAATAATTCAGGCTCAAATTGACAAAAACATCGACGTTCAGTATATTCCCGATTATCAATTTGGATTCAAAAAGCGTCATTCTACTGTCCACGCTCTGCACAAATTTGAAAATGATATTATTCTAAATATCCGTCAAAAAAAATGCACAGTCGCTTTATCATTAGATATTGAAAAAGCATTCGATAAAGCATACCATATTGGTATCTTATATAAATTAATAGGAATTGGCTTTAGCCCATGTATCATTAAAATTTTGCATAGTTTCTTGAATAATCGAAAGTTTTTTATTAATATTAATGATGCCAAATCAGATTATGGTATTGTTAGAAGTGGTGTTCCACAAGGAGCAATAATGGCACCACATTTGTACAGCATATTCATTCATGACTTCCCACATATATATAGAGGTTCAACAGGCATCTTGTACGCCGACGATTCTCTGGTCTATGCGCATGGAGTAACTCCAAATGAGGCACTTAACTCAGTTGAATCCCACTTAACAGAAATTAACAATTTTTATAAAAAATGGGGAATAAAAATAAATGCCGCAAAATCTGAAGCTATATGCATAAGAAATGCTTCTGGTAAATGCCATAGAAACACTGTACCCCAGAGTAAATGTTTGCAGCTAACTCTTAATGAAGTAACAATTCCTTTTAAAGATAAAATAAAGTACTTGGGAATAACTTTCGACAAACTTTTAAAATTTAATTCACATGCAAATTTGGTTTTAAACAGAGCACAAAAAATTTTTGGAATTTTTTTAAATTTATTGCGAAATAAATATATGGCAAATAATACTAAGCTCCTCATATATAAAGTTAGCATTCGCTCATTATTAGTTTATGGATTTCCGATATGGTTTACAATCTCTCCAACCGTGGCACAGAACCTGGAACGATTTGAACGAAAAATTTTACGCTTATCCATAGACCGAAATTATGAGTCGTATACAAAGAGATACTCCAACTTTTACATCTATAAAAATGCACGCATTGTTCCCTTATGTAGATATATGCTAATTCTTTTGAAAAATTACGTAAGCAAACTACAAAGTATTGATAATGATTTAATAAAGCACATATTTGAGACACAAAAAGATTTTAATTGGTCAAACATAAATTATATATCACCAGTCGGCGTTATCAACGAAAATATAAATATTGACCGTGAAATTACTTCATCTACATTGCTCCTTCCGGACTTCTACGCTAAAGCTAACACAGCTATACATAAAGGTTAATTATTTTAAAATATTTAAATTGAATTATAAAATCAAAATGAATGTTTAACGTTCATATTATATTTATGTATTAAGTCTAGTATAAGTTTAGTGTAAGTTTAGTATAAGTTAATTTAGTTTTTAAGTCATCATATTTATAACAAAACGTCATAAGATACAATGTTGACATGTCGCGAGCAAGCATGAATTATTCACCAATATCTATAGCGAAAGCAGTAATCATTTAAATTTAAATAGAATAATGTTTTTCAGTTCTATGTTTTGCATACTTTAATTTTATAGAATTCATTGTTAAATATTTAGAGACTCAATAAATTTACTTACTTACTTTAACGTTAACTATGAATATATAGATAAGGAAATAGATTAAAACATAGATTTATGTATATAACTTTGGAATAGTTTGAAATGTTTGAAATATTTTTCACAGAATTATGTTTTAAGCTATATTTGAAAATGTTTTTCACATAAATTAGTTTTTAAGTTGTAGCTCATTGCAAAAAATATAACAACATTTTAAGCAAATAAGTTTTCATCAAAAAATCATAGGGGGTAGGTGGCCCATGATTTTTAATGATAAAAACTGTTTGTGTCAAAATAGAACAATTTTTGCTGGTAAATTATGGTATATGAAAGAAAAAAGAAAATGAAAAAAAAAAAAAATTAAAATTAAAAAAAATATGTATAACAAAAGCAACTCTTGGCCTATTGTTTAGTACAAGTTGGATATTTTAGAGGTTTTTTGAAAACAATATAAAACATTGCATTGGTGAGGTAACGGTTAACCTTTTCTCACTTGCAAACAAAGAAAATTGGATGAAAATCGATTTGCAATTCATGAAATTTCAATCGTTTTTTTCTCATTCTGAGGCTTATGAGTTATACTGAGAAAATCTATAATTTTGAGATATCGCATGAATTTTAATGTCATCATAGCAGGTTTTTTAAAACATACCTAATATCCGTGCAAAATATTTTCGAAAAGAAAAGAAAATTACCGTTCATTTTATTAATCAACGACTGTCCATACAAGAATGCATTGTTATGCATTGAGAAAGTCTATAGTTTTTGAGATATCGCCAAATAATTGATGTCATTTTAATGGTTTTTTTTAACCTATGAAGAATTGTTGTTTGGCCGATGCCCAATACAAACAATTAATAACTGAAGAAGGCTGATTATTTACAACAATATAAGAAGAATATATTTATTTTCAGAATATATGTAAAAAATTACATTTTTAATTACAAATTTTAAAAATTTTGAACCCAAATTTTATTATAAATTTTATTATAAAGCTGTTATGCAGGACTTTTTCAAAAGTTAAAAAAAAGAAAGCCAGATAAATTTATGTCATCATAACAATTACCGTTAAAATAAGTTATTCAAATAAAATAAAGTAATTTCTTAATATATATATATACCATTTTTTCATAACTAAACAAAACAAACACAATAATTTTTATATTTTGAATTTGTTTTAATACAACTAAATACTTTCATTTTAAGATTTAAAATTTTTACATGGTATTTAATATTTTTATCTCAGGCGAAGCAGCGGGTATTTGATAGTATATGATAAATCGAAAATTTTCAATAGATTTCAACAAAAAAGCCAATTACTTCTCAATTTTTAATTCGATGTTTTTTTAAAATCAAAGGTTATTGCCTGGTTTTGTTGAAATTCATTACGATTTTCCATATAAAGTACAGTTATATGGTGGCGAAACATAGTACAGATTAAAAGATAAGCATTGAGTATAAGGTTTTCATAGATTGATTGCTGTAAAATGTAGCTTTCGACACGATTAACAAACAATTTTATTCTCTAAATAAGATATAAACATTTTTTGAACTAGCGCTCAATCTACGGCCCCTATTATGTATTACAACTCAACTTAAGTTGACTAGATTCAACTAATTTTTCAACTAAAATTCTTAAAAGATTAAGGCAAACTACATGGTTCAACTAAAATAAATGTAATACGTTATATGAAAAAAATTTAGTTGAATCTAGTCAACTTAAGTTGAGTTATTTTACATAATAGGGGCATACGTCATTTTACTACAACAATACATATGCAATTATTTTTTACATAGATATGTTTTACACAGAAAAAATGGCGAATTTAATTAGTCTGTCGATAATCGCTGGCACTTAGTTTTGAGGAAATTAGCTCATAAAATATTGATGTATTGTAATATCAACTTTCAAGTGCTACACATTTCTTCTATTTTTCTTTATATTGAACCTAATGAATTTCAAATTTTGCTGCATAAATTTAAAAAATGCCGCAAAGTACACTAAATATATAAATTAGCTTAAAAAAAAAACCAACCACATGTAAGTACTTTAAAATACTTTTATAATATACTATTATAAAGACACAATTAGCATTTTTATAATGGGCATGCATAATGAAAGGCTTGCTTGTCAGTAGCTTACGTTTATTTGTATTTAAAACGTTGAAGCGCTCGGCTCCTTCTGATTTTATTTAATTTAATTTTATTTTTATTTTATTGGATCTAAAAAAATTTCCAGTGAAAATGATAGCGGAATTTTATAAGGATTGTGAAGTTTTAATGACGGGTGGTTCTGGTGAAAGCTCTCAACGCAATTTGCTTTGATATATATTTAAAATTTTGTTTATTAATTGTAGGCGTGGTGGGCAAGGCGGCTATTGAGAAATTATTGCGTTCGAGTGATGTGAAAAGAATCTACATACTACTTCGCTGCAAGAAAGGCGACAGTGTTGAGCAGCGTCTGGAAAAAATTAAGAGTGCTAAAGTTTGTCGCCATCTTATTGCAATCGTTCTTTTTATTAATATTTTTATAAATAAATTTGATTATTCAAGATTTTTCGCGTGCTAAAAACTCAAAAACCAGAAGCACTCCAGAAATTAGTGGCCATACCAGGTGATGCAGTGTTACCTAATCTGGGCATTACACCGCATTACGCCAAGGTATTGGAAAACGTGTCAATTTTCTTTCATTGTGCGGCAACGGTGCGTTTTAATGAGACGCTCAGAATAGCTATGAAGTTGAATGTGGGCGGCACTTGGGAGTCCTTGAAGTTTGCGGAGACGCTTAGAAATCTCAAGATATACGTGCATGTCTCAACATTCTTTAGTAATCCATATCTGGAATATGTCGAATCCAAGGTAAAATTGTAAGGCTTTAGCCTTAAATTTAGAGTGTGAGGAAGTCAACTGTGCACTCGGTATTTACAGATTTACAGAAAAGTGTTTTTTAGTGATTTTATCATTTTTTTCAATTCTTTTTTATTAACAAATTTAAAGCACCTTAAATGCGAATTGGGGCTTTGATGCACTTCATAAGTCAATACATTCAATTTTCAATTTCAATTTATTTCAATTCAATTCATTTATACATTGAGGCAAGCCTTATGTAGTACATCGAAAACACGTTTATATATCTACAAGTAGTTTTGTTAATTTGATTCTTACAGACTAAGTTTGCTTACTAAAGCTAATATTCAAGCCTAACATTAGGTAATAATTAATTACGAAAGTACAATTAAATACCAAAAAACCTAACAAGAGCCAGTTTAAAGAGTTTGTTATCTCGAATTGATTTAATATTTGTTGGTATAAAATTCCAAAGTTTGACAGCACTAACAAAAAACGTTCTAGAGGTCACTAGGTATTTAAATCTAGGTATTATAAGATTTAGTGTTCTACGTGATTGAGTATAGTTAAGTTTGACATACAGGTAATGAGGGCACCGGGAAAGCAGATTGGTAAAGCTTGCGTTTTTGTTGCATTCGACTTTAAACTGTTGTCGACAGCCCATTTATAAATTCTTTGCAAGTCCTCGTTTAGCCTACATACAAGGTCCTCAAGGAGACATGTTGGTGGGGAAAGGTAAACTTGTGCGTCGTCAGCATATAAATGAATAGATACAGATTCACAACAATGTACTATATCGTTTATAAATATACTAAAAAGAATAGGTCCCAGTATAGAACCTTGTGGCACACCGGATACAATTCTTTCTAAATTTGATTCTCTCCCATTTGAACAAACAAATCTATCTAGTTGAAATCTAGAGTTTAAGTAACTCTGTAATAACTGAATCGCGTATACATCAAAACCATAATACTTTTCTAACTTTATAAGCATAACGTCAAAATTCAGCGTATCGAAAGCTTTAGAAATATTTTTCACGTAAATAAGCTTAACAAATTTGAGGTTTACTCCATCTTCTCCAATAGCATTAGATTTTATGCCTAACAAACATCTTAAAATATCTTCTTCAGTAGCCATTTCGAAATGAAAGAGGCTTTCTCTGTTGTATAGTAAATTTGGATTAACTAAGAACGACGAGCTATCTGTAGAACTAGTTACTGACAAAAAGTATTTATTAAGGGTGTCGGAATCTATCTTAATTTCTGTGTTGTTATGCTTTCCAATGCCAAGGGACTTGAGGTTGTTCCACAATTGTTTTGAGGAAAGACTAAATCGCAGCTTCGACTCAAAATAACGCTTTTTTGCTGCTTTAGTAATAAGCGTTGCATAGTTACGAGCCTGACGGTAAGTTTCCCAGTTTGAATTTGTTGGGTTACGTTTCCAACGGCTATACATTCTTCCTCTATCTTTGATTGATTTTAAAACATTCGAATCAAGCCATGGTTGGCTAGAATTTTTTAATTTCATTTTAACTAAGGGAACATATTTTTCATACAAATAGTTTAGTAATGAGGTGAGATGTTCAACTTTTTCATCGACATCAGCAAATAACCTACAGTCTTGCCAATGCAAATAGGAAGCTTCTGCAACTAATGCTGTAATGTCAATTCTTTTGAAATCTCTAAAAGTAATAAAGGAATCTACCTTGCCTTCATTTAAATTAATATCATAGGCAACAAAAAGCATGTCGTGGTTACTTATTCCAGGTAAAGATAGCTGTTCAAAGTGGTTTACCTTTGCTCTGTCAGCAACACAGGCAATGTCAAGTAGACTCGGCTTTGAAGAATGACTATATCTGGTAGGATAATTATTAAGAATACAGAGTCCTGATCCGGTCAACTTATCAACGAGGTCTATACTACGACTATCAGCTTCAAGCAAATCAATGTTAAAGTCCCCACAAAGCAACATGTGTTCATACTGCGTGCTATATTCTATTAAATTTTGGAATAACTTTGAAAGATCAAAATACATATAAATATTAAATACATATTTTTTAACATGTTAATATTGCTGCTTAGTCCTTTTTGTTATTTTATAAGCGTTAAAAAAATTATAATTTTTGTACATTTGGTATTCAAGTACGCCTTTTAAAAGAAAAAACTTCAATCTTCCCTTTAAACCAAGTTCGGAGCGCTCATAATTCTGACTCTGAAAAGAGCCTAATTGAAGTGGATTTTATGTGTTCCCTCTTATTATGAGTTTTTAATGTGTATTTTTTACTTCACTTCAGTTTTGAGCTCACATTTAGGAGTGTTTTGTGAAAAGCCTCCTGAATATGAAATTTTATGTTTTTTTTCTGTAAAAAAAAATGAGGTCATAAAAACATCCCAATAGGGCGCATTTTCGGAGTAAAAATTGAAAGAAAAAAAAGCATGCTTTCAAATACTGTTCATTCACTTTAAATTTAAAATATTTTATTCGATTCGGTAGTCGTTATATGCTTACAAATCAATATTTCAGCACAGGCAGAGCGGAGCACAGGAAATTTTAAGGAGTAATCCGCGTTCTCTGGCACTTTTTTTTCTTCATAAAAAAATCATAAAAAGTGAGCAAATTAAAAAAAAACAAACTCATTTTCGGCACTTTTATGATTATTTTATGAAGAAAAATATAGAAAAAATAGGAATCATAAAAGAGTCTTTTAGAATCATATTGATGCCTCATAAGAGCAACCAGTTTCAAAGGAAAACTAGCACTTTTCGGAAACTTTGATGAGTCTTATATGATTCTTAAAATGCCAATATAAGATTCATGAAAGACTCTATTAGGAGTACGAATAAACTACATTTGAGAGTAAAAAAAGTATCATTTTTTACTCTTATTTGAGCTCTTAAAGAGGGACCACTTTCAACGGAAAAACTGCTCTTTTTTTAAACTTATAAGAGCTCATCATGAGGGCTCAGGCTGCTACAAATGAGTCATAAAAGAGTCTTTAAAAAATCATATGGTCTGCAGGGTTATTGATTTTGTTATTTTTATTTGATATCCCTGGTTTTATTTGTATTGAAAATAGTGCATTTTTAGAACTCAACGAAATTAAAAAAATATCTTCTATTTTTTAGTAGATTCAAAGCAATATTTCACAGTGGATTTCGCGATAAACTCAAAATTATGTGAATAAATTAAAAAAGGGTGAAAAAGCTTCGACTGGGTCGAAGTCAAAATACAACCACAGCCATGTTTTAGTATTTTCGAAAATGATTTTATTAATGTGATGATATCACTTTGTATGGGATAGGTATGTAGGTGTTGTTTTCATCCAATTTTTCCACATTAGAAACCCAGAGTTATTTTCAAACAGCTAAGCTTAGGTGCGAAATATTGAGTAAATAATTCCTTTTTGTATAATATTTAAAGATTTTGCTATTTTGATGAAGTCGCTTTGAAGGGCAGGCGAATTTAGAAAAATTTCATACGTTTCAAACGGCAAAATTTGTATGCTCTTCTAAATAAATATTATAAATATAATATTTCTACATCAAATCAGTTGAATTCATTAATTTTTGTGGAGTGTTTGAGTCACTCTAGGAGGTAGTCGTTTTTTCATTAAAAAACTCTTTCGAATCATTCGATTTGGCTAAATTTCATATTCGAAGTATTAACTGAAAACTAAAGCTTTTGTGCAATTCTAAGGGCCGTTTTATTCACTTTTTATAATTTGTGTTCACTTATGAAATATTTTTATTTCTCAAATTAAAATTTCATTTAATTCAGTTCAAGATGAAATTTTATATGTTGAAGTTAAGTCAACTTATAAATACTCAAGTCATAAAATATTTTTTGATATTTGATGGGAAATGAGAAAAGAAGAGACTTTTATAACTTATGAAATGGAAATTTGTTGATGTTGAAGGCAACGCAATGTCAAAGAAATAATTTGTTACTAGCTGATATACCCGGTGTTATTCGAGAGTCACTTATATAAACATTTTAACATATACTTCTCGATTAAATGTTTTTTAAAATCGGGAATATTGAAAAACATGCTGAATATTATTTGAATTTTATTTATCTATCGTTAGAAAGGTAATTGAACGAACATTGATCCAAAAAAGTTTAGGAAAATTATTGTTGTTGGTGGTTCCATCTCTTGCGGTGAGCTAATTGAATTCAAAGGGGTACGAAAAACATATTTTAAAAATTAAAAAGAATTTTTATATTTACTTAATCTTATAGCAAGCACAATTACCTTTTCAACAAAATAAAAATTATGGTGGGACTCAATGCGTCCTTGAGATATGGACATTTTAACGTCTAAACAAAGATTTATATTAAAAAACATATTGAACTTTTTAACAAAAAATTTTTTAATGAAATATATTAAAAACAGCGGAGTTATTGGCATTTAAAGTAAAAACTTTGATTTTCATATAATTTTTTTCTCATAATAGCTATCAATGTTTTATGAAAAATTCGTTGTACTAAAAATGATTGTACCTACTAAAATTTCTATTAGCTGCGTTTTTTCATTGGAGATCAGGATCATATAATCGCATTTGCAAGCAAAGCAAAAACAACAAAAAGTTCAGCAAGTGAGCTGGACATTTAAATTGATCCAATTCTATATTTTTAAGTGTTTATGACGCTGCGACTGAAAAAACTGGCAGTACTGCATTATTTTACTTTTTAAAAGTTTGGTAGCAATAGCATTTTCGCAAAATATTTCGCAAAACTTATCTGCTGGCTGTATAAGAACATCAGATATTCTTCTGTAAGCAGAAAATAGCGCCACCTGTTTGTAATCCCAAACGTGTGGGGTTAAATTTGAAGAAACTTTTGAAAAAACAGTATTCAGCTTTTCACCGCAAGGTGTAAGTATAGTCTGTACCCACACATCTTACAAATGTGGCGCCATCTATCTGTGAATTTAACGCACAGATCAAAACTAATGAAATAATTGTGCTAACCAGATGCGCATATGTTTTATTATATCGCCATATAGCTGAAACTAATTACATGAAAATATTAACTTTTACAGCATTCTTATTCACAGTCATTTTTTCGATAAAATTGTGATATATATACAACATTTAAAGTACCATTGATAAAAAACTAAGTGACAACGGTGAGAAAAAAACACAATAGTGAGAAAAAATAGAGCCATCACAACAAAACAAATTTAACAGGAGGGGGCAAGGGGGTGGAGAGGCAAAAAATAAGTAGATCCACTATAAAGAAGATTTTATATAATCCAAAATAATCGTAATTACTTCAGACATGCACCTGCATTCTTAGAGATAAATGGGGACGTTCAAACTGTATTGAGAATTCTAACACAAAACTAAGTTTTATTAATAGTCTGGTATGAAAAAATAGATTTTTAGCCATAACTTTTGATTGGAAAGAGATATTGGGGTAATTTTTTTACATAAATTATTTTTGAGACTTGACTTTTTTGTAAAAAATATAAAAACAACATTTTGGAAAAAATAAATTTCGCAAAAAAAAATCAGAGGGGGGTACCCCTGTTGTTTTGATGACAAAAACGTAAAATAATTTTTGCGCTTAGCTGGAAGAATTTTTGCGAATAAATGCTATGTCATATGAAAGGTATTCAGATGTGCAGTTTTTAATTGATTTCATTTTTACAACAACAACAATTTTATAGTAATTTTTTGAGTAAAAAGTCAATATCTTGGACCTTTTTTGGCATACTCATAAAACATATATACACTGACTTAACGGTACAGTTCAATCTATTTTTGTGAAGTGATTTTATTGAACTTTTGAACAAAAAAAATTTGAATGAAATATATTTTGATTTTCATGTCGTTTTTTTCTCATTCTTAGGTAACGATATTTTATGAAAAAGTCGTTGTACTGAAAATTTATCCACTTTTGATGTGTTTTTGATGTCAAAATAACAAAAAATTTTTAAAATTAAATATACAAAAATCTCCGATACTAAAAGTTTTATAATAACAAAATTACCGTTAGTTGAAAAATTTCAGAGGGGGCGTGGCAAAAACTAAGTATGTAACATTTTAAGTTGGGATGCACTTAATATGTATACCTAGTTTGAGCAAAATCCGTTGAGCCGTTTAGATTTGCATAAAGGTCAAACAAACAAACAAACAAACAGAAAATGAGTTTTATTACTATAGATTAGAATTAAAATTAGAATGTGTGCAGAATAACAACAAAGTGATTTCCAAATAATGGGGGTTTTCAGTTGACGGTGTTTCGAATTAAGATATATTTTAATTCACATCGTTAAATAACAACGCATGCTTTATATGCAGTCTAATAAAAATATTTCTAAAAGACATGCGCTTTCATGAACATTTTAAATTAGCTTGTGTTCTTTGACAATCGAAAAAAATGGTGTTTATAATTTTGTATTTGTATTTTGATAACAGAGGAGGATGCATTCGAGTCCTTAAAAATGTGGTCGACGGTTAATGTATGATTTAATCGGCTGGACCAGTTTTTAATTAGTTTGGTTTTGTTTTGTTTAATAACATGTAAGCCATATATTCCATTTTTTTAAGAAATCGACTTTGGCGCCTTCTAGCGTATAAATACAAAACAAATATTACCAAAATAGTTTCAAAACAAATATTGACTACTTACTAAATAATGTTGAAATAAACCCGACTACGATATATAATAAAATGGCTTGAAAATAAATCGTTAAAAATTTAAATTTTTTCCGCTTGAGGATCTAGAAACCTACTTTAAGCGCAATCTTTAAATGCGAAAAATATTCTTTCTATTTCTAGAAAAATAAGTTGATTTTATTTAAAAGTTGTCTTAAATGTGCTGTTTTATTTTACGTTTCTCTTCGTCAAACTAATATTTACTAAATCGAACGAAAAAGTTCCATTTTTGACTTAAGGAGAGATTTGTGACTTGCGTCTGCACGACATATTTTTTGGTGTCAACTTCCAACATACAGAGTAAATGGAGCTATAGTATTTGCACCAGCTCTGTTGAAATCCTTTCAATGATGCAAATTCAGTCACTAGAGCTGTTAAACATAAAAAAGGCGTATGCAAAAATTTGGCAACTGAAATAGAAAAGATTTATCAGATATGGTGCCTTTTTTGTGATACCTTAATTTACTCTCTATGCACTACTACTATGTGGCGGCCGTAGCCTAGTGGGTAGAGTGCGTGGCCCCTAAGCTTAAGAACCTCGGTAGCCCGGGTTCAATTCCAGCTCAGACAGAAAGTTTTTTCAATTGAATTAATTTTTCTGTTCGGTCGTCGCCTCTCTCTGCAGACAATGGCAAACCTCAGAGAGTAAAAATTGCCATGTAAAGCTTCTTGAGAACATAAGCCGTTCGGAGTCGGCATTAAACACGTAGGTCCAGTTCTCGGTCATTTGTGATCAAACATTTAATAACACGCACAACACAATTGATCAATAGAAGCTAGGTCAAAGTTCTTCCAAGCGCTGAAACGGCCAGTTTATTTTTTTTTAATTTTTATGTGTAGTGATGTGCAAAGAAATAGAGACACGTGCTATTAAATGTTTGAACACAAATGATCAAGAACTAGATCTGTTCTCGAGAAGCTTTACTTTGCAGGTATTACTCTCTGAAGTTTATTTAATAATAAATATTATTTGAATATAATAAACATTCTGTCTCAGAAGTGAATTAAGCCCTTGCCACCACGGTTCTTAGCATACCGACCACGCACTGTAATCAGTATGCCAGTAACCAGCAAGCAGTATGCGGTTAGCGGAACTTAATCGTTCCCAAGTTAGAATTTATAACTAATTTGGAAGTTAAAGAAATCACAAGTTGACAAAAGTTATCACACGAAAGTTATATCAAATCTTCAATATGTCAAAATATTTTTGAGAAATTCAAGTGAATAAAATGGAATAACTTTT